>OY294045.1:60280484-60605174 GCA_958510825.1 Brachypterus glaber | reverse complement strand
CTGAAAAGGATTTTAGGACAGGATCTACGTATACGCACTCATACAGCAGCTTTATGAGTTATTCATACAGACCGTTAGGCCATTTTATATATTTTTTGTAATTTTTTATTTATTTTTATTATGGAGGGGTAAACCAATGCAAAGGAGTTTTGAGGAATTAGAAGAAATTCCTACAAAAGAGGCCGCCATAAGGTACAAATGAAAGTATACAAATAAATAATATATTTATAAGCAATCATTAAAATGTCGATACATTTAGTACATCAAAGATAAGGCATTTGTTTGAGCTATTGTTTGATATGAATAATTCATAATTTACTAGACCGTCGATTAAAACAAACAAAAATAGTGTATTATTTACCAAGTGAGAGAAGTTTAACATTTTTGACCTGCGTCAAATTGCGGGATGAGCGCGCTAGCGCGAAGCCCGCAAGACGCGGTCTAAAATGTTAAATCTTCACTCACGTGGAAAATATAGTATTTTTTTCACTACCAGTACCATTAATTAGCTATTTATTTATTTATTTATTTTGATAAAATTTAATGAAAAAGCTTATAAATTTAAAATATCACGCTGGCCGTTCGCGGCCATTAAAAAAAACAAATGAATAACTTGACATTTTTGGCAGAAATTTTCTGGTGATCTGCTAAAATTATTAAGTTAGAAAGTGTTTCCGTGTTAAGTGTAATAAAATATATAAAAATGGAAAGTGAAATGCGAAGTGATGATTCTGGTACTCCCCCAGAAATAAGGGGACAGGCGAAAACTGTGAGGGAGAATCTATTGCCTCAAAAATCAATATATGGGGGTTGTACCTCTAGTAATCTTTGATCCTTACGGTAATATATGGGTTGTATAATCTATGGTTGAATATGATGGACCAATGATTTTCACTTTTGGAAGTGTTTTTTGTAAAACATGTTTTATAGGTACTAATTTAGTTAATATTTTTTAATTTATCATGCAATAAATAAGTTTGGTGCCTAAAGACACTTGTAAATAGCAATGTGATTTAATAATTAAGCGAAACGTCAGATGCCAAAACAGCTGAATAAAAATTCATTATTAACCATGGTGCAATTTCATTATTTTTAGAACCTCTGACGTCATAGGTAGAGAAATAATATTTCTACCAATGAAAAGAACAGTAATAAAGATGTGCCTTTAGGCTGGTAGTGAAAAAATACATTTTCAACAGTCTTTACAACAGTTTTTTTAGGTGATAATACCCGAATTAACTATTAGCAATTTTCAAATTTTCTAAAAAAATTTATTTTCCCCATTTGCCCCCCTTGCCGCATCCAAATGTTCAACAAAAACAATCTCGAGCTAGAAATTTTGGTAACATACCTGTATGCAAAATTTCAAGTCTCTAGCTTAAAGCATTTTTAAGTTATCGTGCCCACAAGATTTCCCGGACGGACCGATCGACCGACAATTTTTTTTTGCTGGAAATTGATTTTTATCAACTTAAACGTCATAAAACGCAAAAAATAAAAATTGAAAATTTTTGCACGAATACAAGGCTTTCCGAAATTTTGAAAATTTTCAAAATGTGAAAGCAAAATGAACTACTTCTGTGTAATACCTTATCGCCAAAGTTCCAAGTATGACTTCATTCTATGATTATTTAATTCGTTAGAAAAATTCCTTCTATACTTAAAACGCAAAAAAGTGCAAATAACTATTGTTTTAAAAATTAACGTGCAAACATCAAATATTTATCAGTTCTATTTTACATAGTCAAATAATATTAATAAAAAAATGGGTAATAAATTACATGTCATAATCAGGGCCGTAGCTATGAGGGGGGGTGGGGGAGCGTCCCCCACCGTTTATTTTCTTAACGGTTTCAGCCCTCTACCGCCCTGTCTTAACCTTTTCGCTCCGGGGATTTTTCCTTTAAAATTGACCTCGCATTTTAGCTGAATTTCATGACTTAAATGAATGAACTTCTTATGACAAGTCGCGACTCGGAGTGCTGGTCCATATATGGACCACTCCCGAAGAGAAAGTTAAGACTAATGTAAAAAATTATAAGTGAAGGTTTAAGAGGGCTTTTCAATGTTTTTTGATGTGCTGATTACAATAAAAATAGTAAAAAAATGTCAGATTCATATTCGACCTTGAACTTTAAAGGTCAAATAATGAAAATACGTATTTGAGCTTGAAAATTGGTATACCTATGTTTTATGAACCGCTAAATACGATAAAAATAGTAAAAAAATTCTTGTCACCTCTTTGACCTTGAACTTTCAAGGTCAAAGCATGAAATTGGGTATTAGCGCTTCAAAGTCGGTGAGATAGACTTATTTACTAATATTCTTATTTACTATAGCAGATACTATCTAGGTACACCAATTTTCAAGTTTTTAAGCGCAAATACGCATTTTCATACTTAGACCTTCAAAGTTCAAGGTCAACGAAGTCACTAGAATTTTTTTACTAATTTTATCGTATTCAGCGTCTCATAAAACGTAGGTATACCAATTTTCAATCACAAATATGCATTTTCATTGTTTGACCTTCAAAGTTAATTTTGAAGGTCAAAGAAGTAACCAGGATTTTTTTCAATACTTTTCCTAAATTTAGTGCATTAAGTTGACCTTGTGAACATCTATTACGTTCGCTTTTCTTGTTGGTCCATACATGGACCAGTCCCGGAGCGAAAAGGTTAAATCTTAAACATATTAATGTTAAAAGTTGTAATTTTTGACCTTCTCCCCCTACTCCCCCCACCAAATCTTCTTCGCTATGGCCCTAGCCATAATGATAATAAAATGTAAATTTAAAAAAAATATGTTCAGCTCGAGAAAAATATTCATCAGAAATTGCATTAGTATAAAAAGAAACGTTAGTTCCGAATTAATGTGCAGTGACTAACACCTATGCTGCCCTCCTTAGTTAAAACGTCCCAACTAACATTTTTGTAATTTTCGGCTTATCTGCTTATACGGGGTGTCCTATGCCATATTTATTTATTCTTCAGGATTCCCACCAGTCAGAAAAAAGTATATGACTCGATAAGTTAGAAATTGGTTTTTATGGCACCCGATTTTAACGCCTTTTTAGGCTTTCAACACCCAAAGGAACAGGATCCAGACTGGATCATAGTACATAGCGATTTGAGATTAAAATTAATTTGAATAATAATTAAGGCATATGCAAAATTCATTCGCGAAAAAATAACTTATTGAAAGTGTTTTATAATATTATTTTAAACAGTTTATCTTTATTAAAATTAATTATTAATTAATATTATTTCAATTATAAAATAATAAATATATAAAAGAAAACAAAAACAAAGCGTACATAAACGGTAAAGGTAAATGATTCTCTATTTGGAACGTTCACATTCACCAGTTTATAATATTGGTCATTAGTTCAATCAAAGATATGATTTTAAACCATTGAATTTTATACTTTCGACCATTTTCTTTTGCTTTCCCTTTATAGATGTTTATTATACACGGAGTAATGGGATTTTTGGAAATTTTCACTAATTTTCTGAGACTAGAACAAGAATGAGCGCGTGATTGAGCTGTTGTGATATCAGATTTACCTCGAGAAAATTTACCTCGCAAGCAATTACCTCAAAAATTTTTACTTCAAACACCGTTACCTCGAAAAATTTTCCATTAAAATCAAATTCTCACAACTCAGCGCAGAATCTATTTGCTCATTTTTATCTTGTCATTTAAAAAAGCCAAATAATTTTTGATGGCAGTTAGAATAAGAAAAGTCATAGAAAAGGAATCAAAAGCATTAACCTACAAATGAAGCACTATAACGTAGTGCTCGATAAAAGTTTCATAAACGATGTGGCAGAATTTTTTTCGGCAAGTTAAAATAATAGTTACTGGCCCAAATTTTATTTAAAAAATATATTAAATATGTATCACCAGCTAAGCTAATGTAAAATTTTGTTCTATTATCAAATTATAAACGAAAAAAAAGTTATGTACTTTTATAATAATTTTAAACAAACTTTCACTTTTTAAAAACAATATCTTATAATTCTTTGTGAGACGTCAATTTAATCTAAATGTCAAACATAAAAAACACAATAGGTAATAGAAATTAATTAATAAATTAATTTTTAACCCACTAATCATAGTTGCCTTGATCCAATTTTTTAGTTAGACTTTACGCCAAGTTTACATAATAATAAATAATAATAATAAACTTTCTTGTTTTTGTGGACCTGTGATATTTTCAGGCCTTGTATTTCGATGCAGGATTTCAGCAATGCAGGAAGATAATGAGTGGCTTTTGTAAAACACCCATGGTCATGACCACAATAAAAAAACGTCTACCGCAAATTGTATCCTGCAGATTTCAAAATCAAACTTTAATTTAAAAAAATTATATTTTTTAATATCGCACAGGGTCATTCAACAAGTAACCAAGTTAACTTGGAACCTGAAACGCGAGGGGGACATCTCCTTTAAAATCTGTACAGGTTTTATTAAATCTCGGCAAAAATCCCTAAAATCTTTAGTCACAGTTAAAATCTTTAAAAACCCAATTAAAATCTTTTTCTATTTTGCGACTCTTATAAGCTCATAATCACACGCATTTTGCGTGTTCTTACAGGCCCATAAGAGGTCTCTACTTTTTTTTCTGTTGGGTTAGCAACATACAAATGCCTATCTCTTGACGTTTTGCGTGCAAATGGCAATGTCGATTTAAAGTTTAATTTTTTAATTTTGTGTTTGGGTAATTTTTTACCGTGTTAAAATTGTGGACTGGTTAATTGCATTGAAAATTGAAGAGATGACTGTAAAATATATCAAAATATCATTTGTTCTTAGAATTTTAAACATAGTGTAACTGTAATGCCAATCCAAAACAAAAATCCCTAAATCAGTCATCAATTTAAATGTAAGTTTTTTAAATTTTAGACCAAAATAGAAAAAATTGTATAAAGCACTCGTTTCATAACACGTTTTTAGAGCACTAGTACTTTAGAAAACTCGCCGCAAGCGGCTCGTTTTCTAAACTTGTACTCGTGCGCTAAAAACGTATGTTATGAAACTAGTACTTTAATATACTATTAAAATCGCAATTAAAATCCTTAAGAAATATTTCTTAAATCTCTTTAAATTTCCTTAAGATCTTTTTAAAATTTTTGGATTTTGTTTTTTTCTTCGTACTTTAATAAAAAATGGTATCTTGGCGTTTTTTCTTTCCAAGATTTTATATATATTTTTTTAATTTTAATACCTAGGTATATTTTTATTATTTTTTTTTTCAGTTATAATGGTTTTTTACCGCAAGGTGACCGAGGAAGGCGAAGGAGTAAGTTCGTCTTACTCAAAAGGCCGACGGCGAATGGTGTCAGGCGAGCGAGACACTACGTGGTTCAAACCCCGCACTCGTCCCAGGCCATTTTAGACGTTAACCAGCACTCTATTTCTTATACACTGTCGAGAAATCACGCGGTCATCGTGGAATACACTAACGACGATGATACTGACATGTTTCAAGTATGTACACCAAAAAAAATACATTTTACATATTTTACATAAAATGTGATGTCCCACCCGTCTCGCCTTATAAACACTAAATAGTTAAAAACCTACATTTCAATGATGCAGGGTAAATGTTTATCAAAAACGAATTAAAAAATTTCTACATGTACTTTTTGATCAATTCATTTATCATTTTTTGTTGTTTTCTTTTTAGATTGGGAGATCGTCAGAATCGCCCATAGATTTCGTAGTGATGGACACAATTCCCGGGGACAAAACAGGAGATAATAAGGTTATGCAAAGTACGATATCCCGGTTCGCCTGTCGAATATTGGGCGACAGGAATAATTCGAAAGTAGCTAGGATTTTTGCGGCAGGTTTCGATACGTCTAGGAATATATTTTTAGGGGTAAGTTGAAATTTAAGAAATTTGCTCCAATTTTGGGCAGAAAGTGCCCATTTTTCGACCTAGAAACATTGGATTTTTGTCCCTCGTCTGTATAGTGTTCTGCATCGCACGATGTTCGGTTTTACAGACAAAATTACTTTTTTACCTAATTTACTATTTTAAGTAGGCACTAAAATTCGTGTATACAGAAAGGATTGTGTTAAGAAATTTAATTTTTAGGAAAAAGCAACGAAGTGGCAGGAAAACGGCCGAGAAATAGACGGTCTAACCACCAATGGAGTACTGATAATGCACCCGAAGGGTACCTTTTGCGGGGGCGAAGCCAAGTGTGGGATCTGGTTAGAAACTTCTGTGGGCGGAGGCGTATTTTCGTTGAGAGAGTCGCGATCTGCGCAGCAAAAAGGACACGTTGTAAGTAAAAAATTATATATGCGCCATGCACATGATGCAAACTACATAGTGGTGTTCTCGAAGGAGCGACTGCTAAAGCATATTTACAAATTATGATGAAAAACTCGTGAAAAAGTTTGCAAAACGAAGCTGAAGCTTGAGTATTGGAAGACCACTAATCAAACAAACTAGTTTTATGCGTAAATAAATTAAATTGTTTTTTTTTTGTTTAAGGTTGAAGATGAAACAAATGTGCTACAAGATGGTACTCTGATAGATTTGTGCGGTGCTACGTTATTGTGGAGGTCCGCGGAGGGCCTTGCAAAATCACCGGTAAGTACACCCAAAAAGAATAATAATAATAAATAAAACAACAATTTTTTAATACAGTGCGGTCCAAGTCACTTTTGAACGAGTGGAGATCAACTTCATATTAAATTTTGGAACACGTAAACTATCTTTTGGCATATATTTGATATTTTTAGCTTTCAAACTGTCAGGGGGGATATAAACGGGATTTTTTTATTGGAAAAGGGGAACGTGTGATACATCATTTTAAGGCAAATAAAATTCTCTATTCGACCATATATTTTTTTAATTAAAAAAAATTTAAAGGTGTTGATTTTTATATTTTGCTAAAAAATTATATAAGATTTTTTTTTTGTAAGTTTTGTTATCATTTAAAGTTGTTTTTTTTAGAATAAACGAGATTTGGAAAGGGAAATAGACGAAATAAATGCTGGCAGACCGCAGTGTCCTGTAGGATTAAACACACTGGTGATACCCAGAAAAGTGACCCCAAACGATAACCTACAACAGCCCTACGTCTATCTCAACTGCGGCCATGTCCAGGGCCTGCATGATTGGGGCCAGGATAAGGATACGGGGTCCAGAAAATGCCCCATATGTCTAGAGGTAAGAAAAAAAACAAAAAATATTTAGGAAAAAAAATATATATATTTTTTTTTAGCTTGGGCCAGTTGTCAAAGTTTTCATGGGTCTGGAACCAGCGTTCTATGTCGATACAGGGTTGCCCAGATATGCTTTTAATCCTTGCGGCCATATGGCTACGGAAAACACTGTAAAGTAAGTAATTTATGTATTTTTAACCAACTTCCAAAAAGGAGGTTATCAATTCGACGTGTGACTTTGTTTTTTTTTTATGTTTGTTCCCGAATAACTTTGGAACGGATGAACGGAATTTGATGAAACCTTTTGCAACTTAAAGAGGACATTCGTGAGGTGGTCCCGTTTTAATTCGACGCTCTGATAATGCCGGGCAAGCCGGATAATTAAGATAAATCTAGTCGTTTTAACGCAATTTCACTTAAAACCGGCTTAATTTGATTCTAATACCAACCAATTTTTTAGAAAATGATCGGATAACTCGGATAAGCCGGATAACTTGAAATATTACGGCATCTTTTAAATGCCGCTAAACTTGATTCTGTGGACCTGTATATTAAAATACCAAGAGAAAATTATAAAATTTGTGATTATACCATAAGGCGTTATTTAATTATTACGTCAACAGCTTGCCGAGATGGAAGGACAACTATAATTTAGCTTAGATGATGTTACAAATCTACAAGTTCTCTGTCTCTAAAAAGTAAAAAATAAGTAGGTGCCAATTTCACAGCAAATAATTTAACAGCAAAAATAATTGTTAGTGTTTAATTTAGGGAGTGTTGAAATTGGCACCGGCTTATTTTTTATTTTTTACTTTTTAGAGACAGAAGTCGGTTCATTATTTTTTGCGAAAAGTTTTTTTAATATTTCGAAATACGACTCATAACTTGTGTGAAAACTGTGAAAATTGTAAGAAAATGTAACAAACAATTCCCTAGTAATGGAAAACGTCATATTTTTACTTCCCACAAGGAAAGTTCGACGGAAAAACGCTTCGACCTAAAGACTTCAAAATTTTGAACATAGATTCCTTACCCAAATTTCTTAGCTGGGATTGTTTTTGGTAAAAATCGGGGTGAAACAAGGAAGTCAAAGCGGGTTAAAAATATTTTTACAAAAACATAAAAAAATCATTTTTTTAAAAAGCAATTATTCTCTTGCAGATATTGGGCGAATGTTGCCATACCCCATGGTACCAACGGGTTCCACGCAGTCTGTCCATTTTGTGCATCCCCACTGAATGGTTCCCCGGGATATGTCCGTCTGATTTTCCAGGACAACGTCGACTAACTCATTTTATCTCAGCAGTGTTTGCGCATATTTTTATTAGATTAGTTCACCAAAGCTTTATTTATATATTGCTATTTCCCTATTATGAGAAAAAGCCGTATCAATTAAAAAATTACTATAATAGTGATTAGCCGATATAATAGTAATTACTCGCTATAATAGTGATTACTCGCTATAATACTGATTAATTGCCATAAAAGCGATTAACCGCTATAATAGTGATTAATCGCTATAATAGTGATTAATCGCTATAATAGTGATTAATCGCTATTAGTGATTAATCGCTATAATAGTGATTAACCGCTATAATAGTGATTAATCGCTATAATAGTGATTAATCGGCATAATAGTGATTAATCGCTATAATCAATTACTATTATAGTAATTAATCACCGTGATAGTGATTTTTTATCCACTATAATAGTAGTTTTAATCACTTTAATAGTAACAAATCAGTGCGGTAGTGATAAATTAGTATAATGATGAGAAGCCACTGGAAATAATAAATATTTAAGTGCAAAGAATTGTAAGTTATAAGGATATTTTGCTATCTAGGATTTTTTTATTAAAAAACATTGAACACGGTAAAGTAAATATACAATTCCAGGCGCGTATACGGTTTTTTCTCCTACCTAACATATTTTGTATTCGATTTTGGGAAAATATATAACTAGTTTTGTGTAAAAAGAAGCTAAAGTGTTAAAAATATTCATCACGAAAATAGAAAAATAATTCCAATTTGCGTAAAAATAGATCTAGGTTTTGAATATTTTCCTAAAAAAAAATAATTATATTTGTACATATGTAATTTTGAATAAAATATTATTTAAATATAATGATAAGGGAACATGTTTTTGAGAATGAGAAAATATTTTTTACACGTGAAAATTTTTAAAAATAAAAACTGCACTTATTTGAATGCGTTTTATCTGTACGGTCACTTAAAATTAATATGATGCCTTATAATTTTAGTATTTTTTTATATCGAATTAGCATAAATTTATATTTTGTTCATTGTATTACATTTTTGGTTGAGAATATTAAGTAATTCTGTATATAGATACATATAAAGTTGGTGACCTTTTGGAATTTAAAGAAAAACTATTTTATAACATGTAATTAAATGTAATTTATGTAAATAAAGGCACTCGGAAGATTAAAAGAGGAATATCGAGAGCCAAGTACTAATAGGTCAAATCATTGTCAATCAATGTCATATAGGTGTATAGTATTGACAGCTATTAGGACTGATGTTGTTACAGAATAATACCTAAATACTGTGGTATTTTGTATATGATATTGTTACATAATCCGGGTTCACTGAAAACTCTGTGCGCAAAACAAAACAATAATTTATTGAAAAAGACTTATTTAACAATAGCACTTTGAGTAACTTACTGACTGACTGAATTACTGAATAAATCTGCGCGCATCGTCTGTTTATTTTTATGAACAGCATGGGACCTTCTAAAGTTATCGCGCCGCTGGGCTGTTCTAGAGTTTTCGCCCGATGTGCTGTTCTAGTATTTTCGCGAAGCCTTTGTTCTTCTCCAAACTGTAGGCCACTCTATGACATTTTTTTTTTTAATTTCGTAACCATTAACATCCATTTACCATAGTTGTAAAACTGAGGGTTAAATGTAAAATAATTAAACTTTAATTAAGGGCCAGCGCTAGATAAAGATATATTACCTTATTCATTTGCAAGCTCTTCTGACTAGATTTAGTATTTCTCCTCTGGAATTCTGTAGATACACCTTCATCCTAGTGAGCGCGCGATAGCATTTTGGGAGAGCAGTTTGACTATATTTTTGTGCATGAGTACAATACACGCGGTAAACACACACTGTACGTGTTGTAGAGCAATTGAATACTAATTACTGACTGACTTCGGTTCGCTGAGCGGAATGAACGCTACCGTTCGAAGGTCAAGCGCCAAAAATGAATCATATATAAAGACAAAAAATGCTTCTCGGGAACAATAATAATAATAATAAAAATTGTTATTAATAAAAAGAAAATAAGGGAAGATAAAAAAATAGTAATTTGCTATTATATATCATAGACAATAGTAAATTACCATGGTAAAATCGATGAAAGGCAAAATACGACGGTATTTTATTATGCCAGTCCAAATAGCTGTAAACTTGAATCTATAACGACCTTTTAGCACTTATTCATCGATATCCTATTTGGGATCCAAAACAACTATTTTTTTTTAATATTTTTTAAAATGAATTATGAACATTATTGTTTCTAAACATTATAAAAAGCTGACGTTTCGTTTTAAAATATAATTTTTAAGCACATGTGAGTGCATTCTTTTAGGCACATGTTTGTCATTTAAATTTTGGCATCTTTTTTAAGCAAAAAACTACGCAAAACCAGAAACTCAACTTATTGAAATGTCAAATTTTATTCTTTTTCTAATGTTTGTAGAAAAAATATTGTATGTGATACGTTTCAAATTTAATTTTAATTCATTGTAAAAAATATTGAATTAATTCCGATAGTATTTAAAATGGGGTCTTTTACTATGCATGCAGCTTAACAGACCTGTTGGTCTAAGGGAATGTTCAAGTATTACGTAAAGCAAATTTTGATCATTTTGGACTCCCCTCCCCTGTAACGCTATTATCATATACCATTAACAAGGGCGTAACACTCCAAAATGACCACCACCACCCCCTCCCCCCCTAGGAGCGTTACGTAATACTTGAACATTCCCTAAGAGCTAATAAATATTTTCAACAAGTTGTTTTTACCTGGCTAAATTTTAAATATGTTTTAAAGTACATTTTAATTAAGCTATGTTTTTTAGACGTTTACATTATTTTTTATTCTTTGATTTAGACTTGTAATAGGCCTCATTAGTGAAAGATTGCCCATAGAAACAAGTTACATTGACGTCATATCACGTCAATAAAACCTCATAACTTGTGGATCATATAATATTAATAAAAATATATCTAAAAAATTAATGTTAACCATTTTTTTTTGAATTTTTTATTTTTAGCTTGAAAAAAATTAATTTTTTAATCTTTTAAAAGTGCAAATGTGTGAATTGTTAAGACTGGTTAGTTTAGCTTAAAACGTAAGAAATTTATCGGCTGAAAAAGTGTTATTAATTTTTACAGAGGCCGGACTTTTGGTATTCATTTACCGAGGACAACTTTTAAAAGTATATTGCATAAAAAATATAACTGTAATTAAAGACCAGCTCTTCTGACTAGATCTAGTATTTCTTCTCTGGAATGCTGTAGATACACCTTTATCCTAGTGAGCGCGCGATAGCATTTTGGGAGAGCAGTTTGACTATATGTATATTATAAAGAACTTTCACTTTCGGGTTTAGACCGTGTTAATGGATTTTCACTTTCCGACGTTTCGTCTCTTACTACTAGAGACATCTTCAGGGATTAATCTGAAACTGTTTCAGATTAATCCCTGAAGATGTCTCTAGTAGTAAGAGACGAAACGTCGGAAAGTGAAAATCCATTAACACGGTCTAAACCCGAAAGTGAAAGTTCTTTTTTCTTTGTTAATGGATTTTCACTTTCCGACGTTTCGTCTCTTACTACTAGAGACATCTTCAGGGATTAATCTGAAACAGTTTCAGATTAATCCCTGAAGATTTCTCTAGTAGTAAGAGACGAAACGTCGGAAAGTGAAAATCCATTAACACGGTCTAAACCCGAAAGTGAAAGTTCTTTATATCTTAATGGCCGTGAAAGCTTAAAATATAATATATGTATATTCATAGGAAGTTCATAGCTTTTATTTGTGATTTTTGTGCGAGAGTACAAAACGCGGTAAAAACACCGATCGTGTTGTAGAGCAATTGAATACTAATTACTGACTGAATCCGGTGCGTTAAACTATGTCTGTCGGTGAATGCTACAGTGTCTGCAGACATGCTTCACGACAACAAAATAAGTAAAATTCAATGATATAAAATTAATTATTAATTTTAAGAAAATAAGATTAAGAATACACCAATTTGAAATATCTGTTAATAAAAATCTTTAGATACGTCACTATGTAATAAGTGCCGTTTTATTTTAAAGATGTCCGATAAATTCTATCTTTCGCAAGCCCCAGGTAAACGAATACTTTAAGTCCGCTTTCTGCTAACTTACCACAATGGAGCAGGGAGTAAAAGTGTTTTTTGTTTTTGTCGTTTTCTTTTTTTTTAATTTGCGGTAAAGCTACTTAATTCATTTACTATCCGAGAAAGAAAACGAGTGAGTCGCTCTGATAACGCCACTATTTGAGGACCAACTTTGTGGAAAAAATATTTTATATAATACGTAAGAAACAGTGTTTTACGAACGTAAAACCTTTCCATATATTAAAAAAAAACGAAATAACCAAAAAATACCATTTTTAGCCCCTGCAATGAATGGACACATACCATAAGATAGAGAAACTACATATTCTAACAGTTCTGTCGCAGAAATGTCAGAATATGAAGGACCTCTAAAATAAGATACTTAAAAAATAAATTTTTAAAGTTGTCTCCCTCTATAACTTTTTATCGTTTTTTTTTTGCAAAGTATGATATTTTAAAATGTATTATTGATTACTGAAAAAACTACTATTGCATTACATTTTTTTGACAACTTTATTTTTTCTTATTTTTCTCATATTTTTAAATATCTAACTAAACTGTGTTATTGTGATTATGTTATTTGTAATTAGTTTAATAAATAATTTAAAGAAAAAGACTTTTAATCAAAACATAAAATTTTATATTTTTCTACATAATGTCATATCGTCCACTAAAGGCTCTACTTGTCCAAAACTCCAAATTTTTCAAAAATGAGATTTTTATCAAATTTGCTTCATTATCTGATTACCAACATACTTCAAAAAAAAAAAAAGTGCATTAAACCAATATCAGCCTCAAAAAATGCAAAAATGTAAATATTTTAAGTCGCTAAGTGTCTAACTCCATCATATGATTGTGAGGAGAAAACAATTAAATGAGAACTGTCACCAATGTCAAACTATTTCTCGACATATATATATATATATATATATATATATATATATATATATATATATATATATATATACTCCGAAAAATTGCATCCGAGATCCGTGTATTTCCGTGTATTTCGAGATCCAAATTTAAAATTCAATTTTAAAATTTATTTTGAACTCAATTAGGTTTTTGTTGAAATAACCTCTAAAATATTATAAAAGCTTTAATTTTTTCATTAAAAAAACTAATATTGTGTGTCATGTCAATGTTAATGATTATGAGATCCATCATTAGATACACTATGCGAGATCCCTAATATAAACATTATATATACTTTGCAAATAATACGGAACCTGAGATCATGCAACGTTGCCACTTGTACGGATCTCTAATTAAATTTATTTGTCAGGTATTTTCATTAGTATAGTTTTACATAGTTTTTATTCTGATCAAATTTTAATTTTAAATATGAATGACAATACTAAATCTAAATTATCTGTTTGGAATATGGCTTAAACTGCAGATTCTATAGATTATCGATTATTTTACTCGATTTTTTGAATTAAGTATTTTTTAAATTATAGCATTAGGTTAAACTGATAATTCCTATTGTAAAGTAAAAAAATGAATTTTAGCTAATAAAACAACAGAATAGCATTAATTCTTTATTTAACTAGTTAATAAAAATAATAAAATTTTGATAAATCCAGTAATCCGATAATTCAATAAAAATTATAAAAATCCGATATACAGGGTGTCTCAACGAAGCCGAGTCGGCCGATATATAGAAAAGTATTCACTTTAGAGGAAAACAATGGGAAAAGTTGTATGGTTTTAAAAAAGGCACATTTTAAAAATATTTTAAAATATACAGGATGGTTTTCTTAGGGTGGGTAACATCTGGCTTATTTTTTTTTTAATGGAATGGTATATTTTTTATTATACCATCTTATTTCTCATTAAAGTGCTTTTATTTTGATATCATATTGTATGGGTCTATTATTTATAGTTTTTGAGATATATTTTTTTTTTTTTGAGAAAAAATGCATTTTTAGTGATAAGATAAAACCTTCTCCAATTTCTTTATTTTTTGTCAAAAATTAATAAAATTTTGCAAGCTTATCTTAAAAGGGTGTATCTAATTACTTTATGTGCAAAAAATAAAATAATTTATAAAAAATAAATATTCAAACTTTTGGATTTTCAAACATAAAAAAAGTCCAAACTTCATTTTTTTAAAAGGAATGCTATATTTTTTATTCATTCATTAAATGAAGAATAAAATTCTGCAGAAAATAATAGAAGATACTTTATAGACCCCTTTAGCGATTTTTAAAATAATTGAGTTTAAAAAATAAATTTGTCAATTTCAAGAATTTTATTGTTTTTTTTTAATAAGAAGGCATTGGAATTTTTTTAAATCGCTTTTACACTAGGATAATAATTTTTTTAAAATAATTTATAAAAAAAAAATAACTAACGTACTCAACGCTAACGAGAACCATCTCTAAAACTCGAGTCAGTTAATTTGACTCTATGATTCATTGGTTTTGGCGCTATCCACAGGCTCGTATAACCATAAGACATAGCTTAGTACATATCCACAGGCTCGCATAACGAGCATAGTACATAAGAATGCGATACCGTGATTGGCTTACAATATACGTGACGGCACATCAAATCAATCACGGCATGGCATTCTTATGTACTATGCTTCGTAAGCGATCCTGTGGACATGCACTAAACTATGTCTTATGGTTATGCGAGCCAGTGGATAGCGCCAAAACCAATACATCATGAAGTCAACTCATTAACGGATTCGAGTTTTAGAGATGATTCTCGTTAGCGTTGAGTACAAGTCAGTTTTTTTTTGTATAACTTATTTTTAAAAAATTATTATCTTAGTGTAAAACTGATTTTAAAAAAATCCACGGAATTCTTATTAAAACAATAAAATAAAATTCTTGAAATTGACAACTTTATTTTTTTTAACTCAATTATTTTAAAAGCCGCTAAAGGGATCTATAAAGTATCTTATATCATTTCATGCAGAATTTGATTCTACATTTAACAAGCGAATAAAAAATATAGCATTCCTTTTAAAAAAATGTTTTTTAAGTTTGAAAATCCAAAAGTTTGAATATTTATTTTGAACGCCCTGTATAAAATATTTTATTTTTTGCACATGAAGTAATTAGATACACCCTTTTAAGATAAGCTTGCAAAAATTTTATTAATTTTTGACAAAAAATAAACAAATTGGAGAAGCTTTTCTTATCACTAAAAATGCATTTTTTCTCAAAAAAAAAAAAAAAATCTTAAAAATATAAATAATAGACCCGTATAATTGATATCAAAATAAAGGCATTTTAATGAGAAATAAGATGGCATAATAAAAAATATACCATTCCATTTAAAAAAAATAAGTCAGATGTTACCCATCCTGTATAGTTTAAAATATTTTTAAAATGTGCCTTTTTGAAACCCACACAACTTTTCCCATTAACGTTTTTCTCTAAAGTGGATACTTTACTATATATCGACCGAGTCGGCTTCGTTGAGACACCCTGTATAATATAATTATAATTTATTATAATTATTTTTTATAGTATTGATTAAAAACAAAAGCTTTATTTTTTTTTAGTTATTAAGGTTGTTTCATTATTTTTGCAGTTCGACTTCTAAAATTCATTTTTAAAGGAAAAATTTACACTGGCAATTTTTTTTTTTTAATATGAGGTTATGTTACGAAAACCAAAACACGAAATGAATCACAATAAACACGTGTGAAATATATACATTTTAAACGGGTCTCGATACGATCAATGTTTACCTATACAGGTAAACCTCGCGCGTTCCTAGATCCGTTTAAAATGTATATAAGGTTCCGGATCCTTATATATATATATATTTTAAACGGATCTCGGAACGCGCGAGGTTTGCCTGTATAGGTAAACCTCGCGCGTTCCGAGATCCTTATTATAAGAATCTTAGTTGAAAACTGTATATTATACAGATTTCAACTGCATATGCAAGGTTGTCATTTTTTTGGATCTCATATAAAGTACAAAACTTTCTAAATCTTAAATACATCGGTTGATGTGAGCGCCACCTGAGAAAGCGCGTGATGAACTATAATTATATATATCTAGGTAAAAAGCGTGTAAACCGAGTACCGCCTAGGATTTGGCTATCAGCCTATATACACCCTAAACATATGGAAAAGTATGGTCCTACGTTCTGAGATCCGGGCATCGGAGCTCATGATCTCGGATTCCGCCTGTTTATAGCAAAAGTGATCTCGCATTCCGCCGCCAGGTATGTATATATATATATATATATATATATATATATATATATATATATATATATTTCGGCGTTTTTCAAAGAAAAAACCGACATTTTTATCTTTTAATAATAGGAAAGTTTTTAATTTTTATTTATCGATAACTTTTTTCCCACCTTACTCATTGAAATGGAATCATTAAAAAAATCAACAAAAAATGAAATAAAAATGTAACTATTTAAAACCTCGCGTCAACGCTTAAGTCGACGCGGCGCCTATGCGAGCAGTGGAAATTCGCGGAGTACTGTTTATGTGCAAACATGTAGCTCTTGAAATTCTCTATAAGTTTCATATATTTTATAGGTATTTTGGTACTGTTACAGAGGGTGCAACTCGCCCTCTGTAACCGTGCCAAAATAGGTACTTATGAAAATTCGTAATAAATGAAGCTTATAGTCTATGCATGTTAGATAAAAACTAAAACTAAATATGTAAAAATATATACAGGGTGCTATTTAACTTTTTAAACTTTTAAATTTTTCGACTGGCAAAAAAGCGATGACTTAAAAAAAAAACGCGTCACCTTGGAAAATTTTCCGACTACAAAAATGTATGTCTTGCCAAATCGTATCTAATTTGCCTAATATTTTTTTTGAAAATGCCGACGGGGTCATTTTGCACCACCCTCAGAACGCCCATGTTTCAAATTGTTGGATTTTTATAGAATTTTCAAAATATTTGATAAGGAAATTATTTTATATAAAATACCTAGTTACTTATCAACAGTTTTAATTTTGTTAATGTCGGAGGATTGGTGTACATGACAAGTCTACTAGCCAACTAGCGTGAGTTCGATTCTCACTGGCGCCGATTTGACTTTTTCACTTAATTAAAAATTGAAATTTGGTTTAGCCGTAAGTGAAGCGGCCACTCCTATTAAAACTGCTTCGAAAGTCAGAAAGTCAGGTGGTTCCCTTTACTACTAGCCCACACAAGTCCTGGACTTAGGGGATGCTTAATTAAGTAGAATACGAGGTTAAACAAACATTTAATGTAATGTAATGTAATTACCTAAAAATTTCAAATAAATTTTGGTTTGAGTTAATTTGGATGGCACAGGGGCTCGCTTGTATTTGTGGTTGCTTTACTTTTAATTTACAGCGCCGCAGGCAATAATTATTATAAAAATACTAAATTTTAGTTTAATTTTTTTAAAGTTTTTATTTTTTTCTTGACCCCTTAAAAACCTAAAATCTAATCATAAACTTGACACAAAAAAATGATATTTAACTATTTAGTATTTACGTGGCTATCTATATAGATTTAAGTAGGTTTACTAATAATTATAATGACAATAATAATGATTATTAAACACAAAAAAATCTTTTTTCATGTACCAGAGACTAGACCAACGTATTTTTATATTTTTGGGGTGGCTGAAACCGAATCTGACATCAGAATTGGTCATCAGCTCACGACTTTTTTCTACATCTGAATTTAAGTAATTTTCGCACCCATGAATTTTTTTTGGTGGCTGCACCGCCAAACCAAAAAAATAAAAAAAATAAAAAAAAAATAAAAAAAAATTCATGTGCCAGAGACGAGACCAAAGCATTTTTTCGGGGTCGCTGAAACCGAATCTGACCTTGGAATTGCTCCATCAGGTCACAATTTTTTTCTACACTTAAAAACATGTGTATTTAAAGAATTCTCGCACCCTTTTTTAAGTGTATAAAAAAATTGTGACCTGATGGAGAAATTCTGAGGTCAGATTCGGTTTAAGCGACCTCAAAAATATAAAAATGCTTTGGTCTTTTTTGTGGCTGTGTTGATATTATATTGAAAATTTTAAATATTACAAAGTATATATTTTTTTAATTATAAATAAAAAAACATAACATTAACAAATTTTAAAAATTTCAAGGTCTGCGAGTTTATGCATTTTACATCGGCACTTAGTGCTACTAAGAGTGCCGATGTATTGAAATCTTCGCAGAAAAGTCAAAATCTTTGCCCACGTTCTTTTCATATTTCTCGACGTTTTGACCATTCTGAGTCGAAATCAGTAAAAAAAATTTTTGCGTCCGTCTCTGTCTGTCTGTGTCTGTCTGTCTGTCTGTCTGTCTGTCTGTCTGTCTGTCTGTCTGTCTGTCTGTCTGTCTGGGTGTAAACTCTCCAACTCCATTTCTACATGAGATATCGACTTGCGGTTTTTTGCATATTGTTTCTTATCGTATTCCAAAGAGCTGATTAGATTTTGGGGGTAAACGATTGGGGATAAGGGGGTAAAAATAGGGTCAAACTCCTATTTTTAGCGTTTTTTGTTTATAATTAAGGCAATTATTATTGTATTAGGTAAACTTAGCACTTATATAAAAGATAATTTTAAATTGGTCAAAAAATGTTATAAACAACGTTTTCCTAAAACGCATTGTTTTCAAGATATTGGCGTTTAAAGCAGTAAAAGGTTTTTCTAGCATATCTCACATATTTATAACCCGATTTCGAAAAAATTATATTTTAAATAAAAGCTCTTTTTAGGCCCTATAAAAAATGTTATATACAGTTTTTTGCTAGAATATAACGTTTTGAAGATACAGAATTTAAAATCAAACAAAACACCTAGTTTGAAATTTGCAAACTAGATGGCTCTAGTGTACAATAGTGTCGATGTTATGACAGGGTGCTTGCAACGTTTCATATAGTTTGCTTTCTTAATTTAATATTTCAGAACAATGAGGAAATTATTTACCGATATATTATTATTGAATGAATATGAATAATGTCTAGACAAACCGTATATGCGTAGGAAGGTATATTCATCTTATAGTAATAACCAGAGAGCGGATTTTGGTTTACATATTTGTTTATATGTTTGTTTAACCCCGTACTATTCTCCTTGATTAAGCATTCCAGGACTTGTGTGGGCTAGTAGCAGAGGGAACCACCAGCTTTAACTGACTTTCGAACCAGTTTATAGGGTGTGTCTCGACTTCGCCAAATTTCAGTTAATAATTAACTGAAAAAGGCAATCGGCGCCAGTGGGAATCGAACTCACGCTAGCAGGATTTGAATTAGATGTCCTAACCCGCTCGACTAAACTCCCAGGGTGGCGAGCGCTGCTTCGCAATAGTTAAAAATAAATTATCGACTAAATTTTTCTAACTAGACCCTTATCATATAAAAGCTATTATTAATATAGGGTAAGGTCGCTATAATCGTACCATCTAAAATATTTTTTTATATTCTTCGTAATTGGTTACATTTTAGACTTTGCTCTTTATTTTAAGTTAAGGTTTAATCATTTTTAAACATAAAAATTTTTTTCTACTAAACTTCATAACATTTATAATCAATTTTTATATGTCTTGTTAAGGTCTACAAATGGTACGATTTGGGAACCTGGTTGCCTAAATCGTACCTTTTCAATAAACTTACCATAATTAAAAAAATAATCCCAAGATAAAAAGGCTTTTCCATTTACTCATTAGAATTTATTTAATTGCGTGTATTACCCATGAATTTAACGGACTTCACGGGTAGTAATTTTTTATTTATTTTTAATTGTCAATAACTAGAATAAATTAGTAAGGACAGAAATTTTTAATTTTAAACAAAATTATAAAAATATTTATTTATTATTCCATCAATCTATTTTCTAGATAGACTGTCAGTCTACCAATATCACTCTGTACGATGATTAGAAAATAGATTGATGGAATAATAAATAGAATAAATTATTCAGATTATGGTAGATACCCCAGTTATAGCCACCTTAAGAAAAATTCTGTTTTTATTTCTTTTTATTATGTTCCATTATAATGTTAAGGTTGCAAGTTTTGGTTTTTCTGAAACTTACAATATATCTCTACTATAAAATAAATGTTTAAACAATATAACTTCAGCTGATATATTATAAAATAAAAAACAAACAAAATAATACTAATTTTCTAGTTTTAGCCACCCAAGCACCGGTTTTAGCCATAAAAATTCACCAGATATAGCCACCATGAAAAAAAACTAAAAAGATATAAATTATTTATATTTTTGTAACAGTTTTAGAACATTTAAAATTTATAGTTTTTTAAAAATATATATACTTCTTAATCAATATTTAAAATGATTTCGTTTTTTATTACATTTTTTCTTATATACATCTTTTCTTGGATAATTATCCGATAATTATAAATATTTATTAATTTTATTTATTTTTTATTTATTAGAGTCTTTTGGGATCTAAACCAGCTGGTAGTTTATACCATATTCGACACTACAAGTTTTACAAAAAAATTTACATGTGTGTTACAATTTCACATTGTGACATGTTTAGTTTTCAGATTCAGTCTTAAATCATTTGAGTCATTTTGATGGCCCGTTCTCGACTATATTTTGTATAATACTCCTCCTTTTTTAATTTAAATGTATTATTGGATAATATTTAAAGGTAGTTTTCACTAAAATCTTTATTATTTGTACAGTAATTTTGACATATTGATATTTTTTGACATTGGCTATAACTGGTACTACTTAGGTTCCAGTTTTAGCCAATTCTGTGGCTATAGCTAGAAAGAGAAGCATATTAGTATCCCAGTTATCGCTATGCAAATTTAAGAATAAATTCTGCAAAATATGTATTAAAATATTAATAAAGTAACTGTTTAATGACTTACCTTTAATTTGATATAAATGTTTTACGAATTTAATTTTACCTGAATCAGATATTTAAAATTATTTTTCTGGCGGTTTATTAAGAAAAGTTATAAGAAATTATATTTTTTTCAAAATCAAAATTTTAAATAGGCGCTGTATTCGTTTCGCTACAGTTAAAACTTATTTAACATATTTGTTGTCCCAACTTTTATCATTCAAATCGGATTTAAACGATAATTTTGATCTTAAGTCTCCTATTTCTTAGCTGTACCCAAAAAACTACTCTGACTGGCTAAAACCGGTGCAGTGGCTAAAACCGGTGATCCTACCCTACAAGTTTTTATGATCAGAATGTTATCGAAAAAAAGAAAAACTCAAATTTTAATCATATCCTACGGGAATTGAACCCTGGACGATTTACAAAAATTAATACCGGTACGATTTATGAAACTTCCGTATTCAGCATAAAAATAAAAAATATAATGTATAAACTAAAAAATATGTATATGTTTTGTTTATATGCTAATTCTACTGATATGAATTAATGTAATTACACATAAAAAAATTTGGTAACTGTTCTTACTGAAGAGAAATATCCTTAGAATAACTTGCAGATTGACCGACCCTCGGACCGACCTTATCTAAACCTTGAGGTTAATTTACAAAGACCAAATTGTGTATGAGGGTTTATCTCCAAGCTAGCTATTATTGAAAGTCATAAGTTGTCTCAAAAATCTTTTCGAAGTTAGAGAAATTAAAAAAGTACGATTTGCGGACCAGTACTATATAGGCTACCTTCCCCTAATATTATTACTTTAAACAATGTTTTAATTATTATTATTAGTACAAAAAGGCAGAGGTATTAATGCCTATAAATTTTCATCTCCACTTAGATTTTCAAGATGAAACTTTAAATGTCATAAAAGTTTTATAAATTCTCAAACTTAATAGTATATTAAAGTACTAGTTTCATAACATACGTTTTTAGCGCACGAGTACAAGTTTACCTAACGAGCCGCTTGCGGCGAGTCTTCTAAAGAACAAGTGCGCTAAAAACGTGTTATGAAACAAATGCTTTATACATTTTGTTCTATTTTGCTCTAATATTAAAAAAAAACTTATCTACATTTAAATTGATACCTAGCTATACCCCCAAGTACTTGGGAGTTGTACTCGACAGAAGCCTTACTTATCGACAACACTTTGAGAAAATTGCAGCTAAGGTCCGCAGTCGTAACAATATAGAATCTATAATTTATTTGAGGCGTATATATATTTATAGTATTATTAATTTGAGCCATTTCGCCTCAATGACTATTTATATCGTAAAAATCTAAAACAGAAAATAAAATTAAAATGTTCTTATCAGGCGCACCTATTTCTAGACGCGCTGGTAAGGTATTGCGTTTAAAATAATACTTATCTGTTATATCTTCTTTACCTAAAAAATATTATTAGTCAATACCTTACCAAAGTTTAAAAATTTTGCCTAAATAGAGAATTTTCAATAAAATTCTTGATAAATCGTTAAAATAATTAAAAAAGAACGAAAAACTGAATAAAAGTTAACTTCTAACGTTTCGGGATCTAATCTGATCCCGTTTTCAAAGAAAATTATTAGTTTTGAAAGAATTTGTGCAATATTTGGCTTTATCAATCAAAATATGACAAATGTCAAAATATGTCATTTCGAGGTAATTGAAACAAAGACACCTGTAACAATAAAAAAGGTGTAGAGAAATTAATTTGGAAAAGGCGTTTTTGTTGAAAACGTGTAGAGAAGTTAATTTGGAAAAAACTTTTATTGAAGAAAAAAAAAAAGTTGTGTGGATCTGCTCTACAGCAGAAACGCTACGCTGCTCTGCGCTTGCGTTGCAACGCATTGGTCTATAGTGCAGTATTGCGCGCCTGTCTCGCTTAACAGCTCCCATACGTCCAGGCTAGACACTCAGTTAATTTCCACTATGAGGTTGATCACCGGCTGTTTAAAATCAACACCACTTCACTTGTTACCAACACTAAGTCATATTGCCCCACCTGACCTCAGAAGGCAAGAAGCATTGCTCCACGTATACAAAAAACTTTTAAAAATAACTATTGTGTTGAACTGATTTTTGGGTGAGTCGGTTGGGCGCCTCAGTTCGAAATTTGGGGTCGTGGGCGAAAAGAAAGGCAGCAGTTTCGTTCACAATTTATTTCGGAGCTCTACGTAAAGTTTTTAAAACACCCTCAGCCTCTATATTATTACTGAAATAATTAATATAGTTAAAATACTGAAAAATATTCATTGAAGTAGGCTTACCTGAACACCAGGATATTATTTATTAAAAAGTAAATAATTTATCCCTAAGGATGCCTGCAATAATCAAAGATGATGTGTTCACTGCAAACGACCGGAACAATATCGCGTTTCAGGAAGCTAAAACTAATTGACAGTGTCACTTGAATTTAATTAATATTAAATTCCCTAAAATACTGAAATTCTGAAATTGAAGGTCATTTGGCTGAAGGTGTTTTGACAGTTGTAAACAATGGAAGTAGTGACAACTTTTATATGTTTAGGAGTTTTACTACAGCTACCCCCCCCTAACTCGTTAACATTTTTTTAAAAAAGTGAACGAGGTACATATAACACTATGTCTGTGAAATAAGTTTAATATAAAAGTTTGCTTCCAGTAAATGGTTTTAGGAACTGTAAGGCTTTTTTGAAATATTTTGTTTATGAATAAAATTTTTTTAAGTGGGAGGCGTGAAACATCCCTCTTTCCACGTCTGAGTCCGTGTGGCTCAAAATGTATGTTGATCTATCAATTATTTTTTTAATTTTGTAAGGGCCTTCAAAAAGTAGCATCCACTTCTTTATCCGACTATCTAGCGCGGACGAGGTAGGGTTGGCTCTAAGCAATACCAAGTCTTCCATTTGAAATTCCGCTAATCGTCGCGTATTAGTATGTGCGTTTCTTCGCACCGCATTAGCTAGTAGACTTTCTTTTGCAAAATAGATTCTTATGTGATTATCCAGATTTTTAATATTGTCCGGAAAGTCAAAAAAATCACGTAGTGGAAGATTTGGGGATTCCCCGGTGTGTAGTTCTATCGGTGAATACCCGGTAGACAAATGGACAGCGTTATTTAATAAGTTGGCCAATTTGTTCACCTCTAGAGCCCACCTTTTATGTTTGTCGTGGCAAAATGTCCTAAATAATCGAGACAACTCCTTCATTATGCGCTCAGAAGGGTTGCTAGCTGGATGACGCACGGATGACTTGATAACCTTTATTCCTAAAGGTTGCAAAGTATTGGACCAGGCCTCCGCGGTAAACTGGGTACCGTGGTCCGTAAGAATCCGTTTAGGGGTGGAATACTTAACGAAATAATCATCCTGCAACTTCCTAAGGATGTTTTTGGTAGTTGCGTTCTTTAAAGGGTAGAGAGTAACGAGTTTTGAAAAAACGTCAACTACCACGCATATGTATTCCATGGAACCCCGTGATCGTGGAAGCGGCCCGTATAGATCTAGAGCGACCAGGTCCCCGGGAGCCTCTGGAATAATGGCCTGTAATGGTGGCCTTGGCAAAGGGCCGGACTTGGCCAGCTGGCATATTTGGCACGACTTTATTTGCCTTTTGATGTCCTTTGCCATGTTTTGCCACCATACCTCTCTTGCAATGGCAGCCTGGGTTTTAAAAACCCCAAAGTGCCCGATTCCAGCATGGTAGGCATTGACGAAATCTTGAACTCGATTTTTGGGAACGCAAAGTAAGCATGGTTCGTCATTAGACTTACGAATGAACAAAACATCATTGTGAATGACGAATCGTTCATGTTCCTCTGGGTTGAGTTCAACATTTTGGCGGATTGCTGCCAGCTTGGGATCGTTCTTTTGATCATCTGACAAAGAAGTAAGACTGCGATAGAAAACACTGTCCAGCTGTATACTTAGAATCTGAAAACATCGATCAGATGGTACTGGTAGCCTACCACTGGGATACCTGCTGAGCGTGTCACATACCACATTCTCTCGCCCAGAAATATGTTTAATGGTGAACTCATACTCCTGGAGAGAAAGACACCATCGCGTCAGCCTAGGAGTCAGGAGGCGGCAAGTGTTTAGGTAAGTAATTGCCTTGCTGTCAGTAAGACAAAATAATGGCTTGCCAATCAAAAAAACTCTCCATTTCTCAATGGCCCACACCAAAGCGAGAGCCTCCTTCTCTGCAGAGCAATAATTTCGCTCCCTAGGGAGTAAAACTCGGCTGGCATAAGCCACTACCTTCTTTACACCGTCTATAAGCTGGTACAACTGTCCTCCCAAACCAACATCAGAGCTGTCGGTTTGGACCCAATATGGAAGGGAGTGTACTGGGTGATACAGCAGTACCTCTTCTTTTATCAGCTCTTTCAGCAGCTTAAAAGCTTCAGCTTCAGCTGAACCCCACGCCCACTTATTCTTCTTTCTAAGAAGTGCGAAAAGGGGTTCTGCCACAGTGGCGTAATTTTCGCAAAAACTACGGTCGTAGTTCGTGAGACCCAGCCAAGCCTGCAGCTGTTTCACGGTTTTTGGTTCAGGGAAGTTGACTATTGCACTAATGCGCGAAGCGTCACTTTGTATACCCTGTTCCGATAATGTATAACCGAGAAAGGTCACTTGCTTTCTGAAAAAGTTACACTTTGAAAGACGGAGGGTGAAACCAGCTTCCGAAAGCCTAGATAAAACTTTGTCTAGATGGTCTAAGTGGGACTCTATACTTGGAGACAAAACTAATACATCGTCGATGTATATTCTAGCGAATTCCTCCAAATAAGGACCTAATATAGCTGCCATACAGCGTGAAAAACTCGAAACTGCTGTTTTCAAGCCAAATGGAAGCACTTTAAATTGGTACGATTGACCGTTATACAGAAAACCTGTATACTTTCGGTCCTGGGGCCTTATTTTTATTTGCCAGTATCCATTGGTCATGTCGAGAGATGACATGACCTTAACATCAGGAGGCAAAGTTTTTAACAACTCCTGAATTTGTCTGGGAAGTTCTGTATCTGGCTCCATAACACTGTTTAGTTTTCTGGCATCCAGACACAGGCGTACATTTCCATTCTTACGGACAGCTGTACATAGGGGAGAACTGTATGCACAGGTGGTGGTCCTCTCAATTACATTAAAATCAAGCATTCTTTGTATTTCAGTGGCAACAGCAGGTCTGTGCGCCACTGGAATGGGGTATGATTTTTTGTTAAAGGGGGTTTTGTCCATAAGAGTTATTGTGTGGGTATATTCAGAGGTAAGACCTGGTTTCTCTGAAAATACCTTCTTATGTTTTAATAGTAAGTTTTTAAACATCAGTTTGTGATTTTCCGAAAGTGGGGAGTCCATGACTACTTGATTAATCTCCTCTTCACTTGCTGTGTAAATACCGGGTACTTCATTTTTGATTGGGGGTGATTTTGATATTGCACACATTTTTTTAAGAGGAGATGCTTCTGGAGCCGTGAATTCATGCATGAAATCAGCTTCAGGTATGTTTAAAACTTTGTTATTGTACTCGATAAAAATACATTTTTGTTCAAAACTGATACAGGCTTTCACAAATCTCAAAAAATCACATCCGAGAATAACAGGAAAGACTAAATCAGGTATAAACAATAGCTCAAATTCGAAATTACCTTCTCCTATAGAAAAGGGGACAAGGGCCTGTTGAGTTACCTTTCGAGTTCTGTTCTTAAAAGCACCTGAAACACGTATTCCATTGACAGGGAACATAGGTATGTCTGTTTGTGACACATTACTTTCCACTAACGTAGAAAAGGCACTCACTTCAGAACCGGAATCCACAAGGCAAGGATATTCAACGTGATTGATTTTTATTTTGATTACAGGTGAACGACCTTGATCTGTCAAAAATTGGTGGTCAAAATCGCATTCCTGTTGAAGATCGTTTTTGGGATTATTAGGGATGGGTAAAATTTTTTCTACGGTTTTAGAAATATTCCTCAGCAAGAAGGTGTTTTCCTGCTGAGGATTTTCTAGTTTTCCTGAATTTCATTTTCGCTTTCTATTTGAATAGCCGATATATTTCTTCTCGCGAAATTAACCGGGTTATTTTGGTTTCTATTATTATTATACACGGGTTTATTATTGACGTTTTGTGGTACGGACGAGGAGGAAGAAGAAGAAGAGAAGCCACTTTTCTGATGGCTGTCAAAGTTATCCGCCATTCTTAAGCGATCTAATACTTCCGAAATATTAGCACTGCCTATCAGGGCGCAACTAATCGTTGGGGGGTAATGTCTGCTAATTATAAGAATTAATTCCCTTTCGGTGTATGCGGGGTTTAAAAACCGAGCTTGGGACAATTGACCTAAAAAATAGTTCGTATAATTAGCAGTAGCTCTGTTGTACCTTCCAACATCAAGTGACAAACGCAGCTTTGTTTGCTGTGTGTGGCCCCAAAAGTTCTCAAGAAAGCTATTTTTAAAAGTATTAAAATCCAAAAATGTGTATTGAAGGGCTTGTATCCAGTGTTTACTAGTTCCTGAGAATAAATCACTTAATTCCGGTGCAAATAAATTAAAAGGAATGTTAAAGTTTCTCAAGGCTTTTTCAACCCTGTCGATAAATTCACATGGGTGAATTTCTCCCCCCTCACTAAATACTGGAAGCAATCTTTTAAAATTAGCTAATGTATCGGCGGATACTTGTGGTGGAAAAACATTTTGCACGGTTATCCGTTCTGTACCCCGGTTATTATAATACCCCGTTGGTGGATAAAAGTTACTCGGGTATATGTTACTGTAAGCTGGTGGGGGTGGCTGTGCAAAACTCGTATTACAATAATTAGTTCTAGTTAAATCAAAAGTATCATCTCTATTCCTTCGTCTTCTTGGAACAGCTCCAGTGTGTGAAAACTCAGGTTCAATATATGGCCCCGTGCCACTAGCCGATGTGTATAAAGGTAAAGAAAAAGGAATGTTCCTACCTTGTTGCATGTTGTACGGAACCTGTGGTGATAGCACTGGAGGCTCTCTGACTGGGCTGTTAGCCAAGCGTACAATGTTGTCTGTTGCAAGTAAGGATGCTGCTTGTGCTTCCATTCCTCCCTCGAAACCTGTGTTGTCTATTTGTTGTTGATTTTGGCTCATCTCGTTGCCATTTCCTCGTGTAGGTGAATGTTGCACTGCCATTCTTAGCCTGGGTTTGTACTTTGTAGTACTTCTGTCGCACGTTGGATGCCACGTTGTGTTGAACTGATTTTTGGGTGAGTCGGTTGGGCGCCTCAGTTCGAAATTTGGGGTCGTGGGCGAAAAGAAAGGCAGCAGTTTCGTTCACAATTTATTTCGGAGCTCTACGTAAAGTTTTTAAAACACCCTCAGCCTCTATATTATTACTGAAATAATTAATATAGTTAAAATACTGAAAAATATTCATTGAAGTAGGCTTACCTGAACACCAGGATATTATTTATTAAAAAGTAAATAATTTATCCCTAAGGATGCCTGCAATAATCAAAGATGATGTGTTCACTGCAAACGACCGGAACAATATCGCGTTTCAGGAAGCTAAAACTAATTGACAGTGTCACTTGAATTTAATTAATATTAAATTCCCTAAAATACTGAAATTCTGAAATTGAAGGTCATTTGGCTGAAGGTGTTTTGACAGTTGTAAACAATGGAAGTAGTGACAACTTTTATATGTTTAGGAGTTTTACTACACTATCTGCCAATACACCTATATATCCAAAGCGCTACTCCTGTCAGAAACAAATCGACACCCAGCTACATACAGTGCCAAAGAGCTTTTAGCAGAAAATATCGATTTTAATCAGAAATGGGAGCAGCTTTGGTCAGCCCAAGTCCCCGCAGAAGTTCAGCCCCACATAAATACCCGCAACGAACCAGCTAGCTTTGATGCGTCCCGACGCATATGGAAAACTCAAAATAGAATCCGTACACAACATGGCTTTTGTAAGAACTCCCTTCACACATGGGACAAGCTTCCTGATCCACTTTGCAGATGCGGAGCCGCAAATGGTGACAAGCTGAAATTTTTCTACCTCACACCAAAAACGATTAAATGGATTAAAGAACTAAATTTTAATATTTAAGATTTATTGTAATTTTACTTTTAAATCCACACCATGTATAAACCATGCGGTAAATAAATAAATAAATAAATATATACAGTTTTCGCCATGTGTAAAATTCTAAGAACAAATGATCTTTTGATATATTTTATAGTCATGTCTTCTTTTTTTCACTGCAAATAACCAAGCCTCAATTTTAAAAAACATAAAATTTTGTAGAAAATTGAACTTTAAAGTGAAGTTGACATTTGCACGGAAAACGTCAAGCGATAGGTTTTTGTCTGTTACCAACCCAAAAGAAAAAGAGTATAGACCTCTTTGGGGCCTATAAGAAAACGCAAAATGCGTGTGATTATGAGATTATAAGAGTCGCAAAATAAATAAAATAAACACACCTTAACATTTAAATAAAAACTTTTCGCAAAAAAAATGAACCGACTTACTTAAGTCGGTGCCAATTTCACCATTCCCTAAATTAATTACTAGCAATAATTTTTTTATTATTTTATTATTGTTTGCTGTGAAATTGGAACGACTTAAGTATTTTTTATTTTTTACTTTTTAGAGAAGTAGGTTCATTTTTTTTGCGAAAAGTTTTTTATTTTTTACTTTTTAGAGACACCGAACTTGTAGATTTGTATCGTCATCTAAGCTAAATTATAGTTGTCCTTCCATCTCGGCAAGCTGCTGATGTTACAACGCACTGTTTCTGCGTTGTGACATCATTATCTTAAAGATAAATTTCTAAAAAATAAAAGTAATATTTTTATTTGAGCGCCCAAGAGTCCAACCAACCTTATTTTAAACGAAATACTAAAGAAAATCTGGTAAAACTTTTAGCGTTAAGTAATAATCAAATAACGCCTTATGGTAAAATCACAAAATTTATCATCAAGAGAACTTGGTATTTTAATATTACATGTCCAGAGAATGAAGCTTAGCGGTATTTAAAAGATCTTCAGTGTCCCTTAATATTTGAGTGACCCCTTCATCAAGTTATCTGACTTATCGGAGTTATCAGATATTTCTCTAAAAATTTTGTTGGTAGTAGAAACACATTAAGCCGTTTTTAAGTGAAATTGCGTTAAAACGATTAGATTTATCTTAATTATCCGGCTTACCCGGCATTATCCGAGCGTCAAATTAAAACGGGACCACCTTATGAATGTCCTCTTTCAGTTGCAAAAAGTTTCATCAAATTCCGTTCATTCGTTCCAAAGTTATGCGGGAACAAACATAAAAAAAATAAAGTCACACGTCGAATTGATAACCTCCTCCTTTCTGGAAGTCGGTTAAAAAGTAATGAAAGTTGAAACACTTTTCATAATTTTTAAAATGTTTTTTTGCTGTTTGACTCACATTTATGGTAGAAATTCGTAAATTTTAGTGTTAGGGGCAACTTTGGCGGATTTTCGGCACGGGTTACAATCTTCTGATTATTTTGAAATTTGGCACATAATTTTGTATGCTCAAAAGGAAAAAATAAGATTTCAGACCCTTTAAATTTTTTACTTAAACAAAAATTACAAATAATTTCAAAAAAAATTGACGATTTATGGTAATTTTACGATCTTAAACGTCCCCATTAGCACCCTTAGAGAAGTTTGATCACTCTCATATTTTTAGAATTTTCTAGTTACACCTAAGGGAGCGTTCAAGTATTAGGTAACGCGCTAGAGGGGTGAGGGGGTCTCGAAAACGTTACGTTGCATTACAGAGGGGAGTGGGTGTCAGTAAATGTGTTACGTAACACTTAAAAAATTATAAACTTATAAAATGTTTATTGGGTCACGTTTTTAACAATGATCTAGGCCTAAAGGAACGGATTCCTTGCAAATTTTATTTCACACGGCGTGGTTAACAGTTCACTAAATCCTCTAAACAAAAACAAATTAGAGATGAAAAACCATAGCCAATAACCTGTTTTCGGTTAACCGGTTGCGGAAATTACATCAGACCGGTTTTGGGTTAAAACACGGTAGCAATAACCGGTTAAAAACCGGTTTAAACCATAAAGCAAAATTTCTTTCAATATTTTTACTTTTAGTAAAAAAAATGAGGGAGGGGGAGTGTTGGATTACGCCATTAGATCATACATAGATACATACATTAATGTTGATTTGTTTTATGTAGAACATATACAAAGCCAATTGTAAACAAACCACTATAGCGGTGAGGTTGAGAGGAGGTGAAGTATAACATATTTGTAGACAAACCACTATAGCGGTGGGTGGTGACCAGAAGCGGGAAGGTGAAATCTACCTGGCTATAGTAATGAAAACATTTCGGTTTGACGTGGACTCAAGGCGCATCTATGTATATATGATCTAATGTTACGCCGCGTTACATGGGTGGGTGGGGGTCAAAAATTGCCAAATTTTGCCTTACGTAATACTTGAACGTTCCCTAAATGACAATTTGAAGATAATAAAAAAATATATACTATACTGTAAAGAGTTTGCAGTGGAATACGAAGCATTACATATCTTTACGGTTTTTATTATGCATTTTGTTTGGGACACCATGTAGCGCTTCCGTGCGATACAAAAGAAATTATTAGGTTAAAACTATTAAACTACTTTGCTTTGAATAACACAGCTCAACAAAAATTCACATAGGTCCTTTTTTTTAAATGTTTGTTATAAAAAAAATTTAAAAAAATTAACCGACTTCTGTGTCTCAGAAAAGTAAAAATAAAAGTCGGTGCAGTTTTACCATTCTCACCACAAGTCAAAAATTTTGACGATTTTTTTTTTCTTGACGTTGTAGATCTTTCTGATCCGAAATCAGTAAAAACAAATTTTGCGCCCGTGTGTGAACTCAACAATGAATTTATTGAAACTCGATAACTCCACTTCTAGAAGATATCTTTTCAAGCGTTTTTTTATATTGTTCCTTACCATCTATCGGAAAGCTGATTCGTTTTTAGGGGTAAAAGCATTAAGGGCAAGGGATCACCTCATAAATACCCTCTCCAAGTTGCAAAAAGTTTCATCCAGTTCCGTTCATTCGTTTCAAATTAATGCGTGAACAAACATACAGAAAACTTTGTTATTTTTAACCGACTTCCAAAAAAGGAGTAGGTTAGCAATTTGATTTTTTTAATGTTTGATCCCGCATAACGGATAAACGGAATTGGATGAAACTTTTTGCAACTTATAGATGGCATTCATGAGATTGTTCCGTTTCAATTTGACGCTTCGATAATGCAGGGTAAGCCGGATAATTAAGATAAATCTAATAATTTTAACGCAATTTCACTTAAAAACGGCTTTTAAAATTAAAATTTGGTTCTAATATCAACCAAATTTTTAGAGTAGTAGTAGAGAATATCGGATAAGACGGATAACTTAATTAAGAGGTCACTCTGTAATATTAAGTAATATTAAAATACCAAGAGAAAATGATAAAATTTGTGATTATAGTATATCATATCATTATACCATAAAGCGTTATTTGATTATTACTCAACGCTTAAAGTTTAACAAAGATTTTCTTCGGTATTTCGTTTAATATCAAAATAAAATAATTACTATATTCATTTTTTAGAAATTTATCTTAGTGCGTTGTAACGTCAGCAGCTTGCCGAGATGAAAGGACAACTATAATTTACTTAGCTTAGATGACGTTACAAATTTACAAGTTCTGTATCTCTAAAAAGTAAAAAATAAAAAATAAAAAATAAAAAATAAAAAATAAAAAATATAAAATAAAAAATAAGTCACAGCAAACAATTTAACAACAGAAGTCACTTTTAGTATTTAAATTAGGGAATGGTGAAATTGGCACCGATCTATTTTTTATTTTTTACTTTTCGGTTAAGTTTTTTTTTTGTTAAAGTTTCATTTTTATAATAAAAAAAAACAAAGACACACGTCGAATTGATAACCTCCTTTTTAGAAAATCGGTTTAAAATCTGGTATTAAAAAAATAAAAATTGGAGATATATTTTTTGAGTTTATATCATCTATATTGATACGTAGAAATTCTTCTAATTTTGAAAACTTTGGTTTAATAAAAAAGCTTAACCAAATAATCGATATAGGGCTAGAATCTTATAACGCCGTGAGTTACGGCCCGTACCTTGAAAATATCCTGAGCCACCGACATAAATATAAAAATTTAATATAAATTGTAATGTACCAAAACAAATTGCGAAGGCGCCGAGTCCGTTACCCTCTCCCAGAAAAAAATCCTATGAATGTAACTAAAAATGTAACGTAGAATTAGTTCATCTTAGATGATCTAGCATCCTTTAGATGATGTTGGTCCAGCATTGCTGAATGCAGTGATTTTACATTCAGGGCCGGCCTTTGCATTTCGGCGCCCTGGAGCAAGCCTTGGATTTGGCGCCCCTAAAAAAAACAAACAAACTACACTCAGAAAATGTCATTGTAATTTTAATACTAAATTGTATTTCTAAATACATGTTTGTTATTTATATCGCCACCATTGGTATTTTATACTTTACTTGTGGTATTAAATACTGCAATGTGTGTATTGTATACAAAATGTTGTCATACTAACATAGAGACCGTGCTGGTACATTTGAATCCCCACGCAACATGTGTTTAATAATACTAGCATGTTATAATAAAAATTACTGTAACATTTGGTAAAGCATATAACACTTATAGTAAGGTATACGTTGAGTTGTTGTTAAGTTGTATTACTGATCTAGTTTAAAGTATGTCAAAGTATTCAGAAAAATTAACAATCGCTAAATAATACTAACAATTTGATTAGTTATTTAAAGATTGCAACCACACACAATTACACACTGATAAAATAATCGATCCTTTTTTTACTTTTCTCTGTATTATTACTAATCAAAATTTTGGTATTATTTATTGTAACCTCGGCTGCAACGTACTTTAAACTAGATCAATAACACAACAACTACGACTTAAAGTATACCAAACTATAACTGTGAAATAATTTACCAAATGTGTAACAAACAAATGTTGAGCACTGAAAATAGTATATTATTCAATGAGTGTATAATAATTGCTATTAATCAATGAGGATGAATGATTAATAGCTATTATACGCGAGTAGAATACTATACTTTATCCACGGCCGTTTTAAAGTTTAAACGTTTTATTTTTACAGACCCGTGATTAATTATATAATTCACGGCCGTGGATAAAAGTAATTAACCCCTCTGAAAATTTTAATAACTAAAAAAAGGTCCTCACCTCTGAAAGAAAAAACAAATTTATTCCTCTAAAAATTTTGATGACAAAAAAAAGGTCCTCACTTCTGAAAAAACTTTTGCTGATATTTTTTTAAGGTCTCGGATAGGAAAAACGCACCTCGACGGCGCCCCCCTAGGCTCGCGCCCTGAAGCAGGGGATTCACCTGATTTATACAGAGGCCGGCTCTGTTTACATTACATTTTAACAATAATTTTTTTTAGCTCTCCTATTAAACCAAACTTCCGAATAGTAATAAATATTGCAATAAATACCTAAAATTAAATAAATAACTTAATAAATAGATTACGTTTCAATTCTACCACTAATATTAAGCATATTATTATTATTATTAGCATTATTTAGTCTCTTATGTAACTCTGTGTAATCTTCTGGTTGCGGGTTTTGTTTTGCTAACGAGAGGTCGTTTGGGCCCCCTGGAGATATGGGCCTAGGGCTGGGGGAGCTCCTCATACTGTGGGGGCTTCTGCTTCCTGCGCTAGGGGAACATTGGCATGGCATTGGCAGCCCTGGATTCAACATGGGGTAGTCTGGAGATTTTTCTGGGCTTTCTATGGTATTGGGTCCGCTACCAGGGATCAGTGGGCCAGGACCACCAGGTCGACCTAGAAAAAAACAGTTACCGAGCTCTACAAAATAAAATAAATTTAAAGGTGACTTGGTTTTGTAAACGGATTATAAATCTACCTAATGTCTAGTTACTAGGCCTGATAACTAACCAAGCGCACCGTTTTTGAGATAATTGATTCCAAATTTGTTATAAAAACTCGCAAAAAAAAAATGAAACGACTTCTATGTCTCAAAAAGTATAAAATAAAAATTACTTAAATCGATGCCAATTTCACCATTCTCTAAATTAATTACTAACAATATTATTTTTATTATTTTATTATTGTTTGCTCTGAAATTGGCACCGACTTAAGTATATTTTATTGTATACTTTTTAGAGACACAGAACTTGTAGATTTGTAACGTCATCTAAGCTAAATTATAGTTGTCCTTCCATTTCAGCTCCCAAGAGTTCAACCAACCTTATTTTAAACGAAATACTAAAGAAAGTCTTGTTAAACTTTAAACGCCTTTTGGTAAAATTACAACATTTATCATTTTCTCTTGGTATTTTAATATTACAGTTCCAGAGAATCAAGTTTAGCGGTATTTAAAAGATTTTCAGTGTGCCGTAATATTTAAGTGACCCCTTAATCAAGTTATCCGGTTTATCCGAGTTATCCGATATTTCTCTAAAAATTTGGCTGGTAGTAGAACCAAATTAAGTCGTTGAAATTGCGTTAAAATGATTAGATCTCGGATTAGATTTATCTTAATTATCCGGCTTACCCGGCATTATCCGAGCGTCTTATTAAAACGGGACCAACTCATGAATGCCCTCTTAAAGTTGCAAAAACTTTCATCAAATTCCGTTCATTCGTTCCAAAGTTAAAAATAAAAAAAACAAAGTCACAAGTCGAATTGATAACCTCCTCCTTTTTGGAAGTCGCCTTAAAATAGACAAATTAATTGGAATTTTGACAAATTACACAATATGTTTGAAAATGTGTATCCTAGGGTTTTTGAGGTTGCCAAAACCTAATCCGATGTTAAAAAATTAAAATTAAAAATGGCGGATTCCATATGGCGTCGAAATTTTGAAAAATTCAATATTTTTTGCCGAAAATTAGTGATCATTTTTGAGGTCGCTGAAGCCTAATTTGATGTTAAAAATATAAAATGATTAAGCGTCAAAACATATATGGCGATATGGCATGTTCTAAATAGTTTCAGCGACCTCAAAATACTTAATCACTAATATTCGGCAAAAAATATTAAATTTCGACGCCATATTGCATTTGTCATTTTGAATTTTAATAAAAACATTGTATTTGGTTTCAAAAATCCTAGGATACTCATTTTCAAAATATTGTGTAATTTGTCAAAATTCTAATTAATTTGTCTTTGTGTACAAGTTTGGGATCAATTGTCTGGAAAACGATGTGCAGTAGTAAACTTTTGGTTATCAGACTAGTAAATAGGTAGAGCCAGAATCCGTTGACAGAACCCAGGTATGAAGGTCTAGATAAAATAAAGGTCTATAGATACAAATATCTTTTCAGCTGTTGACCTGTGTTATTGGAAAATTGTTTTGTTCTCAAAAAAAAAGTAGGGGTCAATATTGCGGGATTAATTTTAAAAGCTTTTGGGGGGCTAAGTATAAATATGTGTTTTTACAACACATTAAATTTTGATTATTGTCTTCGGAACTTGGGCAGGCTAATTTATATTTGGGAGGGGGGCCTAATTTTTATGATTTATTTGGGAGGGCTAAACTCCCTGCCTCGCTTTAATTGCATTACTGTGTGACAAATTTTTAGAAAATTTTGATCCAATTAATTTTTTTTCTAAATGTTTTTGGATTTTTTTATACAAATAGTACGCCTTTGAAACGTATTAGATTTTCTTCAAGGCAAAATCATGATATAATCAAAAAATATAAATTGTAAAAAATAATTAATATATAGTAATTACTTTAATTATAACTAAATGCGATAAAATATTTATAGGTAGGTATATAAAGATTAATACATACTTAAGGGGTCTACCCTCTTTAGACGGGCAAAGATAAGGCTATTTTCACGAATTTTTTTGACCGGTATACGTCATAAATATGGACATAAAAAGTGTTAGGCCTAAAAAATACACTATTTGATTACACAAGAAAATTTTTTTTATATTTATTTTAATCAGTTTTTATACATAAAAATGAGGGAGAAGACTGGTCCAAAAAAAAAGATGAGTGTGCGCTGTTGATGAAATATCTGGAATGGATGATCTGAAAAAAAAAAAAATAGTTTTAGATTCAGTAAGTAAATGGCTATAGCGCATATCATACGATTTTTGAAATTTTGAGTTTAACTATTTATTTTTGGCAAAGAACGACGGAAAAAACGTGATTTTTCGTACTTTTTCGAAAAATGGCTGCCATTTTGTCATTTTTGAAAAAAAAAAAAATCGTATGATATGCGCTATAGCCATTTACTTACTGAATCTAAAACTATTTTTTTTTTTTTTTTCAGATCATCCATTCCAGATATTTCATCAACAGCGCACACTCATCTTTTTTTTTGGACCAGTCTTCTCCCTCATTTTTATGTATAAAAACTGATTAAAATAAATATAAAAAAAATTTTCTTGTGTAATCAAATAGTGTATTTTTTAGGCCTAACACTTTTTATGTCCATATTTATGACGTATACCGGTCAAAAAAATTCGTGAAAATAGCCTTATCTTTGCCCGTCTAAAGAGGGTAGACCCCTTAAATGATAGATATGATTTTTTTTTCACAAATAGGTATTGTTATTTTTTTTTGTTTTATGAAAAGTTTTTATTGAAAACTATAATAGTTTAGATTATTCAAAATAAATAAATAGTTAGATTATTCATAATAAATTTTGTTTTATCTATAATATTTAAGTACTATCCATGAAGCACATATCCATAAAACATAACGTATACAGCTGCGCATTAAGGCCTATTCAGAAGCTTGCATAAGAACATAAAACATAAGAATGCGATGCCGTGAGTGGCTTACAAGATACCTGGCGACACATCAAGCCAATCATGGCATCGCATTCTTATGTATTACGTTCTTATGCGAGACTGTGGATATGCCCTTAGGCATAATATGTTATATGATAACGGCACATTAAGGGCATATCCACAAGTTCGCATAACAACATAGTACATAAGAATGCGATGCCGTGATTGGCTTGATGTGCCGCCATGTATCTTGTAAGCCAACCACGGCATCGCATTCTTATGTTTTATGTTCTTATGCAAGCTTCTGGATAGGCCTTGAGCCAACCACGTGATAACATAAAAAGCTAAATCGTTTTATGTTATGTTTATCCTAGCTTGTATACGAAATATTTGTTGTGCATAAACGAGAGAACTTTATGCAAAAAAATTATTTGGAAAAAAATATAAAAAATTGTAGCAACCCTTCGACCAACCTCTTATAGGGGATTATAAGGTTGATCCCCCAAAAAAAGACAAAATACTCGATATTTACACTTTTTAAATACAATTACCTCCAAAAACCCCCTTAGTGACTTTTTTAAATCCCTTTAGGCTGGGTTTATCGAAGTGTAGCTAAATTTAGCTGACACGTAATAACCATAGCAACTTCAACCAAAATCCATAATTTGCTCTTAACTGAGACTTTATCTTTTAGATAAGGTTTTAACTGTACACTGATAAACTGGGCTTTAGCCCCTCTATATTATCTATATAAATCTATTTGACAAAAAGACGTCATGTCATGTCAATTTTTTAAATATATTTTTTTAATAAATTTGTAATAGAAGAAGCAAAGTTATTATTAGAATTATGGTTGTAAAGAGACATGAAGAAGAGGAGAAACTATGGAAATGGAGTGGAGCGCGAAGAAAGTAATTTATAAATTTTATGTAAAAATCAATAAAATTGGAACTGCAGTTTTTTTTTTCAAAATTAATGGAGAGCCCCTAGCACAAGCCAAAAGCTTATTTGGGGCTCTCCATGCCTATGTAATACTATAAGAAATAAACAAAGACTCATACAAAAAGTTCAATATACGGGACGTCCATAAAGTATGTCACGCTTGGCCATTTTTAACCCCCTTCCCCTTGCGACAAAGTTTCACACATGCACTGACCCCCACCCCCCCGTTCACGTTTAATTTTAATTCAAAAAAATAATTTTGTACCGGGTGATCTAAAGTTCCATACAGTTGGGTCGGGAACTCTGGATTACCCAGTACATAAAATTAATTTGAATAGATACAGAACAAAAAATTAAATTTTTTTGGGACATAACACTGTCACAAACTCTTAGACCCTCCCCCATAGGCGTAAGATACTTTCCCCGTACACGCTGACCGACACATGAGATAACTTTTTATTTTTATTTTTTTTTTTCAAAAAAAAAAAATCCAATTTTTTTTTGAGACAGATATTTCCAAACTGACCTGCCAACATAAGTTGCGGGGATGCAATTCCAAGACACCTCATTCTCCATGCATCCTGTAATAACTGAAGTCTTGCCTGTTTTCTCCATTTAGCACGGCGATTTTGAAACCACACCTAAAACAATATATTACATAACGTTTACGAAAATAGAGTTATTTTTTATGAGCGAATGTTTAGCATGAGCCTAGCAGCGGTGAGTGCAGAAACGTTGCAAATGCGAGAAAGAAACTTTTCGACAAGTTATGTACGCTATTTTTCCTAGGATCCGAAACAAAAATTTAATTATTTAAAATATATTATATTTATAAAGATAAATAAAATTATCATTACATAATATTATAATTTTAATTAAAATTATAATTATTTGTAGACCTTTTTTTACTTTTGGGTCAGTAAATTAATTAGTGGGAAAATTGGAGCGGTACAGTTGGGAAGTTTTTTAGAGGCAAGGACCTTTTTTTTAGTCATCAAAATTTCAGGAAATGGGTTGAGAGGTGAGGACTTTTTTTCTTAGTCATCAAAATTATCCGTCAGATTTTTTTTATTCTTATTCTTCTTTAATTTTTGGCATCGCATTTCTGCCAGTCTACTGTTCTTTCCTTTTTCTACTAACTAAAAGTAATTTTTAAATGTATTGTCTGATTAAGATAGAAGATTTTTTTTTATAGTTGGGAAATTTCTCTATATTTCTTGTGAAATATTTTGAGATGACATAATAAAGCCGATTTTTTTAATTTAAGGGAAATATCTTGTGTTTTTCTTCTCTTAGAGATGCTCTTTTAAAAGTTTTTTGATAGATTTTTTTTTCTAATTTTCATACGCAACTTGACCCTCATACCTACTTATAACTTGATAATTATCGGGTGCAGATGGACGGACATATAAATAGTTTAGCGCCGCAGGAAATTTTGTTTAGAATTTTTAAGGTCACGGATTTTTACTTTGGAATTTATAAAGCAATTTATTTTATAAATAAAATTAACTTACAATAGACAAAGACAGCGTTCTAAAAGGTAAATTCGGAGCGGCAGCCGAAAATGTTTAGAAAGGTTTCACATTTCCCAGACACCTCAGAATTTGATTTAGAAAATATATTAATTAACATTGTAATATCACATTATTGCTAAATAGTGTTGCCGCCTAAGACCTATCGTCTCGCTATCGTCTCGTTATCGCTGAACAGAACGATAGCGAGAGGTGGAAAAATATCGTATCGTTGTAACGATAACGAGAGGCCTCTCGCCCGTAACGAGACCGAAGCGAGAGCGAAACTCTCGTACAGTCAGAGACAGTCGAATGTTCAAGCCACCTAAAATCAGATAAAGATATTTGACACAAACGTCATTATTTAATTTTTGAATTTAATGATTTTGAAAATGCAAATATATTCTTTAATATGCATTATGCAGCATATATTAGCCCATTATAAAAGGCTTTTATCTTTTAAAATCCTATAGCAGGCAGAAATTGCTTCAAAATTATCCTATTTTTATAGCAGATATAAAAATATGAACTCCTGGCAGTTGCACTAAGTACCTAATTAGGCTTATGGTAAGTATGGTAGTATCTGACTAATACGAGGGGTAATTTAAAAGAAGGCAAAAAGGCCAGCGTTGCTGTTAGTAGGCCATGAGTGCTAAAAATCGATTTTAATAGTCTTTATATATTTTGCTTTCCCATTTTTACTTTCTAAAGAAAGTATTGTGATAGAAAAAAAGCAAACATTTTCTCCCTTTCCCCAAACCGATTTTGCTCAAAAACGAACTTGTCGAAGATAATATAAAAAACATCTGCGTACTAAATTTCAAGTCGCTAGCTCAAAGCGTTCCTAAGTTATCGTGGATACAGACAGACCGACGAACATACAGACAGATAGAAAGACAGACCGACAGACAACCAGACAGACAGACAGACAGACCGTCAGACAGACAGACCGACAGACAGACGGATATATTTTTTTTGATTATTTTGATTTTTCTCGACTATTCAGGAAAAATAAGATGATTTAGGTAAAAAAATGTATGCTTTTTTTTTCTATCACAATACTTTCTTTGTGAGAAAGTAAAAATGGGAAAGCAAAATATATAAAGACTATTAAAATTGATTTTTAGCACTTAAATCCTACTAACAGCAGCTCTGGCCTTTTTGCCTTGTTTTAAATTACCCCTTGTATTAGTCAGATACTACCGTACTTACTATAAGCCTAATTAGGTACTTAGTGCAACTGCCAGTTCATATTTTTATATGCTATAAAAATAGGACAATGTTAAGGCAATTACTGCTTGCGATACGATTTAAAAAGATAAAAGCCTCTTATAATGGTCACATATATGCAGCAAATTATCATTTTATGAAAATATATGCATTTTAGTAATTTTTGACATATTCTTTTTAAATGTGACATTTGAGTCAAATTCATTTAACTAATATTAGATGGCTGAAATATTCAACTTTTACGGTGGAACGATAAGTATCGTTATCGCGAGAGGTAGGCGAGAGGTAGGCGATAACGAGAGGCCTCTCGTTATCGTTTGTGCGAGACGATAATTTTTGAAATATCGCATCGTAGTTGCGATACGAGAGGTATTTATTGGCGATAACTATCGCTTTAGGCGGCAACACTATTGGTAAACAATATACACTTTTTCAAGACAAACAATTTCTAAGAATTCAAAAAGCAAATTGTTTTATTAAAATTCAAATTGGTAGGGGATTTTCGGTTTTCTTAAAAATCTTAAGGTTTTACATTTCCTCGTTTGATAGATCATCATCATCATCATAATTTTCTTGAAAAGCTAACGAGCAAAATAGTTAAAAAATTATAAAAAGAAGAGTTTTGGGGGCTGCAGCGAGCCAACGCCCCCCCCGTATGCGCAATTGCATAGCACTATGGTACAGATTCAATTTTTATTTGAACAAAAATTAGTCAAACTCGGTATAATCTGTAGATAATGTGAAAAAGTATCTATAGATAGCACAGCCCCACAAAAAAAAGTTCAGACCAGCGAACCAGACCCATGTATCCCTATGTATTTTTGGTCGCTGAATCCGAATCCGAGGTCAAAAAAGTCGCACACCCCCAAAACCATTAGTTAGCTATTATACTTGCTATTTTTAAGTTTTAAAAGTTTTATTAAACTTCAAATTGGTAGGGAATTTTCGGTTCTCTTAAAAATCTTAAGGTTTCACATTTTCCCGTTTGATTGGATCATCATCATCATAATTTTTTTGAAAAGCAAAATAGTTAAAAAATTATTAAAAAGGGGTTTTGGGGGGCTGCAGCGCGCCAACCCGCCCCCCCTTACTTTTCCGAATAGTCGCACACTCCAAAAATCATTAGCTAGGGCAAAAAAAACCTAAAATAGGGTAAAACCGTCCCTGGCATATTATGACAATAACTAGGTATAAAAATTGTTAAAAATAGTACCAATAAGGCTTAGACTACCCTAGAGTATCGGCCTAAAATTGAGTTAAACCACCCCTTAGATGAAAATAGGATAAATAATACAGGGTGACCCATGGGCCTTTGCCTTTGAGTTGTAACTCAAATTAGGCAGCGATTTTCTTAAAAACTAAAAGAGATAAGCAAGTTCTGCGAAAACCACCTTAAATGGGACAATAATATCTATAAAAAGTATACAAAAATAAAATCCACCCCTTAACCCCTTACCCCTAACTTAATTTTTTTTAAATAGCCCCCCTATATTTTTTTGGTTGTTTTGAATAGACCTTGTGCTTACAAATACAATGGTATTATACTTGCTATGTTTAAGTTTTAAAAGTGGTAAAAAACATTTAATCGCTTTTGGAATCGCATTTGCGAATTAAAACGGATTCAAAATATTTTATTTTTAATCTGTTTGAATCCGAATCAATTCTCTAAAAAAGGGATTGAAACATGTTGTAACAGTTAGATATGTGAAACTGGAAGGTCTTAGCATATGTTGAGACCTTTATGCTATATGTAGGTATAGCATAAAAAGTTGCTATATTTTTTTGGTTGTTTTGAATAGACCTTGTGCTTGCAAATACAATGGTATTATACTTGCTATGTTTAAGTTTTAAAAGTGGTAAAAAACATTTAATCGCTTTTGGAATCGCATTTGCGAATTAAAACGGATTAAAAATATTTTATTTTTAATCTGTTTGAATCCGAATCAATTCGCTAAAAAAAGGGATTGAAACATGTTGAAACAGTTAGACATGTGAAACTGGAAGGTCTTAGCATATGTTGAGACCTTTATGCTATATGTAGGTATAGCATAAAAAGTTTCCGAGTCCGTGGTCTAAAGAAGCACGCGGGCAGCGGCCCCGGGCAAAGGCAAAGCATCCCATTCATTGAAAATCGTATCATGTTTATACAATTTCTTTTCGGTAATTTACTTTACATACATCATCTAGATAATAGCTTATCTATAAGCTATAAATATCGACTTTTTTTATGCAAACGTAGGTCAGAAGCAATTTAAAATTTAATTCGCATTTTCAAATTAAAACGGATTAAAAATATTTTATTTTTAATCTGTTTGAATCCGAAAATTCGCAAATGCTAATTGAAAATTACTTTTCAATTCGCAAAAACGGATTCAAACCGGTTGAAATGATCTAAATCAGATACGCATTTGCAAATAGTTGCTAATTGAAAATGATATTCTGCATATGCGAATAGAAACGAATTAAAACATGTTACGCATTTGCAAATAGTATCTAATTAAAAATGATATTGCGAATATGTAAATAGAAATGAATTAAATCTGATACGCATTTCCAAATAGTATCTAATTAAAAATAATATTCCGTATATGCAAATAGAAACGAATTAAAACATGTTACGCATTTGCAAATAGTATCTAATTAAAAGTGACATTCTGCATATGCGAATAGAAACGAATTTAAATATTTTACGCATTTGCAAATAAAAACGAATTAAAACATGATATTCCGCATATGCAAATTAAAATAAATTAAATAGAAAATGCAAATTAAAACAAGTTAACTAATTGAAACGAATTGAAACGGATTAATATTGATAGATTGCTGCAAATATAATAATTCAAACTAATTCAAACTAATTCAAACTAATTCAAACTAATTCAAACTAATTCAAACTAATTCAAACTAATTCAAACTAATTCAAACTAATTCAAACTAATTCAAACTAATTCAAACTAATTTAAACTAATTCAAACTAATTCAAACTAATTCAAACTAATTCAAACGGGTTAAAAATATTTTATTTTTTATCCGTTTAAATCTGAAATTTTTTATAGGGCCAACTTAGATTACATTTGGAAAACAGCAACAAACTGTCATTATTTTTATATGAGACCAATAAACTTGAAACCTGTGGCATGGGAGTTGATAAAAAAATTGATAAAAAATATTATATATTTTCCGAAATATTTAAAAAAATATTTTGGACTTATCAGTATTCCATCCTAACATTTGGACTTATTCCTTATTGATTTAAAATTTCTCAAAAAAGGCTGTTTTTCAAAACGGAGCCTCGGAGCGGAAATTTTATTTTAATATACAAGTGCCTTAAATCGCATTAAATGTAACCTTTATGAAATTTTTCCTATTTTGCGTGATTTTATTTGAAATTCAGCTTGATTTTTAGTTGATTCTAAACAAATAACTGACTAGAAAAAAATAGCGATTTTAAGTGATAGATTCTTATTCAGGCTAAACTATTCAGCGGGCAAAAAACGTTAAAAACATTTCAAAAGAATCGTAGCGCAAAACCAGTGTAAACTATTGTCATCAGTACTTACTTGCACTCTAGCCTCACTCAAACTGATCCTCAAAGCAACCTCCTCACGAAGAAACACATCCGGATAGTGCGTCTTCTGGAACAAAGCTTCTAGTTCCTGCAACTGCTGCGGACTAAACGTCGTCCTGTTTCTTCTCTGCCGCCTCCTGCCGAACATGTATTCGGTCAGCAGATCCCCGGGAAGCGTAGACAGATACGGTCCGGCCATAGTTAATAGTAGTTAAAGGATAAATAAGGACAATCGGGATAAAAGTTTACCAAAACTGGATTAAAACACAGTTAGAATTAAACTGAAAGTGTGGAATATGATTTCGTGATGAGATTTGGCAGAGACTCCACCCTCTGAGGGTTGTCATTGGCGATGAAAGGACGCCTAGAAGCGTCCCGACGCCTAGACGCCGTCGCATTATGCCTGAACGTAATAGAATAAGGATTTTATTGGTTAACTCAACAAGTCTAAACGAGTAAGTTATTGTGGTGTATTGTTTGCAAACATGGTGAGGAAATTTTGTAATTGGATTGGGATTGCTGTCGATTCGGCCAATCAGAAGGGGGAGAAAAATGGAGAGAAAAAATCTGTGGATGGGGTGAGATAATACATGTTGTAGGTGTTTTTCCCAGGTAGCAAGGGATGTTATATTACAAGAAATTAACATCACTTTTGGGTGTATTTTTAAACTAAATCATAACATCACATAATATTGAAAAATAACATGTATTTAACATCACATTTGCAACGTAACACGTGTGACGTGACAACCATGTTATTTAATAACAAATATTTAGCAACGCTGTGAATATATCGCATGTCACATATTAACGTGGCTTTCACGCGAATGTCATGTTATTTTGCTTCTCACCGACGTTCGAAGCAAAAAAAACGATATAAGATGATGTTTATAGAGTAAATTATTATAAGGAAATTGTATACACATTATACGATTTCCAATGGATAGGGGGCTCTGCCGGGCTTCTCAAGACCACGGACACGGATTAAAGGAATATATTCTCCGCTTAATCTGCAATTTCGTATTTAGAATCTATCTGTTTCAATCTGTGATTGTTTCAATTACTGATTGATTTTAAATCCGATTTTTTTATAGGGTTATAGCGCTTTTAATGGTTTTAATTGAGAAAAAGCTAATATTCTAGAATATTATTTAAAGTACCAGTAACGGCATCCATAAGATATTATATATAACAGGAATGTGGATTTATGATGTCACAAACACGTTATTTTCGGGATGTCATTGTGTGATGTTATTAGGGGCGGACTTAGGACATCCCCACCATGCTACATTCTTGTTAAATGAGACTACAATCTTAACATCACATGTCACATATTAACGTGACTTTCACGTGAATGTCATGTAATTTTGCTACCTGGGTTATGTAAAGAGATGTATCGTCTGATAAAATTTAAGCCTTAAAATGATTTAGAATCAGAATAAAAATATGTATATACAAAACAAATGTTTAAAGCTACAACCCTCATATGAATTACATGTATACAATGTATACATGTAGTACTATAATGTATACCTACATGTTTATACACAGTGCTTACATTAAGTCTGGAATCACCCGATTAACTTTTCAATTAAAATTCTTAAAAAAAACGCTCGGGCAGGTCGAGTTTTATTTTAAATTTTGCAAATTTTGGTGCAAAAAAGTTATCAAAATTTTCACCCCCTTGCACCCTCCCACCACAACTTCTTTTTTTCAAATAGTAACCTACCCCTTGTGAAAAGGATACGGTGTATGATAAAGCCTTATTTAGCAAAGGGCTTATAAAAAAATGGGTGGCTATTTGAAAAAAATAATTGGAATTGGTGGGTACAATGGGGTGAAAATTGTGATTACATTTGATGTAAACCAAAATTTGCGAAATTAAAAATAAAAATCGGCCTGTCTGACATTTTTTTTTACTTCCCATTTACAAGTGAAAGAAAAAAACTAGTTCCTCTAGGCTAAAGCCTCCAGATATCTATGGATAACCATACCAATCCGATAATGTGCATCGAATTAGCTGAGTTACTAGTGTTGCCAAACCAATTTTGTGAAAAGTGTAAAATTAAGTAACTCAAAAGCACCAGAAGTCACTACATTTTGCAACAGCTAAAAACACCAGAAAAACACTATATTTAGGTTCAAATTTTGAGTTATAAGTCGAAATTTACATTTTTTTATTTTTTTTTTATTTTATGTGTCCCTTCTGAGCTCCATTACACATTACAAAAAAAATAAAAAATTTGAATTTTAAACTATTTAAATATTAACTAGATGTCTCGAATAATAGAGCTCTTTCTCTCTCTCTTATCGCTGGTGGAAAATAACGTTAGAACGACTTGACCTAACGTTAGATGAATGTGGTTTGAATGTTAGATGTCTAACGTTAGGATCTAACGTTAGAATAACGTTTGTCTAACGTTAGAGGTTTTGCCAAACGTTAGATAAAATTTATTCTAACGTTATGCAACTAACTTTAGGAATTCTAACGTTAAAAACCGGGACATTGAATACGCGTTTATCTAACGTTAAATTTCTACTAGGGATAAGATATTTTTACCAATATTTGGTTAAAATATGGTATTTCATACCAAATATGTGTCCTTAAAATTACCTTAGTTGCAAAATTGGTAAAAAAACGACTAATATACTAATTTTATGTTATTAAACACGTAAAATAACATCTAATCAGGGCAGTAGATTATAGATTAAGAAAGTAATCTTAATAACAGATTCTAGATGGCGAAATAATAAATTTCTAGAAGGCGATAACAAATACCTAATTATTTACCCAATTTTAAAATTTAAATTCCAAAAGTACCAGATTTGTCACCAGATCATTTGGAAGTTACCAGGATTTACACATGGCACCAGATACCACGAAAAGTGTAAAATGGGTTTTCAAAAGCACCAGTTCTGGTGCCAAAATCACCAAATTGGTTTGGACTTTTTTCCAAAAAAAAGTCCAAACACTGCTAGTAACATAATATATTACTGATATATCCTTATAAAGACAGCTGTCTTTTAATACTAGTATTTCAAGAAAGCAGCTTTATTCGTTTAAAAAGTTTTTTTAGTGGTAGGAAATAACATATGGCGCCACCTATAGCATAACACTGTAAAGTGCACTGAAATTGAAAAATTACACAAGCCTGTACTAAGTAACATCTATAAAAAGTCACATAATAACGTTGGACAATTACGTATGCAAATGTACGTACGTACATAGTACATCTTTTATCTTAAAAAATATATATTTTTAATTCTGGACTGTTTAAAGTTACGTGCCCTTTAAATTTATAAAAAAATTGGCTGCGGCGCTAAACTAGATTGCCAGTCGTTTACAGTAACTGTTACACGCGTATGAATAAAATTAAAAAATAATGTTTAAATTAAATTAATATACATTATCCAAATTAAAAAAAAAGAAATAGTGAAGACTACCTACTAAGAAGAAAATCCTTGATGACCAATAATGTAGTCACGTAACGGATCAGAGTTTTTATTAAAAGGTTTTATAAAATAATTTGCTTTTCAAATACTATTATTTTTTTTATACTAATTGTGACCTTTAAAGGAGGGTATCGCATTTTGGGCTAAATCGCCTGCAATGTTAAGTCTTTACATGCTTATAGATACATAAAAAATAAATACTTAGCCAAAATTTCAGCCCTTTTTACATCCCGGAACATACTTTAATTAATTATTTTAATTAAGAATTTTGACATATGCCAATGTACGATTTGGCAACATTGCACGAAACTTCAAGTGTCAAATGTCATCTCGTCAAAATAAAAATAACTTTGCACATTAACTACTACAGTGGGGCCAAAAGAAAGAGCCTGCGTTGTGTTCACTGCTCTTGACTATAATATTAAAATATTTTGTTGGTTTTATTAGTTTTTACGGATTTAATATACTATAACTGAATGTGTAATTAGACTTATGTGAGTAGTTTCTAAGGTTTCAGTACGATTATGGAGTTATTTTTGAGGAATTTATACTATAATAACATCGTAAGCAAACCAGCAGTTTCAACGATAAACCAAAGCATGTAGTTCCATAGGACAGTGTTACCCAAGACAAGTAATTTAATGTGGCTTTCAACATGTTAAATTAGTTTATTTCCATGATATGATTTAACTAGATTATGAAAAAGTTACACATATACATATTAATTAAATATAATTATTTAAAAATAAATATATTTAATTAATATTGTACAGTGTTTTTATTATACATTCTACCTAAATGTATTTAGGTTGGTTTTTAGATAAACAAAAAATATTGCTTTTTTCAATATGATAGTCACATTTAGCGCAAGAATAATGTGATGTCGGGTTTTCGATAACAAATAATTCCTGAGTTTTTAATTTTTGTTTCATTTTGTTCTTTATTAACAAATAACACAGTTTTTTATCATTTCTTTTCCTCATTTTGCAATTTTTTAAACAAAAACATATTTTTCTTATTTAGCCCAAAACTCCTATTTAAAACGATACCCTTCTTTATAAAAGTTTTGTCTGCGGCACTAAAATTGATTAAAAAATTGTTTTTTTTATTAATAATTTTACTTTAGATTTTTTAAAAAATTGCCTGCGGCGCTGAGAATAGATGCCAAACCCAATTCTGTGGAAAACTTATTTAAATTTAAATATTTAAAACAATTTATAAATAATTTGTTTTAAAAATTTTAAGCTATTTGGAACATGATTTATAAAAGTTTGCGCCTGCAGCTGTAACATAATTACCGATAATAAAGCCACATACTGGAGGTCACGGGAAAGCCTCTGCGCCGCGGCTAAAAAATTTGATTAAAAGGTTTTATAAAATAATTTGCGTTTCAAATTCTAATGTTAGGAAAATGAGTGTTTTTTTTTTAATTCTGAGGTCTGTAAAATACGTGACCTTGAGATTTTTCAATTTTTTCGCATGCGGCGCTAAACTTGATTACCAATAATATGTCACAATATCAACTAATAGATTTTATAAAATAATTTGTAGATGCAAATTCTTAGATATCTAAAAATGAAAAGTTTTAAATGTTTTGCCTGCGGCGCTAAATATATGATTTTGGACATTTAGACAATGGACAAAATAGAAATATATACATACCTTATTAAAAACATTTGAAAAAAAACTTGTATGGTTAAAATTTATAAAATATTAAAATATTGCAAATTAAACAAATGGTGAAGGCGCACGTTCCGTAACACCCTTAGATTTTTTTCTGATTACGGCCCTGCATAAAACATAATATTAAAATGGCTAATTATGAATAATCCTGTCACACCAACCATCAAGTAATTAGTCCAGCCTACTGCGAGTATTATGTCATTATTAATCCCGAGTTTATTAATTACAAAACACAACAGGGTTGTGTATGGAGAGAAAGCCCATTGTGTCAAAAGCTCGCGAATACGATTGTCATATCACATCATCAGTTACGGTGTACAAAGCGCGCATCTGTTCAAACTAAAATAATTAATCTCATAGTCTGTGCCTTTTTGTCCTTTCATCAAATGACTATAAAGGAACACAGGCTTGATTATATTCGCCGGGTCCTGGTGTTGTGGGCGGATACTTCTCTGGAAGACATGTGCCTTTTTAAATTAATTAAGATTTTTGGGGCAGGTTTGGTATAAAAAATAATTAATTTACTCAAATTATTATGATTTATATACGGGGTTATTTTTTTAGAGTATTGCACTTCTAATTTTCAAGTGGAGTAATACTAGAGGGGGCAACATTTTAAATGCTAGACAACTAACTCTGTTATACAAATCGTGTGATATGATAGGTAGGCGAAAGGGTGGGAATGGCGGCCGCCTAAGGCTCTTTTAGCGTTTTTAATGGAAATGAGTTAAATGAAACTTGAAAGTATGCTGTATAAAACGATATTCTCAAAAAATATTTAAATTGAAATAATAACTTTTTACAATTTTTTTAAAAGAAGGTTGCAAAGGCCGGCATTACTCGCAGGCTGGGAGTAATTGCGGCATAGGCCAGAATTACCCCCATTCAAAAACTTTATATATACAAAAATCACAAAGACTTTTCCTTCAAAGTTTGTAAATTCTTTGAGCCCATAGGTCACAATTTCAGCAGCACATCCATAGCTCACGGTCTTTACGAAACTCAAAACACATTAGGCATAGTTCTTGATTCATTGGAGTTTTTCTTAAGTTGGTCAGACGTCCATTGTGCTTTTCCACTCATTCTTTTATAAATTCGGGGTATCTTCAATATCAAAACTTAAATATGACTTATCTGCCATAAGAGTAGACGGCCGGCATTACCCCAAAACAAATGGACGTTATAACCCCAAAACGTACGTTTACAAATTTTTACCCAAAACACAAAATTAACTGAATTTAATTATCAATCTATTACATAGTCCTAAACTACACTAGAGACTGGTATTACATATACCAAAACTGTAACAAATTAAGCTCAATTAATTTATTTACATACCTTTGAAACTAGAAGAGTAATACATTAAAACTCTAAATTGAAATTTTCTCTAATAACTTTCTACTTTACCGATTGAGCGTCGATCCCATTCTAGGTACACTATGAACTCCTAACGAGTACATGAAGCATCTAGTATTTAAATTGAAAAATTAATTTACAACTAAGATATACGATGGCCGCCATTACCCTGGGGTCCTCCATTCCACCCTTTCCCCTACGTTGTTAACCCTAGGATGCATATCCTAAAAAATATACACATTTACATACCCCGGGCCTGGGAGGCCCGAATATAAAAGGCATTATATAAAATTTAACTATTATATGTGTGTTTTAGTATGTTTTTATTTCTTTATACAATAATAATAAAAACTATAATATAGGTAATAAAAACTCAAAAGGAAATTAAAAAAAATCCTTAAAAATATCTTAAACACTATTAAAATAATCAGTAAAAAAATAAATGAAAATAATTTAGTCCTTAGAAAAGCAATTATTACAAATTTGGGTAAAATGTTCATTGCAAATATTATTTTTACATTTTTGGCAGGTCATTTTACTTTTTTTGCCCAATTTTGGGGGGGGGGCACAAATAGCATCTTTTCCTATTGGACGGTTCTGGTTTAGGAATTTGAATAAACTTACACATACCGTCAAAAACGTACCCTGGCAAACATGGATTTTCAGACCTTTTTAGCATATGAGGTATTGTGAGCTGCTTTTCTAAATCCTTTACAAAGAGTCTTCTTCTATGGGTTAGTTTTTGATTGTAAAAATTTTGGATGTTCCATTGTAAAAACAATAAATGCACTTGAAGCTGCTACATCAATCATATTTAGGAAGAACGCCATTGTCCAACGTTTAGTTTGTCTTTTACAAGTATAAGTAGATACCATATGTTACGTTCAATGGGTTTATAATTTTTATAAATCTAACTAAAGATGATTTATCAGCGTTTTTTTTAATAATAAAAAAATCATATTTAAGCATACCGGCCTGAAAGGCCCGGGGTATGTTAATATGGGGCATCGATGGAAAAGAACTTAATTTTGCTAAAATTTTATTCCAAAGAGGATTTTTTAATAAATTTATTTTTCTGTAAGATACAGCTAATTATTTAACCAGCCGGGCCTCGGAGGCCCGGGGTATGCATCCTAGAGTTAAAAAGGTAATACAATTTTGTATTTTTGTTTTTGGTAGACAATTTGAGACAGGTAACTCTAAAGTTTTATATACACGGTGTATTTAAAATAGGGTCCAAAATTTTAAGGGGTGATTCTAAATCAGAAAATCAGAAAAAACTTCCTATAAATATATGTCCAAAAATGTGTCGTAAGGGAGCTACGCCCCTTTGAAAGTAGCTAAAAAAATCGGTTTTTATTTAATAACTCAGGAACCCTTTGAGATATAGCAACGAGGTTTTGCACGTGAACTAATCTTAATAAGGCACTTCTTCGTATAGGTATTATTTTTATGTACTTATTTTAACCAGGGGCGTGCGAAACGGGGGGCCTTATCAGTTTTTTTGTGCCAAACTTTTTTCTTTGTAATTTTTTTGTAATTTTATTTTTAGTATATGATTCCTCAGGTCGAAATACATAAAGGTACTCTTGTTGTAACACTTTAGGACTAACCGTTTTCGAGAAAAATTTATTTGAAGGTGAAATTTCACGGTTCGCCGACGAAAAACTAAATACCAAAATGTTGAAAACCAAAATTTTAATGATTCAGGGTTATTCTATATCGAAAACTAAGAAAAAAATTTCTATACATGAGTGTCGAAAAAATGCTTTTAAAGCTACTATGGGCCTTTAAAAATGGTGCATTTTTAGGAGACAATGGCTCGCTTAGGATTGTTTTTTGGATGTATAAGAGGTTTTTTTCTAAGTTTTTGATGTACATTTACCCAACATCACTGAAATTTCGTTTTCAACATTTTTTGTATTTAACACAAGTTACACAGAAAAAAGTTTGGGACAAAAAACTGATAAGACCCCCCCGTTTCGCAAGCCCCTGGTTAAAATAAACACATAAAAATAACATACGAAGATGGGCCTTATTAAGGTTAGTTCAAGTGCAAAACCTCGTTGCTATATCTGAAAGGGTTCCTGAGTTATTAAATAAAAAATTTTTTAGCCACTTTCAAAGGGGATTAGCTCCCTTACGACGCATTTTTGGACATATGTTTATAGGAACTTTTTGTCATATTTTCTGATGTAGAATCACTCGTTAAAATTTCGGACCCTGTTTCAAATACACCGTGTATACATATATTTTTTAAGCTCCCAATAGACCATTAGGAACTATCAGCGTAAGTACCAACATTCTACAAAAGTTAATTTGATTCATTCTTAGGGAAAATTAAATCTGCATATTTAGACATTAGGTATAACGTTTACTCCAGACAGTTGACAGTAGATGAGAAGCAAAAATATGTGAAATTCCTTGGAATCCACTTGGACCCATGCTTAACCTTTGAGAAGCATGTAGATATAATATCTAAAAAAATTACTAGAGCAATTTTCCTCTTAAGAAATTTAAAAAAAGTGGTTGATCAGGGTACTGCCAATATGGTTTACCATGCTCCTGTACAAAGCTCACTTACATATGGGCTCTTGGCATGGGGGCACTGTCCAAACGCTGACAGAGTTTTCGGGTTACAACGGAGAGCTGTCCGAGTACTGTCAGGATTAGGGTACAGAGCTGATGTAAAATACAAGTTTAAGGAGTTAAACATACTTACCTTACCTAGTAGGTATATCTATGAGTGCCTAATCTATGTAAAAACAAACAGAAATAGTTTCAATAGTTATACTCACCAATATGAAACTAGAAATAGGAGTAATATCTGTATAGACTTTCAGAGATTAGAAAAATCTAAAGTAGGTACTTTATATTATGGCCCTAAAATGTGGAATAAACTACCAAATGAATTAAAGGAAATGGACATGACCCCTTTTAAGGTAAAAATCAAAAAATTGTAAATCCAACATGCGTTTTATTCAGTTGAAGAATTTTTAAATGTGAATTTTGTACTTTAAATGTGATCCTAAATGTGATTTTAAATAGTTATGTACTTATTTTTTATTATTTATTTATAGATATATATATTTTTTTCATGACATGTGCAAAAAATTTGTAATTTTAAAGCATGAATATACATTGAATCTTGAATCTTGAATCTCCCATATTACAACTACCCAGCCCCCAAACTCTTCAATTATAATAGAAGGGAATTAAGTATGCTTTATTGTGGTTTTATTATTTATTATTTTTTAGTTAGATATGTTTTTATACAACAGTCAGACCCAATAAGCTTTAGGCTTGGGATACGAGCTCTCCATTAATTTTGAACAAAAAATTTTCTGGAAAAATGAAGATTTTCAATCGAGTCTTCAATTAGGTACCATAACATAAGGATCCATATTGTTCTTAATGATAGATCTCGTGATAGATATTATAGCATTTATGATTCTTTTTCAAACTTCATGTATATTTTTTAGACATTGCGTCTTTTTATAAAAATATAACTATTAAAACTAATATACTTATGCGTATTATTTTTTCGAAGCTGAAAACCCTGTTCGATATAAATATATTATGTGTCAGTGGAAATCAAAATGGGGATCCTGTATGTATTTTATATTCTTCTAAACCTATTATATTCAGCATACAATTTCCACATTGGACTCTTTAGAGTAAATAACCAAATTGGTTTATTCACCTAAATTTAAACCGAGAGAAATTAATTTTCATAATTACATGACCATTACAAGCATCAGATGGCAAACACAATGGCTGATGAGGGCTGATCACTCACCCTTCTTCTACGGTAAAGTCATTTTATCTAGCGGCGATTTTAGGGAATCGGGGCAATAAAATATTAAATATTAAGGAACAGAAATGTTTAATTTTAAACAAAATTATAAAAATATTATTTAAATATTAAATCAATCTATTTTCTAATCAGCGTACAAAGTGATATTGGTAGACTGACAGTTTCGGGATACTGGCCCTCTTCAGTACCAAGAGTCAACCCTGTACGCTGATTAAGAGAACATTCTTCGACTTAATTCACGAAATAAATAATATCAGGAGATATATAGATATAATAATATAAAATAAATATTTAGCACACACATATTTAGCACACGAAATTGAGATTTGATTCAAAATAAATAACAGATTTACATTAAAAAAATGACATCGTAGCATATAAGTGACAGCTGTTTTACGATTGACCTGCCGGTTGCCTACACTCTAGAGCGCAAAAGTCAGTTATGGGCTCGTTGTCTTAGTAACAAGTAGAAAAGTAAAATGTTAAGCAATAGGTTATTTCGCGGTCTGGAAATTTCATTTGTTGTTGTAGAAATGTTAACTTTTCTATTAGATCGTAGAAAAAGTATATTTCTTGTATTCGCGAAGTTTCCGCACTCGCCGTTGCGCGGATCGTGCTAAACTATCGCTTATGCGAAATAAGTAACTTTCCATACACGTATTGTAATATAGATAGGGGAAGTCGAGGTTAACTGGGCTACAGGGTTAACTGGTCCACCTGGATTTTATCAAGTTTTTTTTTTAAATTATTAATTGGCGCCTTAGGGCAAATTCTAGTGATATTTAGTTACTAGTGTTGTTTGAAGTATTATGGCGGACCGTGTTGATAATGTGTAGGTAAGTTGTAGTAAAGAAAGTTCTTTTTTTTTCGATAAAAATTAAGTATTTACCTTAATTTTTATTTTTTAATTAATACTTTATTATTAATAGGAGGATCTAGATTAATATTTTACCTAATATATTAGTATTTTTTAAATTATTCTTCATAATTGCCGCCTTCTAACATCTTATTAAGTATCAAAATTTTATGATTTTGTTCAGTGGTGTCAATCAGGGTTAACTGGTCCGGGGTTAACTGGACATGGTCAAAATCACTGATGTCAATATTAATTAGTTCGGGGTTAACTAGACTATGTACAGTTAACCCCGGACCAGTTAATACCGAGATATATCTAATATTTTACATATTATGCTGTTAAATATTTGATTTACATTAATTACAACACAATATTTTTTTTGTTAGTGGACCAGTTAACCCTGATTAGTGGTACAGTTAACCCTGCCCTATGGGGTTAACTGGTCCAGCGGTTTTAACTGGTTTATCGTAAATAAGTTTTCATATAAACAATATTTGTCTGAGGTATTAGTATATTCTAACTATAGTAATAATCTACCTTTTGCTATAGAAAATATTTGAAAATTGTTTGTTTTTTAAAAACTCGATATGAAAAATAGCGGCTCAGTTAACCCCGACTTCCTCTACTATTTATTTGCTGGTTGACGGCTGCTTGCATAGAACTGCCGCTAGATAGATTGACTTTTAGGGATGATCAGTGTTTACTCACCCCTCTTTTTGAGAAGTCAATTGAAATCCGTTTAGTTAACATCGTTTTGATAGGCACCCTCTTTGACAGCATGTGTTTGTATAGCATAAAAGAGCCGCAATTGAATAATCAAAAGAAAAATCTGATTACATCATTTGAATTGATTAATTTGGATTACATATACACAATTGTAGCAAAAGGATTTTGATATCCTACCTTTCAAATCTAAATATCGAAATTTTTGAAGATTTTATTAGATTTTTATCGGATACTGGAAGTGTAGGGGTTGGGGTACCTCAAGGGAGTATCTTGAGCCCATTACTTTTTATAATTTTTATAAATGACATATATGTGACACTCCAGAATGAAAATCAAGCTCTTGTGAGTTTTGCCGATGATTTGAATTACTTACTGAAATCAAACTCTAAAAATATCATTTGTGAAACTGAAATTTTAATCAAAAATAAAAGCCTGGTTGAAACTGTTATTTTCCAACCAGGATTTTATTTTTGTTTTTAAATTAGGAAAAAGTGTCTTCGCAAGTGTCTTTTGGAATGGTGTAGGAGCGTCTCCGAGTAGAAATTTTGGCGAGTATCGGCCTATTCGTACTCGGAGGCGCTCACACACCAATCGAAAAGTTACTTGCAAGTGTACTGTAGAAGACACTTGCTAACATAGGCGCCGACTTTTCAAAATCCTAGGGGGGGCCCAAATTATTTTGAAATACAAAATCATATAAAAGCCCCTCGCCCCCCCCAGAGTCGGCGCCTATGCTTGCGAAGACACTCGCATGTAGTATGGGATCGCCTTAACTCGAGCAAAAACTGAAAAACAAATGGTTAATAGCAAATATAAAAAAAACATCGAAAATTTATCATTAATTTTATCTCGGGACTCCCGAGTCGGGAGGGAAAGGGTTAAGATAAGACAAAAGAAAAGAAATGTTTTAATGTATCTCGTTTTAGTAAAAGCTTTATTTATATACAAATTAATCTGCATAAGGTCCCTAGGCGATTTATATTTTAATTTTCCGCCTTTAAAAAATCAGAGAGTAAAATACATTCATCTAAACATGGATAGAATCATATACATATAAACGAGGAGATTTAATTCAAAATCTTTTTAGGTTCGTGCGGACGGACTAACAGACGGACATTTCCAAAGTTTCTTATGTTTTCATGAAACACATTTGTATCCAAGTATTTTTTGTCTAGGACATTTTTTGGCAATTTTGGAAATTCGAAACTACCGTATAATGCTATTCTAGCGCTTATACGCTGTGAATATCATAATAAGCCAAATATTTTATTTATGTAATATTTTTACTTTCCCCAAACGAGAAGGTATTCTGATCAGCGTACAATTTCATTTTTTTTGCTTACCCGGGAAAAAAATCTTTGTATGATTATGCATAATTAATTATGTCTCATTTTACCCATAATTATGTATGATCCTATATAATTATGCATAATTATGTATGGATATACATAGCTAACACATACCTACGCCTAATTATGTATGATCAAGCATAAAATTTTATATTTTGGCTAAGGCGCACCATATCTGGCCATGCATGACAAAGTTTTTGCATGATTATGCATCATTATGTCTAATTTTACCTAAAATTTAGTATGACCTTGTATAATTCATACATGGCCAAAATCCAGACATGATCATACATAATTGTGGAGCAAACATGCAAAAACCGATAAATCCATGTTATCCAATTTTGAGATATTAGCAGAAAACTTGTAAAGCGTAATCCCAAAAAAAAAAAATTAAAAATCCTTAAACTGGCAAAAACTGTTCATGGGTCATATAATTATCGGCTTTTGCTTGTATATGATGATCTATATCAAGAAAGAGCTACAAAATTAGTAAGAATCGATACTTAGGCCAAAATACGCAAAAAGTGGATTTATCGGTTTTTGCATGTTTGCTCCACAATTATGCATAATCATACAAAAACTTTTTTTTTCCCGGTAATCTTGTTTTTTTTATTATTAGTGAAGAAATGTAGAAAAAGTTTATAATATAATATATATAATATATAATATATTATAAGCTTTGCCGTCTGTCTGTTTATCCGTCTGTCTATCTCTCGGTCTGTTTATCTATCTGTCTGCCAGGGGAAAAAAGGTTTTCTATGATCATGCATAATTATTCATAATTATGTCTAATTTTAAGTAAAATTATGCGTAATTATGCAAAATTATGTATGTCTGGATTTTTGATTTGATTTGATTTTGGATGTACGAATTTTGACCCGGTATGCATAATTATGTATGGTAATATGCATAATTATGTATGGGTATACATAGACCTAGGTCTAGCTATGACTAATTATGTATGATCATGCATAAAATATTAAATTTTTAGCGAAGGCGCACCATATCTTACCATGCATGACAAAGTTTTCGTATAATTATGCATAATTATGTCTAATTTTACCTAAAATTAAGCATAATTATGTATAATTATGTATGATCATACCGGGTCAAAATTCGCACATGGTCAAAATCCAGACATGATCATACAACATTTTGCATAATTATGCACAATCATCCAAAACCTTTTTTTCCCGGGTGTATATGAGTATTTCGGCGGAGATTGTGTATGGATAATATAAGTGGTCCCCGAGGGGGCTTTTGGGAGTAAAGAATTTCAGTTTTTATCGTATTTTTCTAAAAAAGGGCATCGGGCTTTTCAGGTTGTAATTTTTTTTTAAATATTTTATTTTCACAAAAAAAATATATATATTTTTTTATTTTTAGGTCCTATCTCTCATCTAAGACAGATATTTATATGTAAAACAAATACATAATTTTTGAATTAGAACTCTTCAAGTATAAACCTACTCATCTGGCGCGTACATTTTGAACAAAGACCGACGAAACTGGAAATTAAAAATCGTTCATTTCATTCGCGAAATCAATCATTACATCTGGCCATTGTTGACTCCTCTCTCTCTCCAGTCATTTATATTTTTTTAACCATCCCTCTTCCCTGTTTTAATCAATCTAGATCCCATCAAAAAATTTACCATTCGCAAATGAAAAATTCATTATTTGAATATGCTTCCCGTTTTTATATTTAACCAATTTATTAGTCAAAAGATGGAGAATAATCATTGGGAAATGTATGAAAATACAAAACATATTTTTATTGCATGAAAATTATGGTGGATAGAAAAATTTAACAGAAACCGTCAGGGACAAACCTTTTTTTCATGAAAGTATTTTTTGGGCGCCAACTTTTTTTTGTAGGTGCTGCAAGTTTTGGTTGAAACCGTCATGGACAAAGCGCTTTTTTTTTGAGGGTGCCTTATTGGCAGTAGTGCTTGTATACCGGTAATTTCTACGGCTTATTTGCCAAAAATTACCCCTTCCAGAGAGGAACTCTTAAGGAACACAGGGGGAACTCGGAGGAACTCCCAAGGAACTCGAAGGAACTCCGAGGAACTCCGAGGAACTCCGGAGGAACTCCGGAGGAACTCTCAGAAACTCTTTGCAAAAATGAACTCTTTTGTACAAATTTCAGACGGGGTCACCCCTCAATTTTGAAAAATATGCTTTTTTATTAAACCTTCTATCCCTTATTAAATATTTTTCATTCTGATCAATAATTTTATATGACCCTATACCAACTTTATCTACAATGTTGCCATGTTTCCAATTTTCTCCCAATTACATTTGAAATAAAATTTTACAGTTATTTTGAAGTGGTTCTAGTTTTACTGTCATTACTGTCACTATTAATTTTATATTTCTATTGGTTTAAAATTGGTCATAAGTATAATATTTTAAGCATTAATATAACGAAAGTCTTTTACAATTAATACCGTGCATTGGCTTAAAATTTATACAATTTTTATTGTAATAATTATTACGTGAAATTTTGGTTGTGTTGGTAGGCATACAACATAGTATAGTGATATTCGAATATACATATATTCTACTTGAATATAAAATTATTTTGTAAATTTTTTTTTATAAATTCCAAGATGTTTTAGAGAATTTTCATTTCGTAATTTTAAGAACAATAAAAAATTGTTGTTTAACATAGGAAAAGTGAACTAGACGAACGTTGGTTGAACAAAAGAAAGATAATGAAAATGCATTTTTGTATTTCCGTTACAGGCCCGTAGTAAGTAACGATAAAGAATTTTGAGTTTTTTTTATTAAAAAAACAAACACGTATTTAATACTCGAAATAATCCCCATTACTTTCGACGACTTTATTCCATCTTTCTGGCAACTGCCGAATTCCTTCACGAAAGAAACTTGGTGGTTTTGATTGAATAAATTCTTCGATGCTTTGTCAGATCTCGTCGACTGTTTTAAAGTGCTCATAAGCTAAGAGGTGTTCAAGAGTTCAAAATCGGTGGTAGTCTGATGGAGCGAGATCTGGTGAGTAAGCTGCGTGAGGGAGAACCTCCCATTCCAAACCAGATAACATCTTTAGTCCCTTTTGCGGAGTCGTCGCACCTTTTTTTCTGGGCTCATATCATGAGTAACCCATCTACCCTCCTTCCGAATTTTGCCAAGTTGATGTAGGCGATGAAAAATGCATTGTTGGGTATCTCCGAGTTGAAATGCAAGTTTTGTATAAGTTTGAGCAGAATTTTGAGCCAACAGTTGTCTGAGTTCTTCATCGAAGAATTTTGGCTCTTGACCCGGCCGAGAGATTAAAATCTCCGACTCCAAACCTCTGCTACTACTTTTAACACTTTTATGTGTTACGTCGTTTTTTCCAAAGCACTACACTTTCCTTTAATTGAAATGTAAAAAGAATCCAGTGCCTCAAATGTTGCTTATCGACAGACATCGTGTTTATTACTATTTTTAAGGTTATGTAGCCTTCTTTGCTAAAGTCTAAACGAAAAATTTGACACACTAACCGGGTTTCTTTTACTGACGTTATTCTAACGTTATATTTATGACGTTATTATAACGTCAGTAATGTTACGTCCCTGGGCTGTGACTTATACACGTCACAAGACGTCATAATATGACTAACCTAGTTGGTGCCCAATAATTGACGTCAAAAAGACTTCTTTTGGTTTCCTGGGTACTTCTTGTGACACCAGGTATAATACACATAATATGTTATTAATGTAATATTATTATGACTATGTCATAAGACTAACCTAGTTGGTGCCCAATAATTGACGTCAAAAAGATGTCTTTTGGTTTCCTGGGAACTTCTTGTGACACCAGGTATAATACACACATTATGTATTTAACTTATTTAAATATTGTTTATTATTAAATTTCAAGTATTATTTTAGGTTTAAATAACAAAAGTCCAATCCTGTACGTATTCGCAGCAGCGTGGTTAATAACTCCGCCTGACTTTTATCATCATCCTGATTTCATCCCGGCCTGTTCCGGCATTACGGAGGTGACGATTCTTAACACACTGTGTCTCCTCCATTGTGTGCCTGAATTGCACCGTGCATATTTCTTAATATTTCTCTCACTTTATAATGTAAAGTTTACATTGTTTTTTACAAGAATAACGATATGAAATATTAATTTTTCTCGGATTCAACCTTTTTTCCGACTTAATGATGATTTGTTTTCATACTTTTCGCAGAGGTGAGTTTCGTCTCGCTTTTAAATAAACACAACTTCTTTTTACAGGGTGTTTAAATTAAAAATTATTATTTCGATCATTAGATTGTAGCCAAACCGAGCCAAAAAGAAAACTTATTTAATAAAAATCGGAATTATTTAAGCTTCTTGTCTCAAATTTCTTCCTTTGAGCATTGTCTATCATTGTGTCTCATTCACTGCGCGCCTGAATTGCACCATGCATATTTCTTAATATTTCTCTCACTTTATAATATTAAGTTGACATTGTTTTTTACAAGAATAACGATGTGAAATATTAATTTTCTCAGATTCAACCTTTTTTCCGACTTAATGATGATTTGTTTTCATACTTTTCCCAGAGGTGAGTTTCGTCTCGCGTTTAAATAAACACAACTTCTTTATACAGGGTGCTTAAATTAAAAATTATTATTTCGCTCATTATATTGTAGTCAACCAAGCCAAAAAGAAAACTTATTTAAAAAAATCGGAATTATTTAAGCTTCTTGTCTCAAATTTCTTCCTTTGAGCATTGTCTATCATTGTGTCTTATTCACTGCGTGCTTGAATTGCACCATGCATATTTCTAAATATTTCTCTCACTTTATAATGTAAAGTTTACATTGTTTTTTACAAGAATAACGATGTGAAATATTAATTTTTCTCGGCTTCAACCTTTTTTCCGACTTAATGATGATTTGTTTTCATACTTTTTGCAGAGGTGAGTTTCGTCTCGCATTTAAATAAACACAACTTCTTTTTACAGGGTGTTTAAATTAAAAATTATTATTTCGATCATTAGATTGTAGCCAAACCGAGCCAAAAAGAAAACTTATTTAATAAAAATCGGAATTATTTAAGCTTCTTGTCCAAAATTTCTTCCTTTAAGCATTATCTATCATTGTGTCTCATTCACTGCGTGCCTGAATTGCACCATGCATATTTCTTAATATTTCTCTCACTTTATAATGTAAAGTTTACATTGTTTTTTTACAAGAATAACGATATGAAATATTAATTTTTCTCGGATTCAACCTTTTTTCCGACTTAATGATGATTTGTTTTCATACTTTTCGCAGAGGTGAGTTTCGTCTCGCTTTTAAATAAACCCAACTTCTTTATATAGGGTGCTTAAATTAAAAATTATTATTTCGCTAATTATATTGTAGTCAACCAAGCCAAAAAGAAAACTTATTTAATAAAAATCGGAATTATTTAAGCTTCTTGTCCCAAATTTATTCCTTTTGAGCATTATCTATCATTGTGTCTCATTCACTGCGTGCCCGAATTGAAGCAGGCATATTTCTTAATATTTCTCTCACTTTATACTGTAAAGTTTACATTGTTTTTTTACAAGAATAACGATGTGAAATATTAATTTTTCTCGGATTCAACCTTTTTTCCGACTTAGTGATGATTTGTTTTCATACTTTTCGCAGAGGTGAGTTTCGTCTCGCTTTTAAATAAACACAACTTCTTTTTACAGGGTGTTTAAATTAAAAATTATTATTTCGATCATTAGATTGTAGCCAAACCGAGCCAAAAAGAAAACTTATTTAATAAAAATCGGAATTATTTAAGCTTCTTGTCTCAAATTTCTTCCTTTGAACATTGTCTATCATTGTGTCTCATTCACTGCGTGCCTGAATTGCACCATGCATATTTCTTAATATTTCTCTTACTTTATAATATTAAGTTTACATTGTTTTTTACAAGAATAACGATGTGAAATATTAATTTTTCTCGGATTCAACCTTTTTTCCGACTTAATGATGATTTGTTTTCATACTTTTCGCAGAGGTGAGTTTCGTCTCGCGTTTAAATAAACACAACTTCTTTATACAGGGTGCTTAAATTAATTATAAATAAATTAAAAATTATTATTTCGCTCATTATATTGTAGTCAACCAAGCCAAAAAGAAAACTTATTTAATAAAAATCGGAATTATTTAAGCTTCTTGTCTCAAATTTCTTCCTTTGAGCATTGTTTATCATTGTGTCTTATTCACTGCGTGCTTGAATTGCACCATGCATATTTCTAAATATTTCTCTCACTTTATAATGTAAAGTTTACATTGTTTTTTACAAGAATAACGATGTGAAATATTAATTTTTCTCGGATTCAACCTTTTTTCCGACTTAATGATGATTTGTTTTCATACTTTTCGCAGAGGTGAGTTTCGTCTCGCTTTTAAATAAACACAACTTCTTTTTACAGGGTGTTTAAATTAAAAATTATTATTTCGATCATTAGATTGTAGCCAAACCGAGCCAAAAAGAAAACTTATTTAATAAAAATCGGAATTATTTAAGCTTCTTGTCCAAAATTTCTTCCTTTAAGCATTATCTATCATTGTGTCTCATTCACTGCGTGCCTGAATTGCACCATGCATATTTCTTAATATTTCTCTCACTTTATAATGTAAAGTTTACATTGTTTTTTTACAAGAATAACGATATGAAATATTAATTTTTCTCGGATTCAACCTTTTTTCCGACTTAATGATGATTTGTTTTCATATTTTTCGCAGAGGTGAGTTTCGTCTCGCGTTTAAATAAACATAACTTCTTTATACAGGGTGCTTAAATTAAAAATTATTATTTCGCTCATTATATTGTAGTCAACCAAGCCAAAAAGAAAACTTATTTAATAAAAATCGGAATTATTTAAGCTTCTTGTCTCAAATTTCTTCCTTTGAGCATTGTTTATCATTGTGTCTTATTCACTGCGTGCTTGAATTGCACCATGCATATTTCTAAATATTTCTCTCACTTTATAATGTAAAGTTTACATTGTTTTTTACAAGAATAACGATGTGAAATATTAATTTTTCTCGGATTCAACCTTTTTTCCGACTTAATGATGATTTCTTTTCATACTTTTCGCAGAGGTGAGTTTCGTCTCGCTTTTAAATAAACACAACTTCTTTTTACAGGGTGTTTAAATTAAAAATTATTATTTCGATCATTAGATTGTAGCCAAACCGAGCCAAAAAGAAAACTTATTTAATAAAAATCGGAATTATTTAAGCTTCTTGTCCCAAATTTATTCCTTTTGAGCATTATCTATCATTGTGTCTCATTCACTTCGTGCCCGAATTGAACCATGCATATTTCTTAATATTTCTCTTACTTTATAATGTAAAGTTTACATTGTTTTTTTACAAGAATAACGATATGAAATATTAATTTTTCTCGGATTCAACCTTTTTTCCGACTTAATGATGATTTGTTTTCATACTTTTCCCAGAGGTGAGTTTCGTCTCGCTTTTAAATAAACACAACTTCTTTTTACAGGGTGTTTAAATTAAAAATTATTATTTCGATCATTAGATTGTAGCCAAACCGAGCCAAAAAGAAAACTTATTTAATAAAAATCGGAATTATTTAAGCTTCTTGTCCGAAATTTATTCCTTTTGAGCATTATCTATCATTGTGTCTCATTCACTGCGTGCCCGAATTGAAGCATGCATATTTCTTAATATTTCTCTCACTTTATAATGTAAAGTTTACATTGTTTTTTTACAAGAATAACGATATGAAATATTAATTTTTCTCGGATTCAACCTTTTTTCCGACTTAATGATGATTTGTTTTCATACTTTTCCCAGAGGTGAGTTTCGTCTCGCTTTTAAATAAACACAACTTCTTTTTACAGGGTGTTTAAATTAAAAATTATTATTTCGATCATTAGATTGTAGCCAAACCGAGCCAAAAAGAAAACTTATTTAATAAAAATCGGAATTATTTAAGCTTCTTGTCCGAAATTTATTCCTTTTGAGCATTATCTATCATTGTGTCTCATTCACTGCGTGCCCGAATTGAAGCATGCATATTTCTTAATATTTCTCTCACTTTATAATGTAAAGTTTACATTGTTTTTTTACAAGAATAACGATATGAAATATTAATTTTTCTCGGATTCAACCTTTTTTCCGACTTAATGATGATTTGTTTTCATACTTTTCGCAGAGGTGAGTTTCGTCTCGCATTTAAATAAACACAACTTCTTTATACAGGCTGCTTAAATTAAAAATTATTATTTCGCTCATTAGATTGTAGTCAACCGAGCCAACCCAGACAGCACATGATATCTTAAAGACATATTTTTTAGATCTTAATTATGTCTGGATGCCTAAAGACATAAAAAGGATATCTTGTGGACTTCTTTTTAGGAATGTTTAAAAGATATCTGATTATGATGTCTTAACTTAGATACTCATCGCTAAAAATAAACTAACCACAATCAACTATTAATTTTTTTTATTTTCTTTTTACGGAGAAAAGAAAAAATAAAAAAAAATCATAAAAGAAATTTTCAAAAAAAACTGAAAAAAAATTTTCAAAAAAAAAAAAATAAAAGAAATCACATTTTTTTAAGATCTTTTTTTGACAAACAAATTAACTCTCATTCTAATTCTTATTAAGGTTTTTATATCAATACGACCGTACCTAGCAGCGTAAATGGGAGGGGATATTATGTTGTAAAGTCGCCTGTGCAAGGCGTCAGTAAGGCGTCTTGAAAAAGATGTCTTAAAGACGTTACCTTCTGTAACATACGACTTGGTTAAGCCGTTTTTAAGATGCATATACGGCGAAAACCGACGTTCTTAAGACGTCTTGAATGACGAGCTACGATATCTTTAAGATCTCTTTAAGTCATCTTTGTGCTGTCTGGGAGAAAGAAAACTTATTTAATAAAAATCGGAATTATTTAAGCTTCTTGTCCAAAATTTCTTCCTTTAAGCATTATCTATCATTGTGTCTCAATCACTGCGTGCCTGAATTGCACCATGCATATTTCTTAATATTTCTCTCACTTTATAATGTAAAGTTTACATTGTTTTTTACAAGAATAATGATATGAAATATTTATTTTTCTCGGATTCAACTTTTTTTCCGACTTAATAACAATTTGTTTTCATACCTTTCCACGGTGGGCTTTAAGCTTACGGAGATGAAAAAATCGAACACCCCATAACTGACAACGGGATATTATTTCTAATGCTTTCAGAATTACATGTTCGTTGAGAACAAAAGCGTAGGTGTAGCCGTTTTTTATTTCATCAAAAATTAGTATATTAGTATATATGTGACCCAAAAAAAATTTCAAATTAAAAAGTTTGGAGGTCTCACCCCTTAAATTTGTTTATTGGGGTAAGAGTATCATCCCTAATTATTTTCAAAATTTTTGAAAAAATCTAGAGGTCGTTCACAGCCATTTTTCAAAAAATATGTTTGCTTAGCTTTTTTTATTTTTTTTAAGGCCCAAGGATTTTTTATTTAAATCATTTTAACACGAAACGCTATAAAGAGATAGTAAATTGCTAGGTTTTTCAAACTTTAAAGGGCACAGCTCCGCCATTTGGAAAGAAACATTCAGATTTTTTTTGAGGTTAGCAATTTACTATCCCTTTATACCGTTTGGTGTTAAAAAGATTTAAATAAAAAATCCTTGGGCCCTAAAAAAAAATAAAAAAAAGCTAAGCAAACATATTTTTTGAAAATGGCTGTGAACGACCTCTAGATTTTTTCAAAAATTTTGAAAACAATTAGGGATGATACTCTTACCCCAATAAACAAATTTAAGGGGTGAGACCTCCAAACTTTTTAATTTGAAATTTTTTTGGGTCACATATATACTAATATACTAATTTTTGATGGAATAAAAAACGGCTACACCTACGATTTTGTTCTCAACGAACATGTAATTCTGAAAGCATTAGAAACAATATCCCGTTGTCAGTTATGGGGTGTTCGATTTTTTCATCTCCGTAGCTTAAAGCCCACCGTGTTTCGCGGAGGTGAGTTTCGTCTAACAACTTCTTTATACAGGGTGTTTAAATTAAAAAATATTATTTTGCTCATTAGATTGTTGCCAAACAAACAAATCATTTGATACGAATCCTCTAAAAATTGTCTGTCATTCACGCTGTCTCCTCCATTGTGTGCCTGAATTGCACCGTGCCTATTTCTTAATATTTCTTTCACTTTATAATGTAAAGTTTACATTGTTTTTTTTTTCATACTTTTTGCAGAGGTTCACTTTCAACACATTTTTATAGGGGGTTTAAATACAAAAATTAAGCTTGAAACAGCATCTGAATATCATATTGCTCATAAAAATTGATGTTAAGTAGTAACTATAAAAAATCAAAAAAAAAAATGACGTTTTTATTATATTTGAAAAGTACCTACCATTAATTTTAAATTTTAATCTTTAAGTAGGCATGTTATAATTATCATTTATAGATTTAAATTTCTAGTTAATTAGATATATCTAATATCTATCTACCTATATATAGGTAATTATATCGGAAAAAAGTGAGACCCAATAAGAAAACTGTAAGCCGATATTTAAATTTTTCAGTCGTCTTGGTATATTAAGTTTTTATAATGTAGGTAGTTTCGAATTTTCAAAAAATTTCAAAAATTGTCCTAGACAAAAAATTCTTGGATATAAATTTGTTTCATGAAAAAGCAACTTTTTTTTTCAAATGTCCGTCTGTCAGTCCGTCCGTCCGTCGGTCAGATGTCACGGTTTTTGTAAGTAAGTTCTTTATTGTTATTAAGTACAATTTTAGATATAATAAATATTTTACAAAAGTTATATTTTGGAACACGCTAAGCGTAGCTTGTATTGTGTTCCAATTGATTCTATCAATTGATAGAATTGATTTATAATATAATATCACAGCAAGTAAATGATAAGAAAAAAAAGAAACAGAGAAGAACATGATGAGTAATTAACATACTTCTAATATTTAAGGATAAATTTTTTTATTGTTTTCTAGCAAAAATTTATTGATTTCTTTAGTTGTTTAATATTCAAGGGCAGCTGATTATAAAATTTAGGACCAAGAAAGTTTATAAATCTGAGAATGGGTTTTAGTTAGTTTATGAATTATTACATTATTATTTTTATTAGCTCTATTGATGTAGAATTGAATCAAAGTTTTTATTTTCTTTATGAACAAAAATGATGGAAGCTTTTGCATAGAGGAGGCGTATATTTAGTGACTGTGTTTCCGAATATAATTGTTCAATTGAGTATCTTTTATTTTTTTTATTTATTATTTTCAAAACATAGTTTTGTGAAACTTGTAAATTATTTAAAGCCTTATCATATAGACCCCCAAACAATTATACCGTATTGTAGTATAGACTCGATAACCCAAGAACGAATAATCCGATGGTATTGAAATTTTTAGGAAAAATCAATTTCTATGAGGGGAAGATCCCTATTGTTTTTGAAAGTAATTCCCCCAAAAACAAAAAAATTATGGGGGGTTAAACTTAAAAAAAAGCGAAAAATGCCGAAAGAAAATTCCGATTAACGTAATTTTTTCAGGAAAAATTAAAAATTACTTTTATTATAAGGATCAATTCAAAAAAAAAATAAAAAAAAAAAATTGAAAAATTAGAAAAGTTTTTTTTTTTGATTTTTTTTTTCGTTTTTCGCAAAAAGAAAACTTAATAAAAACAAAATGGAAGTTTTTTTTCGAGGTTTTTTTGAAAACTTTTTTTTTATATTTTTTTTCATAATTTTAGTTTTTCAAAAATGCTCTTTAAAAAAAATATATATTTTTTGTTATTTTGCTTTCCCATTTTGAAAATTTTCAAAATTTGGTATTCGTGCAAAAATTTTCAATTTTTTTTTGCGTATTTTTGCGTTTTCTGACGTTTTGTGTCAATATAATTCAATTGCAAGCAAAAAAAAATTGTAGGTCGGTCGGTCCGGGAAATCTTGTGGGCACGATAACTTAAGAACGCTTTAAGTAAGAGACTTGAAATTTGGCATACAGTTATCTTACCAAAAGTTCTAGCTTGGTGAACATTGGGGTGCGGCAAGGGGGGCAAATGGGGAAAAATACATTTTTTTAGAAAAAAATTGAAAATTGCTATACAGGGGTTTTTGAGGTTGCTGAAATTGAATCTGGTAATAAATTTTTTCTAACTCCACCCCCGAGGGGGTGAGGGGGTAAATATTTTTAAATATTTTCGTCCAAAGTCCAAACTAGTTAACAAGAATTATAACAGGACATGTCACAATTACCCTGGGTGTCACATTTAGCCTAACCCACTGTATAGGGGTTTTTGAGGTTGCTGAAATTGAATCTGGTAATAAATTTTTTCTAACTCCACCCCCGAGGGGGTGAGGGGGTAAATATTTTTAAATATTTTCGTCAAAATTGGTATATAGAGGTTTTTGGGGTTGATGAATATGAATCTGATAATAATTTTTTTCTAGTTTCACCGCATGAGGGGTTGGGGGTTAGTTTTTGTGAAAATTGGTATATTGGGGTTTTTGAGGTTGCTGAAACTGAATCTGATTATAAAAAATTTCTAACTTTACCCCCAAAGGGGTGGGGGGTAGTTTTCGTTAAAATTGGTATATTGGGGTTTTTCAGGCTGCTGAAAGTGAATTTGATAATAAAAAAATTCTTACTTCACCCCTTGAGGGGCAGGGAGTTTTCTTGAAAATTTATATATTAGCGTTTTTGAGGTCGCTAAAACTGAATCTTTTAATAATTTTTTTCTAATATCACCCCCTGAGGGATGGGGGTAGTTTTTGTGAAAATTGGTGTATTGGTGTTTTTAAGGTTGCTGAAAGAGAATCTGATAATAAAAAAGTTATAACTCCACCCCCTAAGAGGCGGGGGGTAGTTTTCGCGAAAATTGGTATATTTTTAAGGTTGCTAAAAGTAAATAATAAAAAATGCATTTTACGCGCGGAGGTATAAAATGGGAAAGCTCTTTTACTGGGCAGTGTATTTTTTGAAAATATTTTATTTTAAGTATTTGGGAAGTGCAATATACCATTTACTGAGAATAATATATAATGGAATGCGTAGCATTACATATCTTCACGGCTTGTTTGACAATAACATCAAGTTTTAAATATTCAATTTAAACAAAACAAATTCAAGTGTCGCACTTTTTTTCCAAAAGGAGTGTATCTACTGACGTATACGATAACTCTCTAAGAACGATAAATCAGATGTACCGAATACGATGCAGTAGGCGCCCCTGCAATCAAAGCGTAATTTCACCCATAAACGGCATTAGAATAAAACGTGTAGAAAACTTTACGATGTTTCTTTTTACTTTAAAAGAGCTGTTTGAGGTACGAATCCTCATGTTGTTTCTCTTCATCAATCAAATCCTTTTTACTTTAAAAGAGCTAATATAATTTTCCTAAGACCAACTATTAAAACCACAAATTTCACACTATTTATAGAGTAATGAAAAAATCTTGCTATTAAGAACAGTTTAATAAAAAACTAAATATATATAAACAGTTCCAACGTTTCGAAGGTAATTTATCCCTTCTTCTTCAGGGTAAAAATTAAAAATAGAAATAAAAAATTATATGATAATAGCAAGATTTTTTCATTATTTTATATAAAAGAACAAGAAATATTCTAAATAACTATTTATAGAGTAAGAAAGTGTTATATTTCCCTGTGCAAAATATTATCATGTGAAGAGTGCAACATAAGGGCCTAGCCCTCCTTTTTTGCGAAATACGGTTTTTGCTTGAAATGGGTACTAGTTAACGTACTTTATCGCTCTAGTTAATAAAAATTCCTAATATGTTACTAGAAGTGGCAAAAAAATGCGTTCGAAAATAAGGTAAGGGTGCAAATTTTAATAATTTGTATTTTTGCCCCACCCAAATATTTACCGTTAACTATTCTTGATTAAAAAAGGCTTATTCAAGCCTAGCAAAGAGCAGATTTTATGCAAAACAACCTAATAAGAAATATGTGGGTTAGGCCCTTTTGATAATTAAGGGCATTGTTTAGGCCCTTATTTCAAGTTTTTTTTTTGGTGAAATCTACATAAAACGATGTAAATAATCAAACACTATTAAAATATAATTATTATTAAGCATAAATATTTTTGGAAACAATTAATTAGGTACACTTTTGCTTCTCCTGTAAAATAATAATTTTGTGGGTTAGGCTTTTATGTTAGTTGCAATCTTCATGTGTGGAAAAGCAAAGCTTTCATGATTTTTTTTTCAAAATATTAAGTATTTTATATAAGACCCCATATAAGACGTTTTTCCCTACTTTTTCCTAATATGTTACTAGAAGTGGCAAAAAAATGCGTTGGAAAATAAGGTTAGGGGTGCAAATTTTAATAATTTGTTTTTTTTTGCCCCACCCAAATACTTACCGTTAACTATTCTTGATTAAAAAAGGCTTATGAACCTATTCAAGCCTAGCAAAGAGCAGATTTTATGCAAAAAGAATCTAATAAGAAATGTGTGGGTTAGGCCCTTTTGATAATTAAGGGCATTGTTTAGGCCCTTATTTCAAGTTTTTTTTTTGTTGAAATCTACATAAAACGATGTAAACAATCAAACACTATTAAAATATAATTATTATTAAGTATAAATATTTTTGGAAAAAAAAATAATCACATTTTTGCTTCTCCTGTAAAATAATTTTGTGGGCTAGGCCCGAGCTCGGCTAGGCCCTTATGTTAGTTGCACTCTTCATGTGTGGAAAAGCAAAGCTTTCATGATTTTTTTTTCAAAATATTAAGTATTTTATATAAGACCCCATATAAGACGTGTTTTCATTACTTTTTCACTTGGCTACAATAAATCTAAATTATAAATCGTTTTAATTTTGATGAGATAACAAAAATTTGAATAAAAAAAACCTACCTAACCAATTTTAACTGTCAAGTATAATATAAGAAAACAAACGAAATCTACAAGGGTCCAAGATAAACTTGAATTGATTTATAAAAGTTGACGAACCCAAGTTCAAAAATTTTAGTAAAGTGCAGCTAGATTATTCATTTTTCTGTGAAGTACTGGTATTTTTTTTAATAGTTACTTTTAATCAATCTAAAAAATCTGAATGAAGATAATTTTATTTATCTTTATTTACTTAAAATATAATTTATTTTAAATAATATAATTTTTGAGGGGTCGTAGGAAAAATAGTGTACATAACTTGTCCAAAGGTATAATTTCTTACATTCGCTCATGTGAAATAAGTAATTTTTTCTACTACCTAATTAAGTGCTAGCTTACATATTATCTACCGTTTTCAAGTTGTTTACCTTGGCAACCAATAAAATCAGTGAACTCATTTATTATTGACCGTTGTTAAGCATTGTTTATTGACAACTACTAATTTTTTTTAACTTAATTGTCAAACTGACAGCTATGTCAAAATAATTTTTGAAACTTTATTTTTAACTGATATTTGGAGTTACTAGCTGTAGGTAGTAAAAAAAATTGTATATGCACCACGTATGCGAACTGTCTTAGTTCGCATACTAGGTGCATAATATACTATTTCGTACATGTTATATAATTATACTTACAAATATAATTTAAATAAATTTAATATTATAGTATAATAGTCAATTATATAACATGGTTAATATATTAACCATAAAATAAATGATAAACTAATAAGTGGAGCAAAACCACTGCTCATTTAAGAAATTAGAAATTGTTTGAGTATTAATTTAAAATAAATAGCGTTTCTGCTCTTTATTTGTTAGCAAAAGGCACGTTCCTTTAAAATAACCACAAAACGTTAAAAAGCCAAGAAAGCCTGAATAGATGGACGGAGCGGTAAGAAACGCGTTCCTTATGATCGAGCTTTTCTTTTTTTTATTATACTCTTCATAGCACGTAGTGCTAGAAGAGTACTACACGGTAGTTTTCAAACTACCAAAATAGTCAAAAATTACTTTAGATCAATATTTTTGATATACACGTGTACGTGTAGGTATAGCTCGGTATAGCATCTAATTCATCAAATTCTGAAAAAGTTTCTTCGTCTGTTCGTCTCGGTCAATCTGTTCGTCTGTTCGTATAACCGTATATCCGTTCAGATGTCACAAATCGTGTCCTATCCAACAATTTGAGCCCAAAACCAATCGAATCAAACGCCAATTTTTTTTCTTACAAGCTTTTTGATTCAAACTCTCGACTTTTCTCTGGTTTCCAACCGCCATTTTGAATCACCATTTTGAAATTTTCCATAAGGCCACACTGGCCCATAAATGAGAATCAATAAGGAACATTTTGAGCCCAAGGTCACTAAAATCCATCAGCATGAATTTTGAGCGGAGCTTTGTTTTATTATTTCTTAAATTAGTAAAAACATATAAAATCTTGCCCCGTGAGATAAAAAATAATATTAAAAAAAATATTATATTGTATAAAAGAATAATTGTATAGAAAATAAACAGATATTATACTTATAATACAAACAATATAAAAATTAACTAAACTAACTGGACTAGAATACTAGAATACCAGGCCTCCATTTTTCCCTAATTTCATTTTCCCACCCAGGACCCTAGCTACAAAAAAGTGACGATTAAAAAAATTATCGTCAGCCTTCGATCAACTAAGTTAGCGCCGCAGGCGATATTTTTACGAATACTGTTAATTTCTCAGGTTTTTTTGAATCTAATATTGTAAAACTCATTTTAAAACATAAATTTAAAATAAAACTTAAGAGAGCCCTAGCTCCGCTGGCCCTACCGCCCCCCCCCTGGATACGCCCTTGCCTGCCAGGAAGTCCTGGAAATGAAATTGATGACTAAAAAAATTCACTAGTCTTAAAAATTTCCCAACTAGTCTGAATTTGCGAACTCCTAAAAGTCTTTTTTCCCTCCCATATAACTGATGACTACCAACTACTCCTGGACAATGTCGATTTAAAATGTTTGCTGCTCCCACGCTCCCCTTGGGCCCGTCCTGTATTTCGGAGTGTATATCAAGAGAAAATGCAATATACTTTCTACTGTGAAATAGTATGCATAACGTGTACGGAAAGTGACTTATTTCGCATGAACGAATTGTTTAACGTCGCGAATGTAAGAATAGTATATTCTGTAAGAAGGTAAGAATAATGCATATTCCGAATGAGTGAGGAATAGAATTACAAGTGTTGCATCTTGTAGGTTATACTTTTTCTACGACTGAAGTTTTATACATTCATATTTTTATAATTTTTATATATATATAATAACCAAAATTTTAACAAAAAACAATAATTTACAATAATTTGATTATCATCTAATAGTCCAATATTTTATAGTTAATCGCGAGGGGTGTCTCACCTTAGACAATACATGTACGCTTTGGCTGACATTACTTCGACATTACCTGACATTACGTGACATTACTTGACATTACATGACATTACTTGACATTACAAGACATTACTTGACATTACATGACATTACTTGACATTACTTGACATTACTCGACAGTACAGACATTATCTCCTAATACGCATGTGCGTAGACAGTACTTACTATTTACGCTTGCGCGTAGACATTGCGTGCGTGAAAATATCGCGGGAAAATATTATATTGAGTGCATAGTGGCGAATGTGTAGTGTAGTGCTTACATCGTAAAATTCGCAAAATACTAAGGTAAGAATAACTTTCTACCTTCAAACTTTAAAAATAATTGTTTTTCTAACATTGTAGATAAGACTGTAATAAGCTTTAAAATGATGTATCACACGACCTCCTCTATTTAAAAAAAAAAATTGTTCCCTACGCCCCCCTGCCCAAATTTTAAGAGCTAAAAATATCAAATATATGCAAAAAGATAGTTTAAGTTGTCTTATTTCTGAGTTTAAAATTTTAAGTCGATACCTTAACTAGTTTAAAAGTTAAGAGGGAGGTGACTTTTGGACCATACGTACGGTATTGTTATTAAATAAGTCCATAAACAACGTCACTAGAAAATATCCAAATAATTATTTACTATTGGATACCATAATAAAGAGTTAATAATTGGGACGCGGTTTTACAAATATGTCACCGAAATTTTGCTATTCTTTTAAACCCTCTAGTTCTTAATTTCGTAGTGCAAAATGTTCAAATCAAGCCATTTCAACCCTGTGAAATTACAGGTGCTGCTTTCTCCCTCTGTGATCAGATTTTTCTATATCCTGCAGTGTTGCCGATTAGTGGATAATTATTCACCAATCGACAACATGCGGGATTATAATAGTCTTCATTTTTTTTTGGACATTTTAAGGATAGTTTCTAATTAGCGGATTTTTTTTCGGACTTCTTAAGACAAACGACGTTTTTTGAAAAAAAGCTGTTTTTACAAAAAAATAACCGAAATATCTCTATTATTAATGTTTTATTTATAGTCCTAATTTATTACTTTGGATTTTAAATCGAAATATCTCTATTATTATAGTTTTATTTATAGTCCTAATTTATTACTTTGGATTTTAAATCACAGCATACTATATAGTATATTGTACTTCAAGATGCAGTAGTAATAAACAAACGTACGTAATTACAACGGATTTAGTGACAGGGTAGGACTCCAAACAAAATATTTCCATATGAAAAGTCCATTGCAATGCATTCTACGCTTCACCGCAAGTGCTCACGTACTGACTTGTTTAATTTTCTACATCCCTACTCTCGCAACATTCGAGTGTTTTAACCAATAAAATCACAGACACTCCCTAGAAACTGGTTCGAAAGTCAGTATAAGCCGGTGGTTCCCTCTACTACTAGCCCACACAAGTCCTGGACTTAGGGGATGCTTAATTAAGTAGAATAGTACGAGGTTAAACAAACAAACAAAAAAACAAAACGCGCTCGCTACCGCCTGCGCGATTCTTTTGTTTACTTCCACTGCACCTTGGACTTAAATTTACTATAGTACCTATACGGCAAACTAACAAACAATAATTATTATAATAATTATAATTATAGTTATAATTAGCTAACTACAAAGTTTAAGGGTGTGGAGGCTGTAAGCCAGACCTCTAGGTCACTATGTCACTTTTTGCCATTACGAATTACAAAAGCTCGTACAAAAGTAACGTGTTCAGTAAAAAAAAACTAACTTCAAAAGTAATGTGCTCGGTATAAAAATTTATAAATAATACCTAAAATACTTGATTATACTCGACATTACCAGACATTACTTGACATTACTCGAAATCACTTGACATTACTCGACATTACTTGACATTACGTGACATTACGTGACATTACTTGATATTACGTGACATTACCTGACATTACCTGACATTACTTGACATTATTCGACATTACTCGACATTACTTGACATTACTGACAATATTTGGTATTTTTGACAATACATGTACAAAATTTTGGAGGTGAAACACCCCTCGGTTAATCGTGTATTATTTCGTTGATTTAGCTTGTGGGAACTCTGTGGGAAAGTATCTTTTTCTACGACTATCTTAGAATGTTAGTCAAATTGCACGAAAAACTCTTACAGTATATGGCACATTCCGTAAGCGGATGACGGTATATGAAAACTCTTACGGTATATGGCACATTGCGTAAGCGGTTGACAGTATATGAAAACTTACGGTATATAGCACATTCCGTAAGCCGATGACGGTATATGGCACATACCGTAAAAGTTTTATTTTAAATCAACAAAATAATGCACAATTCAATATAAATATTAGATGAAAATTAAATTGTTGAATGCAAATTATTGTTTTTTGTTAAAACTTTTGGTTTTTATATAATTTATATAAAAATATGAATGTATAAAACATCAGTCGTAGAAAAAGTATAGTCTGCAACACGTTTAGAATGGCTATTTCTTACTCGTGGGATAGCCCCCTCGCCGGTGTCGTGGCTCAGGTGACAAACATCCAGTCTTTCGGAATATACATCGTTCTAAACTTGTTACAAAATATACTCTTGCCATAAAGTGACTTATTTCACATGAGTGAAGGTTTAACGTCGCGAATGCAAGAAAGATACTTTTTGACAAGTTATGTAAAATATTTTTTCTACGATCCTAACAAAAATAAAATTATTTAAAATATTATTTTCTGTAAATAAAGATAAATAAAATTTTCATTATTTAAAATTAGATTGATTTAGGTAACTATTAAAAAAAATACCAGTACTTCACAGAAAAATAAATAATTCAGCTGAAGTTTTGCTAAAATTCCCGAATTTTTATGCGTCAGCCTTGATAAATTAATTCAAGTTTACCTTGGCCTCCTTCGTTTGTTTTCTTAGATTGGACTTTAACAGTTAAAATAAGTTAGGTTTTGTTCATATAACTTGTGGCTATCTTTCAGAATTAGAGGGGAAAAGTGGAAAAAATATATATTCAGATATTGGAAAAATATAAAATGGTAAATATTATGAAAAAAAAAAAATATATGTTAGCTTTGCTTTTCCACACATGTATGAAATGTGATATTTTCTTACTTTCTAAATCGTGTGAAAATTGTCGTTTTTATAGGTGGTCGTAGTGAAAGTATACTATAAAATGGGAAGCATTCCATATCTTCACGGCTTGTTTATTATTTAACTTTTTTCCGTAAAGCTCGAAAATGCTTTAATTACTCTTAGATTAAGGCAAATGAGAAACGTAGTTTGTATAGCGGTTTATCAGGAATATTAACAGTGCAACATTTAATGAAAATTCGGTTTACATTGGAAACTCTGATCTAGCTAACGCGCCCGGGAAAATTTTATTTTACCTAAAAGCTATCATGATTTTTTTTTCAAAATATTTTATAAAACGTTTTTCCATTACATTTTTATGTATCTGGATATATATTTTGTTTACGTTTCTACTTTTTTATTAGTTGTGATAATTCTAAGGCCCCCTTGCACCAACGTTTAAACCGAGATTATCTCGACTTAACTGAGTTTAAGTTAAAAATTCTGTGTTCTGATTGGTCGACCATCCATTTAATCCAAGTTTAAACTTAAATCATCGTTGGTGCAAGTGGCCCTTAATTACTTAGGTATAAATCTTTATAATTTTGACGAGATAGCAACAATTCGAACGGACAAACCCTAACTTATTTAAACTATCAAGTGAAGTACTGGTAGTTTTTTAATACCGAGGGGTGTCTCACTGGCCAAAATGTCTACATGTATTGTCAAAAATGCAAAATAATGTCGTAATGTCAAGGTAATGTCAATTAATATCAAGTAATAAATAATAAAATTAAATATCGTCTTGTAAATTTCAGGACGTCGTCGATTTTGAGATTTTGGATTTAAACGCTTTATATTATTAATTTACATCTAAAAAATAAGTTTCACCTGCAATTTTTTTTAAATAATAAAAATATAAGCAAAATAGTAACGTCGTATCTTAGATGATTACAGATTAATAAATTTTAAAACCTCGTATCTCTTAAATCTAGTTAACTGACTTGGAACGCACCTTTTGCATATATATTTTGTTCTATGAATCCACCGATCAGCTGATCGGTGTTTGAATCAACCTTGGCAAAATGACAGTTTGAATAACACTGCGCATGCGATGCAAGAGGTGCGTTCCGCTAATAATGTTTCAAAGCTCGTATCTTAAAATTTTTTTATTAATTTTGAGCATCAAAATGTCGTATCTATAAACATTAGGTTTTTATTTGTATTTATTTATTTTATACACAATAAAATGACTTAAGGTAAGTTAATCATTAAAAATGTATTAAGTTTATATTAAAAAAGTACATTTTCAACCTATGAATAATGCGAAAAAGAGTTATTTCTCATTCCTGTAAAGTTGTCTTTTTTGAGATACGACGTCCTGAAATTTACAAGACGATATGCTCCTAAGAAGAGTATCCCGTCCGGCTGTGACAGACGGACGGAAAACCGAGCGATCCTATACGGGTTCAGTATTTCTTTCCGGACCCAGGGTCCCAGACCCTTTAAAAATGAACATATGTAGTGGGAAAAAACTGCTTGTATGATTTTTGATAACTAAAACAAAAATCTTTTTTTTTTAATTTTAAGTTTATGTTTAACGAATATGACCTTAATACTATAGAAATAAAAAACACCCATCCCATGTCATGTTTCAGAACTAACCTCCCCCTTTCGCGTAGAAATTTTCATGCACGCAATGTCTACGCGCAGACGTAAATAGTAGATAATGTCTACGCACATGCGTACTAGGACATAATGTCTGTAATATCGAGTAATGTCAAGTAATGTCAAGTAAGGTCTTTTAATGTCAAGTAATGTCATCTAATGTCAAATAATGTCAGGTAATGTCCCGTACTGTCAAGTAATGTCGAGGTAATGTCAGCTTAAGCGTGCATGTATTGTCAAAGGTGAGACACCCCTCGTTTAATACTTAATTTTAGTCAATCTAATAATTTTAAATAATGATCATTTTATTTTGCCTCATTTACCAAAAATATTTATTTTAAATATTTAACTTTTTTTTTGCTGTTATAGGAAAAATAGTGTACGTATGTCGAAAAGTATGTTTCTTCCATTTGCGACGTTAACATTCGCTCATGCGAAATAAGTTACTTACGATACACGTTATGAAATAGGTATATTATTTATTCGATTTTATCTAAAAGCATAATTTTTTGTAGATTAAATCTGTACTAAATGTTTAATTTTTTGTACTAGTGCGTAAAGTCGGACTTTCATTTTCACTTCAATTTTATTTATAAGAAATATTTATTTATTAAAATATTACAAGCGAATAAAAAATAGGGTATGATACACGGCCGAAAGCTGTTTTTAGGGCGATTACGGTTGCCAACCTCGCTGTACTTTATATATAATTTTTAATATAAATACTAAATTTACACAGCTAAAAAAAATGGTTTACAGGTTTCTTTTTGCGTCCCATTTTTCCGACATACCAGCATTACCAACATTGAGGAGCTATAGCTACCCGCACCGACCTGCGCATGTGTAGTAGATGGCTAACCGTTTTCAATGTATCATTCTAAATCAAAACCCATTTTATACACAAAAAAACATTCACAAAACCAACGTTAACCAACCTTAACGTAAACCAACATCCCCCAATTAAAAAAACATTCACAAAACCAACGTTAACCAACCTTAACGTAAACCAACATCCCCCAATTAAAAAAAAAACAGCAAACAACAAAAAACCAAAACAACCTCGGTGCGGGTAGCTATAGCTTTGTTCGGGATACGCTAGAATCAGTTCTGGACTACTGTTTATTGGTTATTTAAAGTCACATGGTAATAAGGATTAAACCTCCATTGGTCAGAACCAGTTCTGAACAGTTCTGAACTCGAATCTCGAACAAGCCTTATAATTAGGCGCTCCTCAACATTGTTGGTTTGGATCTCAACAAAAAGTTTTCGATATCCTTTAGATAAAATAAAATCACGGACAAAGTTCATGGATGTTTTTCGCAACCCCGGCAAACACACACCGATGATGTTGATGATTAATTAATCAAGTCTAAGCCCGCTTGGTTTATTAACATCATTGATCATTGGTGTATTCACACAACCAACCGCAGACAAGATCAAAACCTGCAAAATGAAGCTGTTTCCATTGTCTATTCATTCGTAATTAAATGCTGATTGCATTAATTTCAATTTAAAGTTCTCAACTCTCGGAATCCTTTTCTTTGACTACGTTTACCCCGTAGGGATTATAATATAATCCCTACGGGGTAAATATTATTTAAAGTCTGCGTTCCAAATGATGTCACATGACCTAATGCGAGGTTTAATCAACCTGGACTTAATTTTAGTTCTCATTGAGTACTAATATTTGGTCCACAAGATTTTGCACGATTTTTTGCCAGATTAAACACAACTATTGTTTGACACACGGTTCTAAAGCTACAGAAAGAATGCGGTAAAAAATTATACTTGAATATGAAATCTAACTAGGCACACGTTTACACTGAATTTGCTTTAATCGGAGCGTTTATGTTGGCGTTCTATGGTTTTTTGTACCTACCTCCCCCTTTCATCGTAGCTTATAAATAGGGTATAAAAACCTGAAGCCAAAATTGATACCTATTCAAAGTCAAGAGTATTATGTAATTTGTAGGTTGGTTTCTGTAATTTGTTAATTAATCATAATAATTTCTTGGTTAACCAGAATAGAATTCTACGTTGAAAATTTAATTTTTAACAGATAAATTACGTTGTAAGGTAATATTTTGCTTAAAAATGCTCATGTCTAATTTATTAAATAAAATGGTGTAGCTTTCATAATAAAAACTTTTTTTTTTTATTTTCATAATTTGATTAAAGTCAGATAATCTGATGATATTTTGGTCTTTTATTCAAGTATCACAATGAAACTACTGCAGTCCAAACGTCTGACTCAGAAGCAAGACCAGACGGTACTTTTGAAAACCAAATTTGACGCCACCGACCAAATAGGCGCCCATCAGATCACAAGTTAATGATTAAAAAAGCTCCTTACCCAGTTAGATTATCTTCAAAATGTATACTTTAAGCTTTTCCAGTAAGGTTTTTGGCGTCTTTAAATCTTTTAGAAAGGCGACACTTTTATACCTTTATAGCAGCATTGTGGCCTGGTCAGAAGTAGTAAATACTTGAGTAAATATCGAGGTAAATATCATAAATGTTATGGGTTCATTAATAAAATACTAGTATTAATCCAAATTTGCAACTACATAAATTGAAACAAATAGAGATTATCTCTTTTATCAGTAAATCGCCATTTGAAAGGTCCCCTTTATATTTTTATATTGACAATTCTAAGTTGCATCAACTGAAGAACAAGATAAATAAATTTAAAATTAAAAAGCAAATAAGTAAATGTATCGATCTTCATAAAGATCAATATGTTTGTAAAATATACAGGATGATCAGTATCTGCCATGTCAACATTTAAAAGGTGATTCTACATCCAAAAATATGAAAAAAAGTTTCTATAAAGGTTGGTCCGGAAATGAGCCTAAATGGAGCTACGGCCTTTCGAAGATGACATATTAAATGGGGAACGGTTGGTTCTACAGTGTTACACTATATGACATTTTTTTTTTACTCAAGGAATCCATATTTTTTACAAAAAATCCAAAAAAAGTACACATAAAAAAGTTTGGGGCAAAAATGTGTTAAGCCTAATACATTTTTCCGTCTACGATAAATTAAAAAAAGTAAATTAACATAAACTTATTGCTCTTATTAATACTAGTATACGTGCAAAAGCTTGTCGCTCTAGCTTAAAGGGTACCAGAGTTATTAATTAAAAACCTTATTTTTATCCAATACGTACAGATAATGAGAGAATTACCAGCTTTATTTTAAATAGATAAACTCAATAATAACCCCCGCGTGGCTTTTACTTTATTGAGTGGATAATTATTTATTTTACCCACTCAACTGTCACTTGTCAAATTATTTTCTTGTAAATGTCATTAAAATTTTTAATAAAAATATGAATTCCTAAGCTATTTATTGGATAAAACCTTGTATGGCACTCATGGGTAAAGCGATATTGCCCTCTCGAGAATTAACCTGCTTGGCTGACGCTTCACAGGTTAATTTTCTCATGGGCAATATCTTACTTTACCCACTAGTACCATAAATAACTATTATTACAATTTTAAAGGGCCGTAGCTTCCTTAGGGCTAATTTGCGGACCAACCTTTATAGGAACTTTTTTCGATATTTTTGGATGCAGAATCACCTCTTAAATTTTGGCATGCCAGTTATTGATCATCCTGTATATTAAGTTGTTATTTACACTACTCTGAAAATAAAGAAAAATAAAATATAAAACTATGACGAGTCTCTATAATAAACAAAACAAATAAAAAAATCATCCATAAAGCGAATTTCTTTCATATATGAATCGCTTTGCGATCCTTTTGCCTTTATTGCGTATCCTAGTTATTTTCTGTTTAAGCTTACTCTATCTTTGTAAATATGGTTTAATTTTCTATAAAAGAATGCAAAATGAGAAAGCAAAGAAAGAAGAGAGTAGCGATATTGTAGGCGTGTACCTGCAGCATCATATTTTAAAATTACCCTATATTTTCTATTGTTTGGAGTCGTCAAAATACAACAAAAGCTTTTTTTCGTTCTTCGTAAACTAGTCTGATTAAGACAAGCGAAACGCAGCCTTATCAGACTAAAAACTCATTTAGTTAAAGAACAAGGAACAATAAGTGCATATTAATAAAGCGTAAAGTTATTAATATTACGAATATACAAAGATTTACTTCCCTTTTGTAATAACGTGTTATTATAGTTCAATTAAATTTCGTAGGTGATAAAATTATGGTAATTACGTTCTTCACTTCCAGGCTGCGCTACTAGCTTATGTGCCAGATTTCCTAGTGGGTCATTCCATGACCAACTAAGTTGAAAATTTTGAAGCAAAATGTCACATGTTTGTCAAAAATAATTGTGTTATTTCCATAGAGAAGAAAAGAGGACTAAAAGTCCAGCCTGCGCAAGATTATTTTGTGACAGAACGGGGCAGCGAAATGACGTAACGCAATATATCTGACCTTGCGCAGTACGCATCTCTATCAGCTGTGAAATTTGTCTTATCTCCAAAAATCCCCTAGTAAAAATCTTAAAATGTCCGAAAATAGAGATATGGCAAACCAATACTGGGGTGACGAATTATTAGTAGTTTGTTTATACTGTCAGTACTGTCAGATCGTCGTTTGTTTCTGTTCATTTTTCGACTTCTACTGTGTTTTAATTGCTTTTTTGCTGCATTTGTTTATAACTTTAAACATGACCTGTATTGTTGCTTTATGAAGAGCAAAGGGTCAATCCCTGGTGTACTCAAAGTAGGTGTACAAAATCCCGAAATTCAAACACACCTCGAAAAATTATTATAAAATAATTTAAAGAAACTATTTCGACGTTTCTTCGTAGATATTTATTGTTTTTTGTTGAATTTTTTACAATTTTTATTTGACACATAAAACTAAGGTAAAAAATACTTGTCAAAAACAACAATAGTATTGCGCATGTGCAAGTTTTATCACAGTATTCCGAAACGGCTTTGGAGGTCTTTCCTCGTCTATGGTTATTTCTAAGAGAAAATAAATCTGTTATTTTTTACTAAAACAGCAAATATAATAAAGCTAATACTAAAATTCGGAATATGTGATGGCGTGGTAATAGGTGAAAAATAAAGAAAAAAGGTGCAAAAGAAGAATGTTACTGCATTGAAAAGCAAAAACAGTTAATCATTAAATTATATTTTAATTGTTATTAAATGTGAAGATTATTAGAAATTTTTAGTGTTGTTTTTTAATAATTGTTAAAATTACATACTTTTATTTTCATTACATTATAAAACAATGTACCTAAAGATACAAAATATTGTATTTTTATTTCCTGACATTCGTAAGTAAAAACTAAATATATAAATTCTAACTTAATTTATTAGTTTATTGCCATACAGGAAACTACAGTATCTTCTTTGATTCAAGCGGCTTAATTTTCCACTTTATTTTAGTAAATGGCTTAGATTTCTCACATACCAAAATCAATTTATTTTTATTAAGTAGTTTCGTGTTGTTTTTTAAGAAATTTTATATTTAGCACTAGGATATTTAAAGGCAAAACTGAAACAATAACATTTTTATAATTTCATCCACATTTTTTAAACATTTCTTAACTTTTGAACTAGTTGAGATATCGACTTCAAATTTGGAACTTTTAAATAAGACAACTTAAACTATCTTTTGGCATACATTTAATACTTTCAGCTCTTAAAATGTGGGCAGGGGGGCATAGGGGCACATTTTTTAAATGGAAAGGGGGGTCGTGTAATACATCATTGTAAAGCTTATAAAATTCTCCATTTAACTCCATATTTTTAAATTAAAAAAAAAATTGGGTTTAAAATGGGGTTGAAAATGGGTATTAATGTCAAAATTCCTCTAAAAAAAAACAAATAATTTTTTAAAAATGCCTAATTTCATCATAAAAAAATGTTAATTATACTTTTAAACTAATTTTACTTAACATAAATAAAAATTTATAAAAAAAAACTTAAAAAATCGAATGTTTCAGCACAAAAAATTTAAAAATCAAAACCTTAAAAAACATTTTTAAAAAATTTAAAAATGTTAGTTTAAATAGAGAATTTTATAAGCTTTAAAATTATTTATCACGCGACCCCCCTTTCCATTTAAAAAAATGTCCCCCATGCCACCCTGCCCACATTTTAAGAGCTGAAAATATCAAACATATGCTAAAAGATAGTTTAAGTTGTCTTATTTAAGAGTTCTAAATTTGAAGTCGATATCTCAACTCGTTCAAAAGTTAAAAAGGGGGGGGGGGTGACTTTTGGACCGCACTGTATAATCAAATGTTAAGCCTCAAAATATAAAACTGTTAAACTGACAATAACAATTGCTTAAGCAATAATATTGGTATTAATTTTAGTAGAATCTATAATTTATTTGAGAAGATATATATTTACAGTATTATTAATTTGAGCCATTTCGCCTCAATGATTATTTTTATCGATAAAAAATCTAAAACAGAAAATAAAACTAAAATGTTCTTATCAGGTGCACCTATTTCTAGATGCGCTGGTATGGTATTGCATTTAAAATAATACTTATATCTTCTTTACCTAAAAAATATTATTAGTCAATACCTTACCAAAGTTTAAAAATTTTGCCTAAATAAAGAATTTTTAATAAAATTCTTGATAAATCGTTAAAATAATTAAAAAAGAAACGAAAAACTGAATAAAAGTTAAATTCTAACGTTTCGGGATCTAATCTGATCCCTTTTTCAAAGAAAATTATTAGTTTTTGAAAGAATTTGTGCAATATTTGGCTTTATCAATCAAAATATGACAAAAGTCAAAATATGTCATTTCGAGGTAATTGAAACAAAGATACCCGTAACAATAAAAAGGTGTAGAGAAATTAATCTGGAAAAGGCGTTTTTGTTGAAAACGTGTAAAGAAGTTAATTTGGAAAAAAACTTTTTTATTGATAAAAATAATCATTGAGGCGAAATGGCTCAAATTAATAATACTGTAAATTAATTTTAGTGGTCTAGGTCAAATTCTTTATAGTGAAAATCCTAATCCCGCATATTTTTTTTATTAATATTTTATTAGTATTTATTTCTAGATATATTTTGTATTTTTGCAAAGCAAACTTTAAATTTAATTTATGTGTATATTTTGTATCATATTTATTTAGACGTTTTGACTTCAACTAATTTTTCAAAAACATGTTAATTTTCTTATTGTTCCTTGTTCGCGAACAACATCCAAATAGCGTTATGCAAAACTCCTTGTTTCCTCCATTCAGGCGGCGCGGCGGCCCCCCGCTTCCCCCAACTAAAAGGGGGTTTATGCATTAGCCGAACACTGGCTGTATAATATAACTAATGGACGTCAGGCTGATTGAAAAATTTTACAAAACAGGCTGAAAAAAAAAACTGAGAGGAAAAGACTGTATGAATATCATTGAATGAGAATATAGGGTATTATTCTGCGTTTTGCGAGGATAAATAGCATTAAATTTATTATATCTTTGATATGGAGCTATTTCTGATATTTATGTAATAAATTCAATTTATTTCGTTTAAAAATATCAAAAATAAGTGTAATATATGCGAGATAAACGAGTGGTTAGTATTTATATATAATTTATTATCAGTCTTAAGTCTCACAAACATCGAAATATCATTACTTATATTTAAGGTCCACTAGAAGGAACATGGCTACCCGGACTGTCGTGTAGCCTTCGTAGCCACGCAAACTGCGACGGTATTGTACTGCGCATGCGTCATATTAAGCCTATATCACACCCCTACACTATCAATAAAACCCCCTTCATTTATTTCTGTAAAATTAGTAATTTATTCTTTTTGTGTTCATGTTATTTATATTTAATTTATGTAAATTAAATCATATTTATTTAAATTTTTTTTTCTTTACAGAGATAAATCTAGTTTTGTAGATTTCATTGAATATGTAGAACTGTAGATTTTTCTATGTATTATTATACTTATATTTTTAAGTATTGTACTTAATTTAAGAAATTTGTTTTCTAATATTTGTTGGCTTTTTATTTTTTTTTGTAATTTTAATTCATTTCAAAATATTTTGTAATTTTAATTCATTTCAAAATATTTTGCAATACTTTTATTTTAAGCCTTTGCCTTCAAATATCAGAATCAAATGTGTAAAATATAAAATTTTTAATTTATAAAATGTTATAAAAATTATTTTTCCCATTAAATAAATGTTTATTTAATTTAAATTTTTGTTTTATCTCTTTATTTAATTTCAGGCTATATTTCTTTTATATAAGAGTGTATAAAAGAAATATTACTTTTTTTTTTTTTATAATATTACATAGACTTTTTAACTAAGTTTGTGAACAGTATTTTGATACAAAAATACAAAATAGGTTTCGGCCATTTTGTGTTTTTGGATCTAGTTTTCAATGTTGAAAAACTTTTTTATTTTAAAGATGTTTTCAATGTTGAAAATAACATTTATTTAAAAATCTGAAATTTTCAAGTCTTACAAGTCAGAAATGAAATCAGTCTCAAAGTCTTTAAACTTATTAGGTTTTTTTATTAACCTTCCTTTAGATGATCTTGAGGTCGGTGGTGGACATGTACTCCGGGGGTTAGAACTGGATGAAGTTTCTGGGCACGAACTGGTTATGACTGGTGCAGCCTCTCTCCCTCCTACCTTAATCTTCCTAGCAGGTAAGTCTCCTTCGTCTCTCCCATCTTCCATGTCTCTCCGCTGCACGACGTCTCTCACTTCTTCAGGATCTCTCACCTTTTCGTTGATTCTCACATTTTCCGTGTCTCTCACATTTTCATTGTCTCTCACATTTTTATTGTCTCTCACATTTTCCTTGTCTCTCACATTTTCCTTGTCTCTCACATTTTTATTGTCTCTCACATTTTCTTTGTCTCTCACATTTTCATTGTCTCTCCCATTTTCATTGTCTCTTACATTTTCCGTGTCTCTCACATTTTCATTGTCTCTCCCATTTTCATTGTCTCTTACATTTTCCTGAAATGGAGTCGTGATATTTTCCCTTCTTTTTATGTGAATTTCCCTAGGTTTTTCTTCTTCAAAAACTCCTCTTCTTTGTATTTGGTTAATGTGACGTTTATAAATGTTTCCTTCCCATGTTTTACATAGATACACAACTTTTCCCAGTTTGGATTCTACGGTCGCTGGTGTCCAAGTCAATCTGTTTCTTTTCCTGTAATCTGTGACCATTACTTTTTCACCTATTTGTAATTCTTTTCTTTTTCTACCTTTATAATATTTTCCTTGTGTTTCCTGGGCTTTTTCTTGTATATCTACTTGCGTTTCCTGGGCCATATTTTGGTTATTTTCTGGACTTTTCTTATTTTCCTCTTTTATCCACGGTTTTTCCTTTAGTATGTCTAGTCTTGTTCTTATTTGACGGTTTAGCATTAACTTAGCCGGTGTTTCCTTCGTTGTACAATGAATAGTTGTTCTGTATGAAAATAGAAATTCCGCTACCAACATATTTATTGTTTTTCCTTCGTTCCTAGGGTCTTCTAATCGAGCTTTTAAATTTCTTTTAAAAGTTTTTACGGAGTTTTCCGCTGCCCCGTTACTAGCTGGTGACGCGACCGGTGACGTGATGTGACGTATCCCATTTCTTTTTAGTAACTTCTGAACGTTTTGGGCTACGAATTGGGTACCGTGGTCTGATACGATCGTACGGCATAAGCCCCATCTTGAAAACAGTTCTTTCAACTTTTCCTCCGTCACCAGTGATGTCATGTTCTTTACCAGGAACACCTCTACCCATTTAGAGTATGCGTCTGTGGCTATTAAAAACATCTTGTTTTTGATTGGCCCACAGTAATCTAGATGAACTCTTGACCAGCATTCTGATTCTATTGGCCACGCTGTCAGTTCATTTTTATTTGGTAAAGATTTATTTTCCATGCAATATTTACAAGACTTACAGATTTCTTCTATATCCGTGTCTATTTTTGGCCAGTACATATAACTTCTTGCAATGGATTTTGTTCTTGTTATTCCAAAATGATGGTCGCCATGTAATTCACCTAGTAATTTCTTCCTAAATTTCCTGGGAATGACGATCCTAAAGCCATACATGAGAATACCCCGTTCTACGGTAAGTTCATTTTCTCTACTTTTATAAATTTTTAAGTTTTCTTTAAGTTTCTTTGGCCATATACCTGTTTTTACATATCCTAATATTTCTTGCATTTCAGGGTCTTTTTTCATTTCTTCTTTGATCATTTTATTATCAATTGGCCAGTCTTCCATTTCATCTACGTAATTTAAATATTCGCCCTGATCTTCCTGAATATTTTCTACTTTCATTGGAGCCCTTGACAAAAAATCCGCTACATTGTTTTTTCCACTTACATGCTCAATTTCATAGTCAAAGTTTGACAGAAAAGCAGCCCAACGCTGTAATCTGTTAGCATATGTAACTGGTAACTTTTTATCGTGTTTAAAAAGTCCTACTAATGTTTTTGCATCGGTCCTAATTTTGAATTTTACCCCGACCAAATATTGATATAACTTTACTATAGAATAATAAATTGCCAAACCTTCTAGGTGTACACTAGGGTACCTAGCTTCATTTACGGATAAGGATCTAGATATGTATGCTATTGGGCGTTCTGAACCGTCGGTCATTTTATGCGACAAAACCCCTGATATCCCCTTAATACTTCCGTCCGTTGTAAGGATAATAGGTAGGTTGGGGTCAAAATGTACTAAAATTTCATCTGAACTTAAAACTTTTTTTACTTCTTGAAAAGCAGATTCACACTCCCCTGTCCATTTAAATTCGTTCGTTTTTTTTAACAAATCATAAATTGGGCGTAACAGTTTTATGGAATTTGGAATAAATTTATTATAAAAATTAACCATCCCTAAAAATGATCTAACTTCAAATAATGAAGTTGGGCTTTGAGCTTTTACTATCGCTTCCACTTTTTTTGGTGATTTACTTATTCCCAGTTCACAAATTTTATAACCCAAATAGTCTATTGATTTCTTAAAAAATTGACATTTGTCTTTATTTAATGTTAAACCTGCATTTCGTAGTCTATCTAAAACTAACTTTAAATTTTTCATATGTTCTTCTTCATTTTTACCCGTAACTATAATGTCATCAAGAAAATTTATAACCCCCTCTATACCTAGCAATAATTCCTCGATATGTTTTTGAAAAACAAAACTTGCCGTCTTAATCCCAAATGGGAGTCTCCGCATAGCATATAGTCCCCTGTGAGTGGAAATACACAAAATTTTACTGGATTCGTCATCCACTTCAAATTGTAAATACGCCCTTGACATATCTAACTTAGAGAACCGTTTTCCCCCCCTTACCTTGGCAAATATTTCCTCCGATCTTGGTAGGGCATACTGCATATTTTCTAAGTTTTTGTTTACTGTAGATTTATAATCCGTGCATATTCTTAAGTCACCACTTTCCTTAGTGATAATCACGACTGGAGAAGCCCATAAACTTGTTTCTACAGGTGTTATAACTCCGTCCTTTTCCAATTTATCCAATTCTTGGTCTAACTTTTGTCTAAAAGCTAGTGGAACGTTTCTGGCCTTTAAGAAAACTGGTACTGCATCTTTCTTTACATGGATCTTGATTTTAGCTGACTTGAATTTACCTAATTTTTCTGAGAAAACTTCTTTATACTCCTCGAAAAGTTGTGTTACCTCATTTTCTGAAGACACCTGGTTTACCATCTCCAGATCGAAACCAAAATCATCCAACCAGTTCCTCCCCAAAATACATGTTCCAGCCTCACCTACAATATAGAATTTAGATAATTTAGTTTTATTTGCAAATTTTACATATACAAAAATGTATCCAATAGGTTTAAATTTCGCATTATTATAGCTTTTTAATGTAATGTTGTCCTTTAATATTTTATAATTTTTAAAATGTTTTTCGTACATTTCTTCGGTAATAGCGCTTATCGAAGCCCCTGTATCGGCTTGAAAAGTAAATACCTTGTCATCAATTTCAATATTTAACCTATATTTATCAACACTAAAAACATCTCTATTCAAAACTTTGTCAACTTTTACATTATTTACAGACATATTACTATCAAAACATTTAAAATTATTAACATCACAATTAAAATTGTCTTTGTCAATCGTCCAAATATCAACAACCGAATCATTTTGTTCATTATAAACATCTTCCACGTAATTAAAACGATTTTTATGGCATACCTTTTTAAGATGACCCTTTTTCTTACACGTTTCACAAATATAATTTGCATATTTACATTTTCCTAAATGTACATTTCCGCAAACATGGCAAGTTTTCACCTTTGATGTTGTCTGCGTAGCCATCTTTTGTCGGTTGTCATTCCTCTGATTGGTTGTGGTTTTTGACGATTGGCCAGCATGCACCGGACGTTGGTATCGGCGCGAAATTTGATTACCAGGTCTCCTATTGGTTTTTGTAGAACTCTTGTTACCTACAAAATGTACTGCTTCCATGTTCCTTCCTTCTTTGTTTTTAGCTATATCGATAATCTTCTCCAAAGTTGTGGAATCCTCTTCTTCCGCGATTCTGTCAAATATTTGCCCTTTTCTAATTCCTGTTATGAATTTGATCTTTAGAATCATTTTTAAAGATCCTTCAAACTTGCAGTTGCTGGCAACGTTGCATAGTTTGGCGTAATAATCGGCTATCGACTCACCCTCTTCTTGGCTTAATTCCATGAATTTTTTTCTTTCATTCCATATCATTGGTTTTTTTGCGAAATGTCCCAATAATAAAGCATTCAATTCGGCGAAACTCTTCTCTGCAGGGTTTGCAGGAAAACACAGGTCCCTACACAATTTGTAAGTTGTGGTACCTATTACGCTCAATAAAGTTGAAACTTGGAGGTCCTCTTTGACATCATTTGCCTTAAACAAATGTGTTAAACGCTCGCTATAGATTATCCAATCGTCCCTATCTGCATTGAAAGAATCGAGTCGCACATTTAAAGCCGCCATTTTCTTCGCTGTTATCGCGTCGTTTTCACTTTTATTTTACTTATTGCTGATTAAAACCAAATTTTTTTTGTCGCCACGATGTAATATATGCGAGATAAACGAGTGGTTAGTATTTATATATAATTTATTATCAGTCTTAAGTCTCACAAACATCGAAATATCATTACTTATATTTAAGGTCCACTAGAAGGAACATGGCTACCCGGACTGTCGTGTAGCCTTCGTAGCCACGCAAACTGCGACGGTATTGTACTGCGCATGCGTCATATTAAGCCTATATCACAATAAGTATATATAAAGGGTGATTTTTTTAGTGTGTCAGAACTTTAAATTCAAATTATACAATAACCAAAGTAGATATCTTGAAACTATTTGTTTTTTGTGAAATAACATTTAATGACATTATTGTTTGAAAACAATTTCGGGCAAATGTCCGCCGCGGCTAGTTCTTACAAAGCGCATTCTATCAGTCCAATTTCCTACCACTTTTTCATGGAATTGGAGTCTTATGCCAGTTGTCCGAGTTATGTTGGCTTCCAAGGCGTCAATAGTTGCTGGTTTATCGGCATAGACCAATTATTTAACATAACCCCAAAGAAAATAATCTAAAGGCGTTAAATCACACGACCTTGGGGGCCAGTTTACAGGTCCGTTCCTTGAAATAATTTTCTCACCGAATTGCTGCCTCAATAAATCAATTGTTGCATTGGATGTATGACATGTGGCGCCGTCCTGTTAGAACCACATCTCCTCCAGATTAATACCATTTAAATTGGGAATCAAATAGTTATTAATCATCGCTCTGTAACGGTCCCCATTAACGGTAACACGCTCTCTAGCTTGATTTTTAAAGAAATACGGCCCAATGATGCCACCGGCGTACAATCCGCACCATACCGTGCATTTTTCTGGATACAACGGCAATTGTTCGATCATTTGCGGATTATTTTCACTCCAAATTCGGCAATTCTGTTATTAACAGAACCATTTAGCCAAAAATGAGCTTCATCGCTAAACAAAATTTTACAGTTAAATTCTGGGTCAAGTTGCAATTGATTTTGAGCCCATTCAGCGAACGTAAGACGCAAACGTGGGTCTTGCGGCTTGAGTTCTTGGACAAGCTGGATCTTGTAAGGCACCAGACCAAGATCTTTACGCAAAATTTTCCACGTAGTCGAATAACAAAGCCCAACTTCCTGCGAACGTCGACGAATTGACAAATTTGGGTCTTCCTCAACAGCGGCGATATTTTCTTGGGAACGCATAGTTTTAGGCCTAGTTTTTGTTTTATCGAGCAGCGTGAAATGTGTTCCAAATTTTTTTATGATTCGGTAAATACATCGCTCGGTTGGGCGATTATGTATACCATAAAATTCACGAAGTGCTCGATAAGTTTTACGCACAGAACTCTGGTTTTGATAATAAATTTCTACAATTTGCAAGCGTTGCTCAGACGTTTAACGTTCCATAATGATTTGTCAGACTATGCTGAGTAATTTTGACACTAAGAGCGCGCAAACTCACAATTCGTTTGACAACGACTCCTCTCAAAAGTTCTGACACTCTAAAAAAATCACCCTTTAGATACCTATTTTTGATATTTTTATACAAAATAAATTGAATTTATTACATATATTGCCAATATAATATTGGTAATTACGCATGTAGTTCACAAAAGTATTGACACCAGCTTTTATGTGCTTTAAAAATGTACTAAAGTAACTACCAAAAATAGGTTTTTGAATTTTGCCGATATAATAACTGATTGCTGCCAAATTGTAAGTGGGATACAAACTTAAATGACCTTTTTTTTCCTTCGTGTGCCTGTGTTTTTGTTGAAGTTGGGCAGGGGTCAAAAAATGTTCTAGTAACCTGAAATTCAATTTATTTCGTATAAAAATATCAAAAATATATACCTATTTTTGATATTTTTATACAAAATTATTACAAATATTGGTACTTACGCATGTAGTTCACAAAAGTATTGACACAAGCTTTTATGTGCTTTAAAAATGTACTAAAGTAACTACCAAAAATAGGTTTTTGAATGTTGCTGATATAATAACCGATTGCTGCCAAATTGTAAGTGGGAAACAAACTCAAATGACCTTTTTTTTTCGTGTGCCTGTGTTTTTGTTGAAGTTGGGCAGGGGTCAAAAAATGTTCTAGTAACCTGAAATTTGGTATGCAAGCATAGTTTTTCAATTGCAATGCCCTACTATCGAGTTAAGTATCATAATTTAATAGTATAAAAAACAAAATAAAACATATAAAAGGATAAAAAAGAGGGTAAGAACTTTGTTGTGCCTGTGTTTTTGTTGAAGTTGGGCAGGGGTCAAAAAATGTTCTAGTAACCTGAAATTTGGTATGCAAGCATAGTTTTTCAATTGCAATGCCCTACTATCGAGTTAAGTATCATAATTTAATAGTATAAAAAACAAAATAAAACATATAAAAGGATAAAAAAGAGGGTAAGAACTTACCATTCTCAGTAGATAACGTTGTTTTGGGACCCATTCGGAGAAATGAGGTAGAAATATTGTCTGATATCTAGGAAACCCTTTTTTTAATGAATAATAAAAAATGCACATTTTAAAAATATTTTAAAATAACAAGCATAGTACATGCCGTGATTGGCTTGATGTGCCGTCATGTATCATGTAAGCCAATCACGGTATCTCATTCTTATGTACTATGCTTGTTATGCTAGCCTGTGGATATGCATTAAGCTGTGTCTGTATATTATAAAATATTTTTAAATTGTGCCTTTTTTAAAACCATACAACTTTTCCCATTAAAGTTTTTTTGTAAAGTGGATACTTTACTATATATCGACCGACTCATATTTGTTGAGACACCCTGTATAATGGAATGAATATGAATGGAATGCGTAGCATTACATATCTTCTGAATAACTCTGTATAGGTACCTTTACCAGTTATTATACAGAGCGGTCCAAAAGTCACCCCCCCTCTTAACTTTTGAACCAGTTGAGATATCGACTTCAAATTTGGAACTTTTAAATAAGACAACTTAAACTATCTTTTAGCATATATTTAATACTTTCAGCTCTTTAAATGTGGGCAGGGGGGCATGGGGGCACATTTTTTTAAATAGAAAGGGGGGTCGTGTAATACATCATTTTAAAGCTTATAAAATTCTCCATTTAACTCCATATTTTTAAATTAAAAAAAAAAATGGGTTTAAAATGGGGTTGAAAATGGATATTAATGTCAAAATTCCTCTAAAAAAACAAATAATTTTTTAAAAATGCCTAATTTCATCATAAAAAAATGTTAATTATACTTTTAAACTGATTTTAGTTGACATAAATAAAAATTTATAAAAAAAACTTAAAAAATCGAATGTTTTAGCACAAAAAATTGAAAAATCAAAACCTTAAAAAACATTTTTAAAAAAATTAAAAATGTTAGTTTAAATAGAGAATTTTATAAGCTTTAAAATGATGTATCACACGACCCCCCTTTCCATTTAAAAAAAATGTCCCCCCCTGCCCACATTTTAAGAGCTGAAAATATCAAATATATGCTAAAAGATAGTTTAAGTTGTCTTATTTAAGAGTTCTAAGTTTGAAGTCGATATATCAACTCGTTCAAAAGTTAAAAGGGGGGGGGGTGTGACTTTTGGACCGCACTGTATAAAGGTATAGTATACCTGGTATACCTATTATAATATGTACCTATAAACAATATACAACAAAGTACAAGTATCCTAAAAAGTTTAGATTGTTTCTCTTGATTTTATTAAACCGAACATATGCACAAAGTGACTGTTATCGTTTTCCCCCTGTACCCTTGATTTATTAAAATAATATTATTTTTTTAATTAAATAAAATACAAGAATTATCATTTTAAAACTTATAGACACATTTTCCCGATAAATAAGTGCGTTGGACCCGTATGTATCTTCCATTTACACTTCCTGCATAAAAAATGATTTCCGTTTAAGCAGAAATAATAAATAATTATAAATCTAATTACTTGCACAGGAACTATTTAACTACCGCCATTTAAAGTTAATTTAACTTAATTTAATTTATTTAATTAAATTAATTATTAGTTATTAATTAATTAAAATTTAATTAAAATATATTTAACACAGTTTTTTCCATCCTGTATAGAAATAAATGCGAACAAATGACTTTTTTCCTAAGATGAAAATGAAAGAAAAGTTTACATAAAGGAAGTAGAAAACTTCAATTAATAAAATCATCTTCTTTTTTAAATTAAAGCTTTTTTGTTCATTTTATTATAGGAACGTATCTAAGATTTTAAAAGCCCCGCCATACTTATGTAAAAACAAACATACTGCTACTGCTAAGAAAACAATACTTTTAAAATTTCCCTTTTCATGTCACAAAAAAGCTTTAATTTAAAAGTTTATAAAAAAAAAAAAATAGAAAATAAATTAATGCAATATTTTAAGCAAGATATCTCAAAAACATAAGTTTTTACCCCGACCACTTTTTGTGTACGAAAAGTTTGATTTTTCGAACTGTGCGAAAAGTAAAATAGCCGTTTTTATTGGTTGATTGATATTTTCACTGATGACATTTGAACTCTTATGTAAAATTCTTTGTTAAAAATACAACACGGAGGTTGCCAACCATTACCTTCTAGCTCAGTAGGCAATCTCCGTAATCGATTGGAGATTATAATCGCCCTAAAAACAGTATTTTGCATTCTTGTAGTAAGTTAAAAAAATTGCAGTAAAATTTCAGGACGGTTTTGTGCCAAACAGTATTCCAAATACCGATAGGGTTGCAATTTTGCTGATGAGATTTCCTCTAATTTTTAAAATTCCTTATCGGTTTACCCCTCGTAAAATACAATGTATGTAATGTATGTCATATGTATGCAATATTGCAAGCTTGTAATAGTATATTACATAACTAGTGTGGAAAGTGACATATTTCACGCGAGTGGGAAATTTTACGAATGAGCCGTCAGGCGAGTGAGAAAATCCCTAGTGTAAGAAATACACTTTCCAAAGAGTTATGTACACTATTTTTCCCACGATCCCAAAAAAAATATAAAGTTTAAACTTTAAGAATTCTTCATTTAATTTTTTTTGTATTACTTATTCCGAGAATTTTTGAGAAAAGCAAAACAAAAAATAGCATACTTTATATATGTATGTCAACAGGAAATATGTTTTTTATTTACTTTTAGTTTTCTGGGTTTTATATTTAATACAACATATTATTATGGAAGCTCAACACTGTTTAATGGGTTGCCTAACCGCAAGAATCTTTTAAATCAAGGAAAATTTGACAGTTTACTAATTTGATTTCTGTGGATATGCTACCATATAAAACTGTAAAATTCTACAATGTTTTACATTTCATGAGAAAATATTGATGTTTTTTATAAAATGTAAGGTAACTAAATCACAAATTAAGTAATTTTTACAAAATCTAGATATTAATAAAACATATTAAGTTATCTTGACCTGGGTCAAAATAGTAAGGTTATAACTATAGTTTTTATTTTTGACATGAAAAACAGAAATATTTGGATTGAAAAACATAAAAGAAATCAAAAAAGTCTGTAATGAAAGGCGGAAAATGGTATATAAAAAGAGGTGAGTAAAATTAGTATAATTTACAACGTAAATATCTAAACAAAATTAGGCTAAACCTACATACATAAATATCAAACTGATATAAGGCGTTTTATAAAGAACAAAAGAGTGTGGTAAATGTCATTTTCATAGGGGATCGTAGGAAAAAGCACTTTTATATTGTATTAAATTTTGGAAACAAAGTGAAACTATCAACACTTAAAATGTAAGACTGCTTTAGCCTAATATACATTTAAGTCCAGTCCTGTACTTTTCTTTAATAAAAAAATCACAAAAAAGAAACGAAAATGGTTTGAAGCAAACACTGTTTTCATACAACAACAAAAGAAAAAGAAAACAATACAACCTAAGAAGTAATTTTATATTTTATCCTATTCTAATTTGAATTTTATTTTAAGTATGGCTCTATAATATTTTCTGCAAACCAACTCCATTCAAATCGTAAATGATTCCCTGGGGTTGAAAGAAAATGGAGTTTTGAGTTTTCTTTCATTTTTTGTAGGCCTAGTCGATCCTAAAAATATATTTAATGTATATTAGTTTAACTTTGTCTCAACATCGTTTTTCTTACTATTATTTTGTTTTTAATTCACGGATAGAAGGATTTTGGTCGATAGCCTTTTGAGTCAAAGGGTATCACATAATCAATAAAGTTGGTAGGTAATAAAAAGTAACGTAAACAACAATTATAACTTTTTTTCTAATTTTAGTGTACAAATTTAGTACCTCGCAAAAAGAATTCTAGATATTTTCATGCGTTTTTTTTTTTAATATTAAAACATTTGAAACCATTTATAAACATATTTAACTAATTTTAAATAACCTCGTAAAACACTCAATAACTTTTTTCAAATTCAATTCGTACTTGTTCCCAAGAAATTAGTATTATAGTCCAAACCGCACATTAAATATTTTAAAACAGATTCGAATATTTGATGTGCGAATATACTGCGTAGTTTATTTTATAAAACATAACTATATTCTATACACAAACATATACTATTCAAACCTGTTGCAAAAATATTTACTGTGCGATTTTTAATTTACTATCTTGCTTGAAAAAACGGACCATAATACTATTTTTCATTACTTTTAGTATTTTATAAACTCACTAAAAATATCTACTTGTCATATTACTTTTAAGTTTCTTTAAAACTCAATACAAGAAATTTTATTATTCAAACCAGGCACTTTTACTTGATTCAGGTTTTTAACTTTAATTAAGTAAACCATTAGATTTATGTACTTAACATGCTTGCGGAATCCGCAATGCGGATATAAAAACTTGTTCTAAATATTACTTACTTGTTTTAGTAATCATTTCTACTATCTACCTACTTACGTCAATATAAAGTGAAGATTCTTCCAAACTCTCAATTTCTTTGGACTGTCCGGCTTTATAAAATCCAAACCATTCCGTTGCAACGGGTTGGACAACAGTATCATTTTCAAATTTGATTAATACAAAGTTTTCCAAATTTTGTAGTCGGTTTATGTACACTGTATTTATTCTTTGTTCGTTATTAATGTCGGATAAGAAAGTACTGGATCTTTTGTAGGTCTCTTCGTTTAAAGGATCGTGCCAGTATGTTGCTTGAACCAGCATTTTTTGAACCCAACTACAACAAAATATATAGTAGCAGGTTAAAGTTTAAAATCTTTGTATTACATTTTAGGATATACAGTGCGCGTGAAAAGTATGGAACACTTTGGATGGTAGTTAAGTTGAGTGCCCAAGAATGAACGAAGCAAAAGATTTAAAGGGATAGAGGAATCTCAGCGCCAGTGCCCCTCATTGGCCGTGTTCAAATTAGATGATTTGTTTTGCAGACTGCAGATGCGACGATTACCAAAACGACTCCTATCCCTACTACTGCACTGGCACTGAGATTTCCTATCCCCTTCAAATATTTTGCTTCGTACATTCTTGGCCACTCAACTTAACGTGTTTCGTACTTTTTACGCGCGATATATTTAAGAGAACAATGCAATTAAATTAGGGCCAACCCACGAAACCAGATGATGTCCCTGACGTACTATCGCCGTCAGTTTTAGGTCATATTTGTGACGTCATACATACGACGCATTTGAGACGTCAACAAGACGTCAGTTTTTGGTTGGTTTTTGTTTTCTACCACTAAAAAAAGTTTCAAATTCCATATATTGATTTAAGATTAATGACTTTATAGTCTTTTTCTGGAAGTACGTAAACTGATCAGTACTGTTCAGTCGCTATAGTGACTATAGTTAGCCTGCTAATTTGATGTACATCATCGGATTAGTATGGATTTTTAGAGCCACATGTCAGTAGAAGAACAATAATTTTTTTTTAAATTAATTTAATATTTTTTTTACCTTAGGTAAGCTGCATGGTTTAACAGTCTTCTCATATAATCACAGGTAGGATGGGATAGAGATCCACAATTAGGTAATCCATAAACTCCTTGGTGTTGACCACCAAGAGATATTAAATTTTTTACTTTGGCTTCTGGACATCTTTGGACTAAAGCACGTCTAAAAAAAATAATTGCAAATATAAATTAACTGGGTAGGTATATATTTTTTTAATACTGTCTGTATTCAATTCCGATGAAAAGCCGAATTAAAAACTAAAACCATTCCTTAATGTTTTAATCCAAGATTAACAATCTTTTAAACTTAAACCACAACTGTTACTTAAAGCAATACTATTTCGATGTGCTATATTTATTTTTTAATTTTTATTTATTAATTTATAAATTAACTTTATTTCTAAGGGAAGTTCCGTTGTTAGATTTATTTATTTTTTAAAATTTTTGTTTTGATAAAATCTGAGCAAAAAACTATATCCCAAAATAAGGCCTTATCTTTTGTACAATGACAACAAAGGACGAAGGTTTTAGGTAGCTTATTCAAAAAACTAAATACAGGATTTTTTACTAGTTAACTTTAATAAAAGTTGTTTTTTTTAAATTGTTAATCGAATCTATGAGATTCTTAAAATATGGTATCAAAATATTCATTTTCAATTAGTTTATATTATATTAAAGTACTAGTTTCATAACGTACGTTTTTAGCGCACGAGTACAAGTTTAGAAAACGAGCCGCTTGGCTTGGCGAGGTTTCTAAAGTACTAGTGCGCTAAAAACGTGTTATGAAACGAGTGCTTTATACAATTTTTTCTATTTTGCTCTAAAATTAAAAAAAAAAACTACATTTAAATTGATGACTGATTTAGGGATTTTTGTTTTGGATTGGCATTACAGTTTACACCATGTTTAAAATTCTAAGAGCAAATGATATTTTGATATATTTTATAGTCATCTCTTCTCTTTTTTACTGCAATTAACCAAGCCACTATTTTAACATGGTAAAAATAACCTAAACACAAAATTTTGTAGAAAATTCAACTTTAAAGCGACATTGACATTTGCACGGAAAACTTCAAGCGATAGGCCAGGTCTGTTGCCAACCCAAAAAAACAAAAAGTACACAAAATTTTGTAGAAAATTCAACTTTAAAGCGACATTGACATTTGCACGGAAAACGTCAAGCGATAGGTCAGGTCTGATGCCAACCTAAAAGAACAAAAAGTACAGACCTCTTATGGGCCTATAAGAACACGCAAAATGCGTGTGATTATGAGCTTATAAGAGTCGCAAAATAGAAAAAAGACATTTTTAAAACTTACAAAAATTGAGCTCCTTGAGATAACCCAATGGCATTAAACCCATCTTTCAATCTCTCATCAGCCTTAATCTTTTTGCAGGCCTCATTCACTTGCTTATCTGGGTGCATAAAGTATCCATTTTCTACATCTATTATAATGTTATCTCCTATTCTTACAGAATAAACATAAATGCCAGGCATTGTTTGGTTAAGCTTGTTTATTATTGCACCTAAACTGAAAGGAAAACAGCAACTGTCTCCTAAAAATATATACACTGGGTTATTCCAGCAAATCGTGACATAACTGGCTTTAAATAAAATACATATTATTATTAGTTAGCTTAAACAAAAAATTCATAAAGTTTCTTGAAGAGGAAGGTTGTGGACAGGGTAATTTACTACCATTGATGAAAGATCGATAAAAAAATGGTGGATGTTTAAAAAAAAAAGTGTGAAAAACGACCATTTTTTATAGTTGTTTCCTTGCTAAGTTTTTTTGTATTTTTTTTTTCGCCAAATTGTGGTAAATTAGCCTGCAGGGCATGTTAATAGACAAAACGTGCTAAGATTTATTAAAATCGGTTCAGCCAATCCGGAGATTAACTGTCCGCAGTTTGAAAAAATTTAATTTCGAGAAAATCGCGTTTAAGGTTTTTACACCTGCTTTGAGCCAATACGCGAGAGCTCACTAAAAGTAATTATATACCGTTATAACTCTCGAATTTCTCAAAAATATATTAGATTTTAAGCTTTCACGGCCATTAAGATATAAAGAACTTTCACTTTCGGGTTTAGACCGTGTTAATGGATTTTCACTTTCCGACGTTTCGTCTCTTACTACTAGAGACATCTTCAGGGATTAATCTGAAACTAAGTTTCGAATCAACTTGTGTCACTATTTATGACGAGTTGTGGTTATTCACCCGTGACGAGGTTTTTCCTATCAAAGACTTCCATATTGCAGGTAAGTGGTAACCAGTGTCCCGATTGATATTGTTAGGATGCTTAATGATTTCTATCGATTCCCGTATCTTCCTTGGCATTTTTCTGTTTTCTGTTAATATTTGTTTTGTTTCAGACAAATTGATTTTATGACCTGTTTCATGTACATGTTCGGCTACTGCCGATAAGGAAATTTGTTTCTTTCTTATATTGCGCTCATGCTCTTGAAGTCTTGTAGAAATTTTTCTCTTAGTTTCACCTATGTAAACCGTACCACAGGAGCAGGGTATTTTATATACGCCATCTGAACTCAGGGGTATTTTGTCTTTTGTTGAAGTCAAACATTGACCTAATTTTTGGTTGGACCGAAATATAGGCTTAATATTTGACTTCTTCAAAAGTTTACTTTTAAGGATAAAATAGGTAAACTTTTGAAGAAGTCAAATATTAAGCCTATATTAAATTAAAAATATTTTAGAAGGCTATTTTTGAAGGTCTAAAATGTAAAAAAAATGATTTTTTGAAAATTCTACACGGTAATAGTACCTTCATAAGTTATCGTGCCCACAAAATTTCTTAAGTAGAACGGCCGACAAAAATATATCGACCGACCGATCTATCGACCGACCGACTGACCAAAAGATCAATCGACCGATTCACCGAGCATCAATTTTTTTTTTGCTTGAATTGATTTAATCGACATAAAACGTCATAAAACGAAAATGTATGCAAACAAAAATGTTGAAAATTTTTTAAAAAATATGTTAAAAATTTTGTTTTTCAATTTTTTTTTTAAGAAGTCGGTCGGAAAATTATTTCTTGAGTTATCGTGTCCGCAAGAAACGTGACATCGAACGGACGGACGAACGGACAGGCGGACATTTTCAAAGTTTCTTATTTTTTATGAACCACATTTGTATCCAAGAGAATTTTTTGTCTAGGACGTTTTTTTGACGAATCTGGGAAATTCGAAACTACCATAATACGGTAGTACCGTAGTAGTAGTACGGTAGTACCGTATTATACTAAGTGAATAGTTTAAAAATCTATTAAGATATTAATCAATGGAAATTTCTCCCGTTAGATTAGACAGGGACAAAAGTTCTACCCAAAAAGGATAGAAGACATACATACACTCCCACTTCCACCCAACCAAACAAATTCTGTATTTGTTCTTTGTTGAACAAATACAATATTTACTTGGCCGGGCGAAAAGTGTAACTATATTATTTTTATTAAAGAAATTACTGGCGCCATCTAAATTTTAGTAGAATTATCTTATTCTACAGATTCACATTAGCTATGTTCGTTTGTGCCTCTCACTGCTACATTTTCCGGCCAACCAAATAAATACTGTATTTGTTGTATGAAAAATAAATACAGTATTTATTTGGTTGGCTGGAAAGTGTAGCACAAATGAGATAGAGATAGGGTAGACGTCTTTTGTTTCATAATTCTAGTTGTAGAGAGCTCCATTGACAAAATACACACTTGTTCATTTTATTTTAAATATTCCATGTGCGTCTTTTAAAATAAACTTAGTGCATTTAAATTAATAGTCATACGTTAAATTTAAGCAATAAATTATAATTATATAAAGTATTTTTAGATCAATCTATAAATTGATCAATTTGAAACAATTAAAGTTACCAAGTGTTATTAGAAAATATTGCTTCTATAACTAATTGTTTTTAATGAAGATATTTTTACCTTTAAATTTAAAGCTTTAAGATTATAAATAATAATAATAAAAAATTATAATCATATAATTGATTATAAATTATATAATTTATAATAATAATAATAACAACACAGGCACACAAAAAAGGTCTGTTTCCCCAGACGAGACAAACATTTCTACACGTTTTTGGGGTCGTTGAATCCGAATCAGGGGTTGGTTTCACTCGGTCAGGTCGTATTTCGTTGGTAGCCTCAAAAAAGTGAAAAAATGTTTCAACGTTTTATCACTTTTTTGAGTGTAGCAACGAAATGCAACCTGACCAAGTCCAAACCAATCCCAAATTCTGATTTAGCGACCCCAAAAACGTAAAGAAATATTTGTTTCGTCTGGGGAAACAGACCTTTTTTTGTTTTTGTGTGCCTGTGAAATCATTATTATTGTTTTTAATTTATTCCTGATTTACTCACCATATGATTTACAGGTATGATTTTTTTTAATATCAAATTAAAAATATTATATCAGAAGAAACGCACCCTTCGCCAACATGTTTGCGATATATCCGATCATCGTTGGATAATCTAGCAGACATTTAACGTTAGATAACCGTTTTCTCTAACGCATATTTTATGTATAAATGTTCCGATTTCTAACGTTAGAATTTCTAACGTTAGCTGCCTAACGTTGGAATAACGGTTTTCTTTAAGGTTTGGTATTTTTTAAAGTAAGATAAACGTTATTTTAAAGTTAGATCCTAACGTTAGACATCTAACATTCAAACCACATTTATCTAACGTTAGGTCAAGTCGTTTTATTTTCCACCAAGGTAGTAAACCCAGTAATACCGCCAGAATAGACAAAAGAGATAAAAATTTACCAACTAAAACTGAATGTTTTCCCAACTTCTTAAACGAGATGGTTTAGGTGATGGATAATCACTTCTTACTTTACTTATTTTTGCATTAATTTCCCAACTCGAGAGATTGAGGTAGATGCTACCTCTCACCCCCGATAGCGGCATCCCTGTGTGAACCACCGGTACCACATAGCAACTAGGTGTCTGTAATACCGGGTAATACCCGCCGCGACGGGTATTGCATCCCTAGCATCAAAAACCAAATTTGTTGGTTCACAACATATGGAATATTATTAAAGAAATTTGGTGCATAAAGTCGTATTAATGGTGCAGGTCGTTTGCAAAATAATTTTAAACAATATTTCAAGAACGCTTTGACATAGAGACTTTAAATTTTGACCAAAAGTTTTTTGCCACGTTCAAAATCTTTTGTCCAAAGTTTAAGTCTCTGCGTCAAAGTGTTTTTGAAATATCGTAGTGTAAAGTTTTTTGCAAGGGACCTTCATGATTAATACAACTATATCACGTACTACATATCTTGCACTAAGTTCAAGTTGAAATTTGATCTTGATATAAATATTATTATAATAAAAATAAATCAATTAATCAAATAATCAGTATAAAACTTGTAAATTGAGCTTTGCACCTACACTTAACGCTTATCATCAGAGCCCGAGGATATGCGAGCTAAGAGTCACCTTTTCTAACTTTTATCAAAGACACACTGGCGCTGCGTCGTTTCAGAGTGGGTACAGGCGACTAGCCCAGCTTTGCACCTACATTCAAAGGAATTACCGCTTATCATCAGAGCCCGGGCATATGCGAGCTAAGAGTCACCTTTTTTAACCTTTATCAAAGACACACTGGCCCTGCATCGTATCAGAGTGGGGACAGGCCACTAGCGGTCGCTTCTAATCAGTGCTGAATTTATGCTTCGCGCATGAACAAACGAACAGCTCGCTCATCCAGGGGTGTGCCTTAAAAAAAGTTAAATGGAAAGTCAAACCACCCAGGATTTTTTGATTTTAGGTTGTTTTTGGGACATTTCCAAACAGTTTTTGACAAAAATTGAAATCGCTTACTAAGCCGTTTTTAAATAGTCATTCTTAATTTTAAAATTGAGTATTTTTTCATAATATTAGGTAACGCTGTAAGTTTTACCTCCAACTTCAGTACAAGTTTTTAATATTTTCATTTTTAGTTTTTTATATGTTTCTGATATTATTAGAAATGCTAAGGTTTTGTCAGTTTGGCGCCATAGATTTGGTAAACAGAAGTGACTTTTTGTGGATATTGTGATATGTTTTATGTGGAAAAGTCACTAAAAATGCCATGTCCCAGACTAGTTTTCGCTACTTTAAGAGTAAATTAAAAATTGTAAAATAAAGTGTTAAACAAAATAATTGAAGTACATGAATACTTTGGACTCTATTATAACTATTATTCCCAGAACAAAAAAAAAAGAAAATAAAAAAATAAGATATTTTCTTAAGAAAAAAAAATTGTTCCTAAGTTTTCATATTTTTCTAATATAGACTATGAACGCTGGTTTTAGAGTTATCTGGGAACATATTCGTTGGTTTAAAGTTTTAGTTGGCAACAATGGTCTTCTTTTCTTAAGGTTTTTAGGCGATTGTTTTTGGGATTTTTCCCAATATTTTTCTACTTTACCAAATATGTAAGGGTAGTTTACTGATGAACAAAAATAAAAAATGGCTATAACGATTTTTGTTAAAATTTATACAATAATATATTCTGTGAGAAGTGTAGAATGACGCAGATTATACTTTTTCTACGACTGAAGTTTTATACATTCATATTTTTGTAGAAATTATATAATAAACCAAAGTCTTAATAAAATAGTATATTATGATCCAAGGATGAGAAATAATGTTTCTCGCATGCGGAGATTGTGAATCGAGGCGTGAGCCGAGATTCACAACCGCGTAAGACTGAAATATATTTCTCGTCCGTGTATCATACGCTATTTTTTATTCGCTTGTAAACATATTTTTAACAAAAAAAGGTAAAAATAATAAGTAAAATTAGTTTCTGTCAGTTATCTGACAATTTTCCATAAGGGCCTATCCAGAAACTCGCATAACAAGCATAGTACCTAAGAATGCGATACCGTGATTGGCTTGATGTTTCGTCATGTATCTTGTAAGCCAATCACGGCATCGCATTCTTATGTACTATGCTTGTTATGCGAGTCTCTAGATAGGCCTTAACACAACCGCTATGCAATTTTCCATAAAGCACCGAAAAAGTACTTTGGCGGGCTGCAGCCCGCCCCCATCGGACTATATTTAATGGTGGTTTCCGCCTGCAAAACGATTTTTTTCTGCGGAACGGTAAAAAATGAGTACTTTAAATTATCCGATCGGGCTGAAATTTTCTACGTTAACTTTAGGGACCTTCCTGCACCCCATACTATAATTCCAACTCCATCGGACAATATTTAAAGGTGGTTTACGCCTGCGAAAGGATTTTTTTCTGCGGAACGTTAAAAAACGAGTACTTTAAATTATCCGATCGGGCTAAGTCAACATACAAAATTTCAGCCCGATCGAATAATATAAAGTACCCGTTTTTTACCGTTCCGCAGAAAAAAATCGTTTCGCAGGCGAAAACCACCCTTAAATTTTGCCCGATGGGGTTGAAATTTTAGGAGGGGCTGCATGAGGGTCCCTAAAGTCAACATACAAAATTTAAACCCGATCGGATAATTTAAAGTACCCGTTCCGCAGCGTTCCGCTAAATAATACGTATTCCGCAAAATAGAAATCCCCCTCGACGACGCCCCTTTAGGCTGGGGCCCTTGATTCATACAAAGGCCGGCTCTGATTGTTTTGTTTTGATGACCCTAACCTACGTCAATAATAATTTATGGAACTTACCCATTCCGTGCCATAAAACAATGGGGGTATAACTTTCCTGGGCAACACTATGGTAAAAACAAACAAAAAGCACAAAAAATTTAACAAAAAAAATTGCCATTATTTAAGATATTTCCGCTACATGGAGCACAAGGTTCAGCAGTATTTTATTAATGTTTATAAAACTGACTTAAGTGAATAGGTTAATGCTTAGTGTGCCTACTAAACAGCTGAAGTGGTCATACAGCTGCGCGATACCAAGATCATAACAGAGGCGTGCGTATAATTCAATCCACATTATACCGCATTATACTATCCGTCACGCCAAAAAATTCAAAAACCTCGTGCGGCTAGCAGGCGCGAATCCAAGGGGGACAATATGGGCAATTGCCCCCTCCCCAGAGTCAAGTAAAACCAAAGAACTTATTAGGCTTGTTCGAGATTCGAGTTCAGAACTGTTCAGAACTGGTTCTGACCAATGGAGGTTTAATCCTTATTACCATGTGACTTTAAATAACCAATAAACAGTAGTCCAGAACTGATTCTAGCGTATCCCGAACAAAGCTATTGTTTCTTTGTTTAGAACAATATTTCTGGAAGATAAGTAAAACCGAACAGAAATGATCCGCTCCCAAGCAAAATAGGCTATAGCTATAGCATATACATGCGGTCCAAAAGCCACCCCTTATAAGTTTTGAACGAGTTGATATATTATAAACTTCATATTTGGTACAGTTGGAATAAAAAAACTACTACAGCTAATAGTTATTTATGTTATGAGAGAGGAAACTAGGATATTGCCCATGAGAAAATTAGTAAGTTAATTTTAGAGAGGGCAATATTAGTTTACTCACGAGTAACAAAGTTTTATTCAATAAATAGCTTAAAAAATTATATTCTTATTAAAATTTTAATGACATTTACAGAAAATAATTTGACAAGTGACAGTTGAGTGGGTAAAATAAATAATTTTCCAATCTATAAAGTGAAAGCCACGTGTGGGTTATTATTGAGTTTCTTTATTTAAAATAAGGCTAGTAATTTTCTATATGTATTGGATAATAGTTATTTATGGTACTAGTGGGTAAAGTAAGATATTGCCCATGAGAAAATTAACCGAGGCGTCAGCCAAGCAGGTTAATTTTCGAGAGGGCAATATCGGTTTACCCATGAGTGCCATACAAGGTTTTATCCAATAAATAGCTTAGGAATTCATATTTTTATTAAAAATTTTAATGACATTTACAAGAAAATAATTTGACAAGTGACAGTTGAGTGGGTAAAATAAATAATTATCCACTCAATAAAGTAAAAGCCACTCGGGGGATATTATTGAGTTTATCTATTTAAAATAAAGCTGGTAATTGTCTCATGATCTGTATGTATTGGATAAAAAATTTATTCACAAAAGTCAAACGATGACTTAACTAATAATAACGGATATCTGAAACTAAGTATAGTAGACTAGTATTAGTGGTCCACTTGTTTGAAATAAAATTTTTTAAGAGTCAAATGTGTCAACATGTTGGGGGAATTATAATCCCCCCAAATAATTATTTTTAAAAACAATAGGGAACCTCCCCTCATAGAACTTTATTTTTCCTAAAAATTTCGAGTCTATCGAATAATTTGTCCTGGAATTATCGTATCCACAAACATCGTGACTTCAGACGGACAGACGGACATTTTCAAAGTTTCTTATTTTTTACCAAGCACATTTGTAGGTACCCAAGATGTTTTTGTCTAGGACGTTTTTTGGCGATTTTGGGAAATTCAAAACTATAATACTATTTTATAGATCTAGCGCATACGCGCTGTCAATGGTATAATAATATTTGATTTTCAATTGTCTAAATCCAACATTTTTAAATTAAAAATTCTAATTATCATTAAATTTATCAAATAACAAAAGTAAATTTTTAAATAAATTATAAACGCTTTTTTCTACAACCACAAATTTACTGATAAATAAAGTATTTGCCACAAAAATACCACTTCCGTAAACCTCTCATAAATTTCAAAACAACTAACATTTAAAAAAATAAAATTATTTAATATAATTCTATAGGTAATAAGAAATTTAAAAAAATATAACATAAAAACTGTTCTTCAAATAGAGAGAAGTATACAGGGTGTCCCAGCTAAGAGAGATCGATCGTTTTTTGGCGTTATTATTAAAGATATAAAAATAAAATTTATGTCAGTCAGTATACACCCAAAAAGCGATAATATCGCCTAAATAGTATATTATGCATCTAGTATGCGAACTGTCTTTAGTGTTTGAGACTAAAGTTTTTGTGCTGAGACGAAGTCGAGGCAAAAAATCAGTCGAGAACACTTAAGGCAGTTCGCATACGTGGTGCATATAATGTTTTTTTCTACTACCTAAAGCCTATAACTATAAATAGCAGTCAAAAATTTAGTTTAAAAACAATTTTGATCTAGCTGTCAGTTTGACAAATAAGTTGAAAAATCTAGTAGTATTTTTTTTTCATTATTGACCGTCGTCAATAAACAATGCTTAACAACGGTTGATAATATGTAAGCTAGGTTCATTCCGTTGTCATTCGGTAGCAAAATCTGCGTTACAAATGTTACTTTCAAAACGGAGATATAAAAGAAATATCACATAAAATGACTAGATTAAGAAATTATTTAATAAATCTAGGTTAATTAATAATAATTGTTGTATTACTGTCGACATTGATCAACTTGACACTATTTGAATAAAAATTAAATTTAAGTTTTTTTTTTTAATTTTACATAAAAAATAAACATAAAAATGTAGCAACTAGAATTATTTCTACTTTTTCTAAATCTAAATCCACCTTGGCATTAACCCGGCGCGTGTGTGGCGAAAAGTTATAACATCACGTCTGTGGTGGGGTGTAATCCACCCCAAACTTCAAAAAAGTTAAGAAAAATAAAATAATAATTTGTTTGGATTGCTATACTAATATATTTAATAGAAATATAAAAATCATATTTTTATTTTATCGTTTTAAAGAAATACAAAACTCGATTCTACAGAATGCATATTTACAAGAAAAAATGCTTACTTGGAGATATCAATCAGGGAAAAACAAATCTTTGTTTAAAGCACACAAAAAAACTTTTTTTTATCCAAATAAAATTACATAAAATGAAAAACAAAAAAAATTATTTAAGAAAACGAAAACTTTACATGGAATAAAGTTATCTAAAATTATGCATATTTTTATAACCTTAAGTTAGGGTTAAATCCACCCATATTGAATAATTTAATGCAATTTAAAGTTTTGGGTTAAAATTACATAAAGTTTTTCTTAATATTTGACCAGTTTTTTATCAATTTAGTTGAAAAAATTAAAACTGCTCCATCTATTGTTAAATATTTAAACCTGATATCTGTCACAACAATCTGACATGACCTTCAATTTTTGCATTATAATTTGTAAATATGTGCTAAAATTAAATAAAAATCTTTTTTAAGTACTGATTTGATAAAATTATTAAATAATATTAATTGCTTTATTTAAAAAGATTTGTTTTGTTGCATTTACAATGTCGAGTCACAACAAAAAAAACATTGTTTTTAATCTTGTCCGTAGTTAAAGCCATACTGTGTATTTGCAGTCGAAGAAAAAGTATAGTCTACAACACGTATGGAATAGTCATTCAGCGCTCGCGGGACTGTCATACTCGCCTGTCGCTCTCGCGGAATATTGTCTATTTCATACTAGTTATAGAATATACTATTCTGGAAGTGTTATTAGTATTTATTTTATACAAATTAGTTAATTAGAAGAATTATAAAAAAGAGTAAATGGTTCAGTAGATTCATTAGTTCCTTATAAGGAACTAAAAATATCAGATATCTACAAAATTGTATTTATAATAGCACGCTTTAAACAAAAGTCTTGTTAAACATGATAGTATACTTTCACTGTTTTGTTTAAAAACATTATTCCTATTATATTATATAATTATTGGTACATTGACATGCTAATTTAACAATTATCAATTAGGCAGGTATTTACTTAGTTTATATTTACATAGATAACTGGATAAAAAATGCAAATTGGAGTAAATCTAGTTTATTTTTAGTAGTAGGTATACAGGGTGTATTTGAAATAGCGTAGGAAATTTTAACAGGTGATTCTACATGATAAAATATGACAAAAAGTTCCTATAAACATATGTCTAAAAATGTGTCATAAGGGAGCTACGCCCCTTTGAAATTGGCTAAAAAAATCGGTTTTTATTTAATAACTCAGGAACCCTTTGAGATATATTAACGAGGTTTTGCACGTGAATTAATCATACAAAGATGGGCCTTATTAGGCCCATCTTTGTATGTCATTGTCACTTACTTATTTAAACCAGGGGTGTGCGAAACGGGGGGGCCTTTCAGTTTTTTGTCCCAAAATTTTTTCTGTGTAACTTTTTTGCAATTTTATTTTTGAAATATGATTCCTTAGGTCAAAATACATAAAAAAGGTTCTCTTGTTGTAATACTTTAGGATTACCGTTTTCGAGAAAAGTTCATTTGAAGGTGAAATTTCACGGTTCGAGGACGAAAAATTAAATACTAAAATGTCGAAAACCAAAATTTTAATGATGCAATGTTATTCTACATCAAAAACTAAGAAAAAAAGTTTCCATACATGTAGGTCGAAAAAACGCTTTTAAAGCTACCATAGCCCTTTAAAAATGGTGCATATTTAGGATTGATTTTTGGAAGTACCTGTATGTGAGGTTTTTTTCTTAGTTTTTAATGTACATTTTAATATTTAATTTTTCGTTCTCGAACCGTAGAATTTCACCTTCAAATGAATTTTTCTCGAAAACGGTTAATCTTACAGTATTACAACAAGAGTACCTTTTTTTATGTATTTTGACCTGAGGAATCATATTTCAAAAATTAAATTGCAAAAAAGTTACACAGAAAAAAGTTTGGGACAAAAAACTGATAAGCCCCCCCCCCCCCGTTTCGCACACCCCTGGTTGAAATAAGTACATTAAAATAACACATAAAAACGGGCCTTGTTAGGATTAGGTGACGTGCAAAACCTCGTTGATATATCTCAAAGGGTTCCTGAGTTATTAAATAAAAACCGCTTTTTTTAGCCACTTTCAAAGGGGCGTAGCTCCCTTATGACGCATTTTTAGACATATGTTTATAGGAACTTTTTGTCATATTTTATGATCATCTGTTAAAATTTCCGATGCTATTTCAAATACACCGTGTATGTTTACCTATATTTAGGGCATTTACCTATCAAGTTTAAGATATTAAGGTATATGGGTAGGAAATTCACCTTAACCTCTTTTTACTGGTGGAAACATCCGTTATTAAAATTGACCAAAATATCATTTTTTTTTTCGTAGGACTATTAATTTCCGAGATATAGACATTTAAATTTATTTTGATATTTTTTTACATTAAACTTCACTTTTGAGATTAAATCAAATTTGTTTGAATTAAATAAAAAGAAGTCAATGTCAATTTTACATCTTATTTTATAACGTTCTCATTTTTCCACCCGCCCAGAAAGGGTACACGTTTCATATTATTTTTTATTTTAATTTTTAAGAATTTACTTATCGTGTTTCTCTTATTAAGGAACATCAGACACAGATTTAATTTTTAAAAAGCGTCACTGTATAAGTTAAATTTGACTTTTTCGTTAATAAGTGTTATTAAAACTGTTTAAAGATGGTAGATTTATTAAAAGCATAAACTTGATTAGTAAATGGTTTTCAATGATGGTACCTTCGCCAATTTTATGTTTTTTTATTTTTTTTTTGCCGCACGCCCCTATAAAACAAGCCGTGAAGATATGTAATGCTACGCATTCCATTATATACAGTATATTGCATTTTTCCAAATAATTTAAAAATAAAAAATTATTTTTTTTAAAGATTTTTTTTGAAAAACGAAAAATTAGTGAAAAAAAAAATTAAAGAAAATTAAAAAAAATTTCATTTTTTTTATTTTCTTTTTGCAAAAAAACAAAAAAATAAAAGATTTTTTTTTAAATTAATTTTCAAAAAAAAATTTAAAAAATTTGGCACTATTTTAAAAATGTAGAAAAATATATTTGTAATAATTTACTATTTTACAATTACTTACAACTACTTTCGTTTTGATTAACACAGTCGTCCAAACCTACTGATCGATTTCGTGCTTTTTAGCACTCATCAGAGTGTTAATAAAAAAAAGTAGTTGTAAGGAATAGTAAAATAGTAAATTATTACAAAAAAAAATTACATTTTTTAAAATATCTTTTTTTAAAAAACGAAAAATTATATTATTTTTTTTTAATTCAAAAAAAACTTTAAAATTTTTTTCAGAAATTTATATATATATTTTTTTATTTTACTTATCCCAAAATCAAAAATATTTGAACTTGATTTTTCCTGAAAATTTCGAGTCGATCAGACTATTCTTTCTTGAGTTATCGTGTCTACAAAAAACGCGAAACCGGAGGGATGGACAGACAGACGGACTTTGCTTATTTTTTCACGAAACAAATTTATATCCAAGAATTTTTTATCTAGGAAGATTTTTGAAATTTTTGGAAAATTGTAAACTACCGTATAATACTGTTCTAGCGCAGGCGCTGAGAATAGTATAAAAATGGGGATTACAAATTTCCTATCAGCAGAGCCAGGTTCGGTTCCTGACGTGCATGTCAAGTTTCAGATTTCCAGGGAATTATGAAAAAACCTTCTGGAAGGACAAACAGACAGACAGTCAGACATACATACATGTATATGTATACAGACACATAATCAATTTTATCATATTATTATTGAATCGGCCATTAAAAAGCAATACAAATTTATCATTTTTTTTTAATAGGTACAGACTCATGATTTTCCCACTTTTATGTCTCAGGAAGGGGAAAGTAATATCACTCACAAAATAAATGATCTAAAATGATTGCTGTGAATGATACATGTTCAATAAAAAACAATTGTTTGGCAGTAATGATAGCGGACTAAAAATAAATTATTGTTATTCTAAAAATATATCATTGTAAGAATTTTAATTCCAAATCTTATAGGATTGTTATATTGAAAACATTTAAATTATGTGATCCCTATAAAAAATGTCGTATTGAAACGTATTAAAATAAATTCAGACTATTCCAAATATTTGGAATCCGTATTTACGGATTAAAAATTACTTTTCAATACGTATTTGGAACCGTCTCTATGTATTTCAATACGTTTCAATGTGACATTTTTATAGGGATAGTAACAGCACATAAAACTGACATACAGAGCGATCCAAAAGTCACCCCCACCCTCTTAACTTTTGAACGAGTGGAGATATCGACTTCAAATTAAAAATACGTAAATAAGACAACTTAAACTATCTTTTTAATTGTAACTTTTTAAATGTGGCAAAGGGGCATAGGTTATAATTTTTTTAAATGAAAAGGGAGGTTATGTGATACCTCATAAAATTATTATTGTTTTTTCATTTTTTTTTTGAGGATTTAAAATGGGGTTAAAATTTTTTATTAAAATTTCTTTTAAAAAACCAAACAATTTTTGAAAAATAATTAATTTTATGGGGAAAAGACGTAAATTATACTTTTAAACTAATTTTTAATGACAATGATAAATAACAAATTTTAATAAAAGTCTCAAAAAATCGCATGTTTTAGCAAAAAATTATATTTGCTTTATAAAATATATTTGTATCACACGATCCCCTTTCTATTAAAAAAAGATCCCCCCTGTGACCCCTCACTAAATTTTAAAAGCTCAAAATATCAAATATATGCCAGAAGATAGTTTAAGTTGTCTTATTGTCGTGTCGATATCTCAACTCGTTTAAAAGTTAAGGGGGGTGACTTTTGGACCTCACTGTTTATCAGATCTAAAATAAAATATCGTCATTGCTTAAAGATAACTTTAAGCTATTCTTTGGAATATACAAATATATTTTATAAAATAAAGTAAAATTTCCATTTATCATCTGTTAAGTATATTTTAAACATACTTTCTTAGCATTTAGATTTCAAGCAGAATCCACAAATCTCATAGAGGCTGTTTTTTTCTGGAAACCTTTTTTTCTGGTAATTATTTCCATTTTGGTAATGTTTCCTGGTTTCTTTTGAACAAGCAAAACGGACATGTTACTTTTTCATTTGGACTTCAATTTTGCATTGTGGCCTTTTATCGTTCGCTTATAAATCATTTTATGTTGTTTAGAATATTAAAAGAATAATATTTTTATAATAAAAATATATTGTGGTCTGTTTTATCAAACAAGAAAGTAAATTAAAAATCGCTCGGTGAATATTTTCATAACAGATTCGAGTGTACTGCGTAGTTTATTTTATAAAACATAACTATATATACACAAACGTATACTATTTAAACCTGTTGTAAAAATATTTACTGTGCGATTTTTAATTTACTCTCTTGCTTAATGAAACAGTTAAAACACAATAGTATCAAAAAGTCATTATAAAAATATCTAGCTTCTCTATATTCTTAGTTTTATCTAGACATACGCTTATCAAAAATTAAACTACTAAGTAAATTCCTTGTAGTCGGAGAGCTGGTGACCATTTTTAATTCATTATTTGCTCCCAGCTGTATTTTTTATATGTCTTAAACTACATTCAAATTGCTAGGCTCCGGATCCAGTTCTTTTGGGTGCTAGAAGCTCCAAAACTCTGGCAATGAGCTACAAAAAAAACTATTTTTAACTTATCGAGTCATATACATTACATTTATTACAGTCAGATTAAGCTATTCTAGGGTCAAGGTCTATGAACAGTCTTTAAAAAGTGCCTTTCACATATGTGATACTTAATTTTTTAAAGAAATGAGTATTTATAAAATGACATTTTAATTAAATGAAAATTCATTTGAATTTTGACATATGTCAAATAAACATTTTAAAGCCTTTTTTACCCCTTGGCCTGCTAAATAATTGTTTAAAACTGTGAAAATAGACTAATCTAGATGTAATAAATGTAATATGTTTTACTCGGTAAGTTAAAAATATATTTTTCGGGCACCCCATTTCACCACCTTTTCGAAGCTTATAGCATCCAAAGGAACCCGATCCAGGACCTTTGAAATTTACGGATTATTTTCCAGTTTTTGCCCTCAAGCAGAATTTTTAACCAAACCAAATGTTGGTAAATTTTCTTTTGGAATCCTTCTTCTCTGGTAGAGTAGCCAAGTTACCTCCATTCTGGTAATTTTTGCTTTTTTCCGCTTGGTAATTTTCGCTTGTTCCTTTTGAACAAGCAAAACGTAACATAACCTCTCATTTGGAGTCATTATTTCTTTAAGTTCAATTCGGCATAATTACCTTTTATCTTTTGTTCATTTGCTCGTAAATACTCTTATGTTGTATAGTATAAAAAAACAATATTTTTATAATAAAATATATATTAGTTAAAGCACAATAGTATCAAAAAGTCATTATAAAAATATCTATCTTCGCGATATACTTAGTTTTATCTAGACATACGCTTATCAAAAATAGTTGTTTATTTCAGTAACTGAATGATGTTTTTTAAACTACTAAGCAAATTCCTTGGAATATACAAATACTTTTGATAACCTTATGAGTCATTAAGGTAAAATTTCTTGTCGTTCGTGGGGTATTCCACGGATTGTTTCCCAGTTTTTGACTTCAAGCAGAATTTTCATCCAAAAAATTCATCCAGCCAAATGTTGGTAAATTTTCTTCTGGAAATCGTCTTCTCTGGTAGAGTAGCTAAGTTATTTTCATTCTGGTAATTTTTGCTCTTTTTTTCCGCTTGGTAATTTTCGCTTGTTCCCTTTGAACAAGCAAAACGTAACATATCCTCTTCATTTGGAGTCATAATTTCTTTGACTTCAATTCGGCATAATGGCCTTTTATCTTTAGTTCGTTCGCTAGTAAATAATTTTATGATGTGTCTTTTATTGTACTCATTTCCTGTACAGTAACTGATTGTACTCAAGTCTTGCGAATTGTTTTCGAACCTAAAAATAGAAATGTTATAAATAAAATTGTAAAAAAAACAAACTGCTTTATGATTAGCATATTGGAATGTTAACAATTTATGACTAAACTAAGTGATATAAATATTAAGTGTTAATAAGTTAAACATGAATTATACTAAAAAAATATTTAAATATTTTCTGAATCATGTAAAATATAAATATATACAGGTAATTCATCAATTTTATATACATTTGGAGTAAAACTCGTATCTCCTGCACAACCTTGCATAAATTTTAATCGATTGGGAACCGGTGCAATATGTCGCCATATGAAAAAAAATTGCCCAAAACTATTTAATCATTAAAATAAGGTGGGAACACTTTAATACACATACAAATAGTTTACACAATTTTGAGTATTAATATTGAAGTTTTAGGCCAAGGGATAAACCTCTGACAAAATTTTGAACCTTTAGAAGGAAATCTTCAAAGATTTCCTCCAGATTACCTTCAAAGATTACCTCAAGTTTCTAAGATTTCCTCTGAAAACGAGATTTCCTTTAGATTACGTCGTAACCTTCAAAGATTTCCTCCAGATCACCTCCAATTTGTACAACTGAATTTCTCTGTGGTTTTGTAATGTCAATAACGTCAAAAAATATCGCAAAAGAAATGCTTATATCTTCCAATGGGCCAAAATGGGCACTAATATTTATACAGTATTACTATTACATATTTAAGAATAGTTTTACTTATATCTAATGGACTTTTTACATTGGCGCATATTCCCAAATTTATTGCAAATAAAATTAATGAGTTTTTCAAATGTAGAAAACTATACTGCTCTACTACGCTAAAGAGTAGTAACTCCATTAATAGCATAGCAGCGTTTTCAAAATATTACATCAGGGTTGATGTCAAAACGTCGCTAAGCGACAAATAAAGATACTGCTTTCTAGCATAGTAGGGCAGTATAGTAAATAACTTTAAATGGTTTTTGACCCTTATTTCCAAATTTAATTTTCCTATTTATGGACACTTTTTTTCCCGTTGGCAACATAGTGCGGCCCCCTAAAAGCGGAACGATTGAAACCGATTTCATCCGAAAGTAGTCCAGCACGACCACAAGAGAAAACAAATTCTACTTTGGAGTGTATACAAAACGGATGAATGATCTGTAGGTAAATCTTTTAGAAAAATTTGGAACAATTTTTATTGCCAGGTGTTTACTGTATTATATAATGTTATCCTATACTTTTTGTGTCAATGACAGGGGTGTATGTAGGTATTCTAGATTTAGAGATAAATTTTAATTTTTTATACAGTGCGGTCAAAAGTCACCCCTCTTAATTTTTGAGTGAGTGGAGATATCGACTTAAAATTTAGAATACAACTTAAGACAACTTAAACTATCCTTTCGCATATATTATTATTATATTTTAGCTCTTAAAATGTGGGCAGGGGGCACTAGGGGAATTTTTTTAATGACAAGGGAGTTCGTGTGTTAAAGCATTTTAAAGCAAATAAAATTCTCTATTTTTCTGTTAGTTTTTTTTTTAATTTTATTTTTAAGGTTTTGATTTTTTATTTTTTTCTGCGATTTTCAGGATTTTTTTTAGTAAATTTTTATTTTAAAGAAATTTGGACCAAAATACCAAAATACTTGTTTAGCAGTTAAGAGGTGATTTTTGAAAAAAAGTTTTAAAGTTGAATCGTTTCAGGCACTGAAACAAAAGAATTTGAAAGAAGTATTTTAACATTTCAGATGTAACGAAAATTTAAATTCAAAATTTACAAAAAAAAAGTGTAAAATTACATGATACATACCATAAAATTAATTTCCGGAAAATTTACATTTTGTTTTCAACTTTAACAAGATAAATACCGAACATTTAAAAATTTTATGTAATTTTAAGGTATGTATCACGTAATTTTACACGTTTTTTTTTTTGTAAATATCCGCTATACATAATGCAAATTTACATCTGAAACGTAAAATAAGTTTCAAAAATCCATTTCTTTCAGTGTCTTAAAAGGGCATCATTTCATGCAGTCAATCTGATTTTAAGACGGTTAATTAAAAAAAAATGTATAAAAATACACTGCCCAGTAAAAGAGCTTTCTCATTTTTTACCTCCGCCAGTAAAATGGATTTTTTATTATCAGATTCACTTTCAAAAACCTCTAAAACCCCAATATAACAATTTTCACGAAAACTACCCCCACCCCTTAGGGGGTGAAATTAGAAAAAAAGTATTATCAGATTCATATTCGTCGATCCCAAAAACCCCTATATACCAATTTTGAAGAAAATATTAATAATATTGAAAAATATTTACCCTCTCACCGTGTGCAGGAGATGTGGGGAAGGGGACGAAGAGCCCTACCACCTCATATGTGAATGTCCATCCCTAATAGGGCTAAGATGGAGGTACTTTGGGAATGACTAGCTGGAACCAAACGAGATCATGAACACTCCCCTCAAACCGTACCTGGACTTTTTAATAAAAGAAACAGGGATGTTATGAGGAGATCTGTGCGGTTAACACAAAGGTCCCTAGGGACCAGGTGTTGAGGGCAGTGAACCCCGCACTGAACAAACTAAACTAACTAAACTAAAATACCCTCTCATCCCCTCGGGGGTGGAATTAGAAAAGTTTTTTTATCAGATTCAATTTCAGCAAACTCAAAAACCCATATATATATATAGCAATTTTAAAATTTTTCCCCATTTGCCCCCTTGCCGCACCCCAATGTTTACCAAAAACAATCCCGAGCGAGAACTTTTGGTAACATACCTGTATGTCAAATTTCAAGTCTCTAGCTTAAAGCATTCTTAAGTAATCGTGCCCACAAGATTTCCCGGACAGACCGATCGACCGACCGACCGATCGACCGAGCGACAATTTTTTTTGCTCGAAATTGATTTATATCTACATAAAACGTCATGAAACGCAAAATACACAAAAAAAAATTGAAAATTTTTACACGAATACAAAGCTTTCCGAAATTTTGAAAATTTTCAAAATGGGAAAGCAAAATAGATCGCTTACGAAAATATAATATCGTTTGTCAGTACTCTCAAAAGTAAGCTTAAGTTCTCTTAATTAACCAACGCCCTTTTTGATAAAGATAAAAATCGTGCAATAATGCTCTTCTTGAGGGACTAAAAATTGTAAAAAAGTAAAAATTGTAATTTTTTATAAATTGATAAATAATTTTTAAGGAATTTAGACATAATGATGTAAAACAGTGAGATGGTGCCCTTTTGCCATGGATCACAAAAAAAGGAAAATATCCAAGCGTCTGCAAACAGTACTCAAACAAAAACAGACAGACCAATTAAACCAAAATGTTTCTGTTCCTTGTAAAATAATGCAAAAAATAGTATTGCAATTGCAATTTGGTAGAACTCTTTATTATAAAGAAACTTACCTAATAATGAAAAAATGATATAATATTTTTAAAACTACTTAGAAATTTTCCTAATTGACGTATACTTATAAATACTGATTCTTGACCTTAAAAAAGTACCTAGTTAATGTAATGTAGTTATTACTTAATGTAATTGAAAAACAGACTTTAATAGTTATTTATGGTACTAGTGGGTAAAGTAAGATATTGCCCCTGAGAAAATTAACCTGCGAGGCGGCAGCCAAGCAGGTTAATTTTCGAAAGGGCAATATCGGTTTACCCATGAGTGCCATACAAAGTTTTATACAATAAATAGCTTAGGAATTCATATTTTTATTAAAAATTTTAATGACATTTACAAGAAAATAATTTGACAAGTGACAGTTGAGTGGGTATAAATAATTATCCACTCAATAAAGTAAAAGCCACGCGGGGGTTATTATTGAGTGTATCTATTTAAAATAAAGCTGGTAATTGTCTTATTATCTGTATGTATTGGATAAAAAATATTTTTTTAATTTTGTTACCTCCGCAGTTTTATTTAAACAAAACAAGTCATAAATGGAAATGGAATAAATAAATGCTGATGATTAATATTATTATGTAGAATTTTAAGATAAACAATTCCAAAAACAAAATCGGGATAGGAAGTTTAAGATTAATCCATATCTGTAAAAAAATAAAATATGGACAAGCCAAATTTGAAAAATAAATTTTATCCAATACATACAGATAATAAGACAATTACCAGCTTTATTTTAAATAGATAAACCCAATAATAACCCCCGCGTGGCTTTTACTTTATTAAGTGGATAATTATTTATTTTACGCACTCAACTGTCACTTGTCAAATTATTTTCTTGTAAATGTCATTAAAATTTTTAATAAAAATATGAATTCCTAAGCTATTTATTGGATAAAACCTTGTATGGCACTCATGGGTAAACCGATATTGCCCTCTCGAAAATTAACCTGCTTGGCTGACGCCTCGCAGGTTAATTTTCTCATGGGCATATATCTCACTTTACCCACTAGTACCATAAATAACTAATATCTTAAAATTTTTAATAAAAATATGAATTCCTAAGCTATTTATTGGATAAAACCTTGTATGGCACTCATGGGTAAACCGATATTGCCCTCTCGAAAATTAACCTGCTTGGCTGACGCCTCGCAGGTTAATTTTCTCATGGGCATATATCTCACTTTACCCACTAGTACCATAAATAACTAATATCTGCTGATATGGTGTCCCAATTGCATTTCAATCAAAATTTAATCAGCTATATCCCTTTAACTTTTGAACTATCAATTTGAAATTTGGACCACGTAAATAACAAAACCCATATTATTTTTTGGTATATACATAATATTTTTAGGGAGTACAATGGTGCAAAGGACCCTCTATGCCAGAGCTGCGAAAGTAGCTAGATATCTAGATGTATTTAATTCATGTAATAACTTATATGTATAATCCTAAATTTATGCAGATATATACTAAAGATTTCATAGACATTTATTGCAACACTTTGCAAGGTTGTAATTATAATCTAAAAAGGGTTCATGTAAATCGAAAATAGGCGTAAATATTCCTGCTAAAGAATTTGGATGCTTCTTCCTCAAATTAAAATTAGCCCCCCTAAACTCTCAAACAACAATTAGATTTTTATAATACAACTTGTGCCCGACACAGACAGCATGGGCCAAAGCACAGGAAGGTCGCCGGTCCTCTCCAAAAAATAAATTAGTAGATTCTTTTTTTTTTTAATTGCTAATTTTTTTACCACTCTTGCTGAGTATTGGGGTCAATAACTTTATGTAAATTACAGGTATACATAATGCAAATTTACATCTGAAACGTAAAATAAGTTTCAAAAATCCATTTCTTTCAGTGTCTTAAAAGGGCATCATTTCATGCAGTCAATCTGATTTTAAGACGGTTAATTAAAAAAAAATGTATAAAAATACACTGCCCAGTAAAAGAGCTTTCTCATTTTTTACCTCCGCCAGTAAAATGGATTTTTTATTATCAGATTCACTTTCAAAAACCTCTAAAACCCCAATATAACAATTTTCACGAAAACTACCCCCACCCCTTAGGGGGTGAAATTAGAAAAAAAGTATTATCAGATTCATATTCGTCGATCCCAAAAACCCCTATATACCAATTTTGAAGAAAATATTAATAATATTGAAAAATATTTACCCTCTCACCGTGTGCAGGAGATGTGGGGAAGGGGACGAAGAGCCCTACCACCTCATATGTGAATGTCCATCCCTAATAGGGCTAAGATGGAGGTACTTTGGGAATGACTAGCTGGAACCAAACGAGATCATGAACACTCCCCTCAAACCGTACCTGGACTTTTTAATAAAAGAAACAGGGATGTTATGAGGAGATCTGTGCGGTTAACACAAAGGTCCCTAGGGACCAGGTGTTGAGGGCAGTGAACCCCGCACTGAACAAACTAAACTAACTAAACTAAAATACCCTCTCATCCCCTCGGGGGTGGAATTAGAAAAGTTTTTTTATCAGATTCAATTTCAGCAAACTCAAAAACCCATATATATATATAGCAATTTTAAAATTTTTCCCCATTTGCCCCCTTGCCGCACCCCAATGTTTACCAAAAACAATCCCGAGCGAGAACTTTTGGTAACATACCTGTATGTCAAATTTCAAGTCTCTAGCTTAAAGCATTCTTAAGTAATCGTGCCCACAAGATTTCCCGGACAGACCGATCGACCGACCGACCGATCGACCGAGCGACAATTTTTTTTGCTCGAAATTGATTTATATCTACATAAAACGTCATGAAACGCAAAATACACAAAAAAAAATTGAAAATTTTTACACGAATACAAAGCTTTCCGAAATTTTGAAAATTTTCAAAATGGGAAAGCAAAATAGATCGCTTACGAAAATATAATATCGTTTGTCAGTACTCTCAAAAGTAAGCTTAAGTTCTCTTAATTAACCAACGCCCTTTTTGATAAAGATAAAAATCGTGCAATAATGCTCTTCTTGAGGGACTAAAAATTGTAAAAAAGTAAAAATTGTAATTTTTTATAAATTGATAAATAATTTTTAAGGAATTTAGACATAATGATGTAAAACAGTGAGATGGTGCCCTTTTGCCATGGATCACAAAAAAAGGAAAATATCCAAGCGTCTGCAAACAGTACTCAAACAAAAACAGACAGACCAATTAAACCAAAATGTTTCTGTTCCTTGTAAAATAATGCAAAAAATAGTATTGCAATTGCAATTTGGTAGAACTCTTTATTATAAAGAAACTTACCTAATAATGAAAAAATGATATAATATTTTTAAAACTACTTAGAAATTTTCCTAATTGACGTATACTTATAAATACTGATTCTTGACCTTAAAAAAGTACCTAGTTAATGTAATGTAGTTATTACTTAATGTAATTGAAAAACAGACTTTAATAGTTATTTATGGTACTAGTGGGTAAAGTAAGATATTGCCCCTGAGAAAATTAACCTGCGAGGCGGCAGCCAAGCAGGTTAATTTTCGAAAGGGCAATATCGGTTTACCCATGAGTGCCATACAAAGTTTTATACAATAAATAGCTTAGGAATTCATATTTTTATTAAAAATTTTAATGACATTTACAAGAAAATAATTTGACAAGTGACAGTTGAGTGGGTATAAATAATTATCCACTCAATAAAGTAAAAGCCACGCGGGGGTTATTATTGAGTGTATCTATTTAAAATAAAGCTGGTAATTGTCTTATTATCTGTATGTATTGGATAAAAAATATTTTTTTAATTTTGTTACCTCCGCAGTTTTATTTAAACAAAACAAGTCATAAATGGAAATGGAATAAATAAATGCTGATGATTAATATTATTATGTAGAATTTTAAGATAAACAATTCCAAAATCAAAATCGGGATAGGAAGTTTAAGATTAATCCATATCTGTAAAAAAATAAAATATGGACAAGCCAAATTTGAAAAATAAATTTTATCCAATACATACAGATAATAAGACAATTACCAGCTTTATTTTAAATAGATAAACCCAATAATAACCCCCGCGTGGCTTTTACTTTATTAAGTGGATAATTATTTATTTTACGCACTCAACTGTCACTTGTCAAATTATTTTCTTGTAAATGTCATTAAAATTTTTAATAAAAATATGAATTCCTAAGCTATTTATTGGATAAAACCTTGTATGGCACTCATGGGTAAACCGATATTGCCCTCTCGAAAATTAACCTGCTTGGCTGACGCCTCGCAGGTTAATTTTCTCATGGGCATATATCTCACTTTACCCACTAGTACCATAAATAACTAATATCTTAAAATTTTTAATAAAAATATGAATTCCTAAGCTATTTATTGGATAAAACCTTGTATGGCACTCATGGGTAAACCGATATTGCCCTCTCGAAAATTAACCTGCTTGGCTGACGCCTCGCAGGTTAATTTTCTCATGGGCATATATCTCACTTTACCCACTAGTACCATAAATAACTAATATCTGCTGATATGGTGTCCCAATTGCATTTCAATCAAAATTTAATCAGCTATATCCCTTTAACTTTTGAACTATCAATTTGAAATTTGGACCACGTAAATAACAAAACCCATATTATTTTTTGGTATATACATAATATTTTTAGGGAGTACAATGGTGCAAAGGACCCTCTATGCCAGAGCTGCGAAAGTAGCTAGATATCTAGATGTATTTAATTCATGTAATAACTTATATGTATAATCCTAAATTTATGCAGATATATACTAAAGATTTCATAGACATTTATTGCAACACTTTGCAAGGTTGTAATTATAATCTAAAAAGGGTTCATGTAAATCGAAAATAGGCGTAAATATTCCTGCTAAAGAATTTGGATGCTTCTTCCTCAAATTAAAATTAGCCCCCCTAAACTCTCAAACAACAATTAGATTTTTATAATACAACTTGTGCCCGACACAGACAGCATGGGCCAAAGCACAGGAAGGTCGCCGGTCCTCTCCAAAAAATAAATTAGTAGATTCTTTTTTTTTTTAATTGCTAATTTTTTTACCACTCTTGCTGAGTATTGGGGTCAATAACTTTATGTAAATTACAGGTCCAAAAAAAATAGACCACCTACTTCTTTAGTTTCTTTTGCAAATTTGCCTGGGGCCAACAAATATTTTTCAAAAAATCGGCCCCATATTTGGTCCTAGTTGCGTTTTATGGAATTAACACAAAAAAGTCAAATTGAGAAAGATCCCAATCTACTAAAATTATTAAAAAAAACACCTGTATCTTAGGGTGGTCTTTAAAAAAAGATTTTTCGGGACTCCCCCAAAATTTGTACTAAGTTGTCTAAAAATTATTTCTATCAAATTTCAGGTCGGTAACTTAAAGTGAGCACGTGTCCCATCGAGTCTAAAAAGGGGCACAAAAAATATTTTAGGAAAGTAAAAGCCAAAGAGTAAGCCTTATCGAAAAAATATTTATAATAAAAAAATATGTTTTTAAAAATAAAAATTAACATAAATAAATGTTTTTTCACAAAATATTTTTTTTGTTTCACTTTTTTTGTTTATTTTTTTTTTGATAGTACGTACCCTTTTAATTTTACACCCTTAAAAAAATATTTAACAGCCCCTTTTTTAGGCAGGTGTTTCGAATAGGTTTGGGAGTTGTCACAAAAATAATTTTTTTAGGTTTAACTGTATACCTATATTGTATAAAATATAGTATACTGCACTACACCCTTCTTGGAGACCTCCAATGCCCCCAGTAAAAAATCGTTAGGTTGTTTCGTCTTTTGAAATTTATTAAAATTATAATATATTTTAAAAATAATAATAAAATTAATAACTTACTTATAATTTCTGTTGAAACATATTTCATAGATGATATGGCACAACCACATTAACTGAAGAATAGCAAAATTAATGGCATCTATTGTCAGTCTCATCCTTGTTCTTGAATTACTATAATTTATTTATTTATTTACAATAGTTAGCTCTCTTTCTTATATAAATAAATATTTAAATAAATAAAAAAGTAAAAAAATAAACTGTTTCGTTGATGATCTGTGATGATTGTGACAAGAGGTTATATGAACTGATCGTGTTATCTTTCTATGTATAATATATTTACTAAAGTATTAAGCCTGCTATGAAAAATTGTCGTTTGTTTGATTTGAAAACAACCTTGTCATTGAGTGACGATGTTTTAATTTGAATTTAATTTATTTTTTTACTACTAGCTTCAGAACTTACCATTATTTATAATGCTTTAAATCATTTGCACCTAGAGCAATAGTAATTTTTTTTCTCGTAGTACGAGTAAATTTTCAGTAGTAATATCATAAGTGCATGTTGAATTATCGATAATTTTTTTACTGTATTAAAAAAATATTTTGCTTGGCAATTGTTTGAGTGCGTTTTTCGTGTTACAAAATTCCCAGACCGCAGGTCGAGGAATTTTGACGATAAATTCACGAAAATAATTTCCTTAAGCAAAATGTTTTTTTAATTACAGTAAAAAATTATGTATAATTCAACATGAACGAATGGTATTTTGAAAGACTGTTTCACAAACAAAATAAGGAAGTATACAATTTTACCATGTTTAATGTTGTTTTATATTTAAATTAAAATTTTAAGAACTAAACAACAATATTACTTTACAACTTTAATTAAAAATTTAAATCTCAAATTTGCCGAGCTTTTTAAGACCACGTTGTTCACTTGTTCGCGAATGTTGCCAAATCTAAACTTTGCTTGAGGGCTATTTTATGCTTGAGATTATTCCAATAAAATAGTTGTTATCATATATTTTAGCATTTAAATAAAGATCATTGCTGTTTTTGTTTAAAAAGTTTAGTTTTCAAGTGTTTAAATTAGTTTTGAGTAGCCTGTTTTTAATAACAAGCAAAAGTAATCTATCTGTTGATATACTTTGTAGATCCGAGTACTTTTGTTGATATACTTTGATACCAAGATTCAATTAAATATATTAAAATTTATGAATATAAGGCTGGGTTTATCAAAGCTGACACGTAATACCCATAGCAACTTCAACCAAAATCCATAATTTGCTCTTAACTGAGACTTTATCTTTTAGATAAGGTTTTATTGCTTATCAATAAAAATAAATCAACTAAAGGAAAGTTTCACAAATTAAAAACACATTTTGCAAAAATATAACATTTATTAAGATGTCAGTAACTGTCAGTTTCTTGTTTCCATAGTAACCAAGTGATAATTGCATTTGTGCAAAAATTATCAGATTCACAAGATCTAGGATGCCATTTAAAATATTGTCCCCCACTTACCGAATAAAAAATTGAAAAATATGACAAATGATAGTTGTTGTGTGATATTCCAAATTTAAAGTTTATATCTCATCCTATTCAAAAGTTACGGGGGATGTACCATTTAGGGCCACTTGCACCAACTCCTAAACTGGGATTATCTCGACTAAACTGAGTTTAAGTTAAAAATGGTGCGCACTGATTGGCCAATCGTCGATTTAATCCGAGTTTAAAGTTAAACCATCGTTGGTGCAAGTGGCCCTTAAAAGAATAACTCTGAATACACTATAAAAAAATGTGTAAATTTACATGCTAAATCAGAGGTAATAATATTACCTCTTGGCAACATATTATGTTGCCAAGCAGGTGCACGTAAAATTTACGAGATTTAACTTGTAATTTTACAATTTTTTAGGAGTATTACAATGTTATATTATTACATATACATGTATGTAATATTACCAAAAAAATGTAAAACTACAAGTTAAATCTCGTAAATTTTACGTGCACTTGCTTGGCAAAATATTAACTCTGATTTAGCATGTACATTTACAAAAAAAATTTAGTGTATAAATGTCAACTTTTAGTAAATAAATTTATTATTTTTAAAAAATGGCGATTAAAAATGCTACTTGTTTTTCACGGTTAATTAAGATTCAACAAATATTTTACTTTATTATTGATATAAAAATAATTAAATAATAAAAATAGCTGTGCTAGTAGTGAAAAAAATATATATAAACCACGGTAGAGAAGACTATTATAGCCTTGCACTCTTATATCCCTCGAGGTTGTGCATCTCGGGATATACTACGCTCGGCCATAAAAAATTTCTTCTCTACCTTGGTAAATAATTACTACTAAAAATAGTAGTTCTAAATTAATTGTAGAAAAGACAAAAATAATTAAAATTAAGCTTAGAACGTAATGGGAGCCTTATTAAGGTCTTATTAAGGCAGCTGGCGCCGAGCCTCGACTATTAAAATTAAAAAGTAACGGAATATTTATTAAAATATAAGTTAGCCTCGCGATGGTGGCATTAACTTTCATTTTAATAAATATTCCGTTAATTTTTATAGCTTTTGATATAGGTTTTAAATTACAAAAAAATCACCCTGATAAAAAAACTAACTTTTTAAAATTTTTATTATGTTATCAAACTTTAAAAGGTCAAGAAACAAATTTAAAAAACCTATTAATATATGTATCAAGAACCGAGAAAAGGCAGTGCCTCCTAGTGAAATTTGTCTCCCTAGCAAAATTTTTCAGTATTTAAATCTAAGACTTAAGAATTTTTTTGCACTCATCGCAATAACTACAAGACTTAAGCATTTTTTTGCAATAATTATTACAACAGTACAGTAAAATCAGCGCTAAAATTAAAGGCTGTATTCTACAGTCTGTAGATACATACATTTACAAGTTATTGCAATATTGCCAAAAATAATACTGGAAATTGTTTGTTTGTTTGTTTGTTGGTTTAACCTCGTACTATTCTACTTAATTAAGCATCGCCTAAATCCAGGACTTGTGTGGGCTAGTAGTAGAGGGAATCACCGGCTTATACTGAGTTTCGAACCAGTTTTTATAGGGAGCGTCTGCTTCACTTATCGCCTTCGCCAAATTTCAATGATTAATTAACTGAAAACGGCAAATCGGCGCCTGTGAAAATCGAACTCACGCTAGCTTGGTTAGTTGGCTTGTCATGTAGACGCGCTAGTCAACTAAGCCATACCCTCCCGTAAACATACAGTATTTAAATACTAAGCATTTTTGGGGTTGTACCGAAAAAAAAAATTAAAATTTTGGTCTCAAACAAGTTTATATAAACTGGGGGACATTAAGGTAAACTGAAGTACTTTTTCAGTCATTACTGGTCAATGATCAGTGGTCATCTCTGAAGATCCAAGTGCATTCCAGTAAAAATTCCGCGCTTTACAATATTTTACCAGTTTTACATTATTTTACAATAAATTATATTTATTTACACAAATTTACGAATTAAACATAGTCGAGTATAATAAAATAAGTTGGTAAACTAAGGTAATTTTACATTATTTTAAATTCATTTTTGCCGTGTAATGTCTGTGGTACTGTAAAAAAAGAACACTTGGTTGCCATTCGTAAACTTTTCCAGAGAAGAAATAGATTTCATGAACCGACATGTAACTTTCTGTAAAATTATATAGTAAAATTACTTAGTAAAATTATATAGTAAAATTATATAGTAAAATTACTTAGTAAACTAAGATATTTTTATATTATTTTACATTTATCTTTTACCATGTATTAATAAAACATGTTGATGCACCTTTGCACTGGTTGTAGATTAATAAGTGGACTGTATTATTTTAAAAACCATTTATTAATTTTTAGTTACTGTTGAAAGCAGAGAAGCAATTCGCTTTGTGCAACTCGGCTGCCCCGTTTCAAAACACAACAAGCCACATTTGGATTTGAATCTTTTTTCCAGTAGTTCCAAGTAAATTAAATTTTGCAAATTTTGCAAATTTTGCGGAAAATACCGGAAAAAAGATTTGTCCAAATGTGGGTTACTGTGTTTTGAAATGGGGCAGCCGAAGTGATGTTAAACCTGTTGCAGGGAGTACGTCTTTTGCGAGGGGTAAACCGCAGAGGAATTCAGGTGTACAAATTTGAGGAAATTTTTGAAGGTTAGGAGATAATCTGAAGGAAATCTTTCAATATTTCCTCCTTTTCGGGGGAAATCTTAGAAACTCGAGGTAATCTTTGGACGTAATCTGGAGGAAATCTTTGAAGATTTCCTCCTAAAGGTGTACAAAATTTTGTCAGCGGTTTACCCGTTGGTCTTTTGCTATGCGAAAAAAGGAGGGGGGACACTAGGGGCAGCTTTGGCTACGTGACCAGAGCTGCAAATGATAAATTCGATTCGATAAAGCAGGCCACTCACTAGGAAGCATGTTGGGCAACATGCTTGTCAACAAAACCCACCGAGCTCACACATCAGCCCAACTTCAGTTGATAAAACACAACCTAAACAAGTGGGTTAATATGAAAGTGCTGTCAAAGCAAGAGAAAGTGGCAATGGAGCTCTCTACAACTAGAATTATGAAACAAAAGACGTCTACCCTATCTCTATCTCATTTGTGCTACACTTTCCAGCCAACCAAATAAATACTGTATTTGTTTTGCATACAACAAATACAGTATTTAATTGGTTGGCCGGAAAGTGTAGCACTGAGCAGCACGAACGAACATAGCTAATGTGAATCTGTAGAATAAGATAATAATAATAATAATAATATTTATTGTAATAAACCTATTTTACAATAAATATGCATAGTATGCACGTAAATAAGTCTAGCTTATTTGTGTGTGCAGTGTAAAATTTAAATAATATATTAAACTAAAAACTAAAACTAGACTAACCTAATGTATAACATAATAATAAAGACAAAGATACAAAACAAAAACAATCAAAAAAGTAAATAAATAAATTAAAAAGTAAAACATACAAATACAATTAAATTAACATAAAATAAGACTTAAAAATACATAACTAGATAAATAAATTAAAAATCAAAATTACATATAAAATTAAAATTAAATACATAAAAAGGCTTAAAAGGTACTACATTTTGTTGATTAAGTAAGTTGAGTGATAATTCTACTAAAATTTAGATGGCGCCAGTAATTTCTTTAATAAAAATAATATAGTTACACTTTTCGCCCGGCCAAGTAAATATTGTATTTGTTCAACAAAGAACCAATACAGAATTTGTTTGGTTGGGTGGAAGTGGGAGTGTATGTATGTCTTCTCTCCTTTTTGGGTAGAACTTTTGTCCCTGTCTAATCTAACGGGAGAAATCGCCATTGCAATAGGCTTGACAATAGCCACAGAAAATAAGAGAAAGGAAAGAAGAGTATGGGTAAAAGGTCTTTTCGTCGCCCTAGGAGCCTAAAACAACAAGTTGACGAACCAACACACACATTTGGCAACTTGTTGACGACAACTCCGTTGGTCAATATGTTGCGCAACATGCTCCCTAGTCAGTGGCCTGCTTAAGTTCTGAATCCAGAACGTGTACCCTTTCGCAGCGCGCTACAAAGAGATGTCTCCCTTTATTTAACATGAATATACGATAAATCTACTTGGTATTATTAACAAATATAAATAACACACAATCAATTTTTATTGGTGTAGTTTAAAAAATGTGCGTCATAATTTGCCGAGTGCAAGCGTACCCGCTCACATTCTAGATATTTAAACACACATGGCATTAGCCTTGGAAAAAATATGGAAATCCTAGTACCTGCTACCTACAAGGTATTTTGCGTAGCGTACCTATAAAATAAACAGACGTTGTTATGAAAAAAAGATTTAACCCACATAACAAATAAAAAAATTAAAATCTATCAAAATTTTTATTTACAGATAATTATCGAATTATAACACCGGCACACAAAAAAAAAAATTGTCTGTACACCGGGCGCCACCTATCTACGGGCATGTTTTTCGACCCGCTGAATACGAATTTCAAGTCAGTTTAGGCCGTCCACCCTTCAATTTCGAGTAAAAATTTTTTTTCTTGCCAAAACATCGAATTTTCGCTATTTTTTGGGTTTTTTTGCAATTTACTCGAAATTGAAGGCTGGACGGCCTAAACTGACTTAAAATTCGTATTCAGCGAATTTCAAGTCAGTTTAGGCCGTCCAGCCTTCAATTTCGAGTAAAAATTTTTTTTTCTTGCCAAAACATCGAATTTTCGCTATTTTTTGGGTTTTTTGCAATTTACTCGAAATTGAAGGATGGACGGCCTAAACTGACTTGAAATTCGTATTCAGCGGGTCGAAAAACATGCCCGTAGATAGGTGGCGCCCGGTGTACAGACAATTTTTTTTTTTTGTGTGCCGGTGTAATCAAATATGAAACCAAATGACCAAATAAAATCACAGGCAAACAAAAAAAAAATAAAGTGTGCGACCTGTAAAGCACTGTAGTATTGATCTAGCATAGTCAAAATATGCATTCATTGTAATTTTCATTTTTTTTTATTCAAATTTGAATTTTTAGTTTAGGTGAAATTTTGGTGGCCTACTTGAAAGCTTTCCTGTTCAGAAAGATTTCCCGAGGTTTTGGTTGAAAAAAAAATTATGCAAAAGTTATGTTATGTTACATGATCAGAATATTTCTCCTGAACGGCTAAGCGGATTTTGATCATCCCTAGTTACAATTTTTATTTAAAAAAGTACTCGAAACTCGAAATATTTCTTCCAAATATAAAAACGTTGAATTTGTTTTAAAAAAATATCTATGTTTTATAAACAAATGATACTTTTTTTTCCTTAAAAGATTTTTTTTTTCAAGAAAAAAACTTTAATTTATTTATAAACAACTAATATTTTTTTAAACAAATTTAATTTTTTCATATAACCCTGATATGGGGCCGCAGGCGATTTTTTACGATTTTTGTTAAAATTCTAATTTCTTATGGTATTTTATTTAAAATTGTAAAACTTTTAACAATTAAAATTTTTGAATTTAAAGGTCTATGGTACACTTAGACTTTAAAAAATGCCCTGCTTAAGTTGTGCATTCATTAAAGCCTATAATCATAAAAAAGTTTTCTGGTTTCAGTCTGATTTGACTGAATTTGTTATAGCTCTTGACATTCTGATAAAAAGTTTATAAGGGCACAACTCCCAAAAATCTATAGTTTAGGTGCTAGAGCACTTTGAAAATCTGGAAAACGGCGGTGCACCGGCCTGAAAAAGTTCTTTCGCTCCGATTTGGCTATCAAAAGTGTCTTTGGGCACAACTCTTAAAATTCAATAGTTTGCGCTTGGTTTGGACTTTATACAAATTTTCACTAAAACTACCCCCACCCCTTAGGGGTTGGAATTGGAAAAAATTTATTATCAAATTCAGTTTCGTCTTCCCCAAAAACCCCTATATACCAATTTTGACGAAAATATTTAAAAATATTTACCCCCCCCCTGGGGTGGAGTTGGAATTTTTTTATTATCATATTCAATTTCAGCAACATCAAAAACCCCTATATAGCAATTTTCATTTTTTTGTGAAAAATTATTGTATTTACCCCATTTGTCCCCCTTGCCCCACCCCAATGTTTACCGAAAACAATCCCGAGCGAGAACTTTTGGTAACATATTTGTATGCCGAATTTCAAGTCTATTGCTTAAAGCGTTCTTAAGTTATCGTGGATACAAGATTTCCCGGACAGAACGACCAAACGACCGAGCGACAATTTTTTTTTGCTTGAAATTTATTTATATCAACATAAAAAGTCACAAAACGCAAAAATACGTAAAAAAAAAATTGAAAATTTTTGCACGAATACAAAGCTTTCCGAAATTTTGAAAATTTTCAAAATTTCGGATTTTTTTTGCGTATTTTTGCGTTTTGTGACGTTTTAAGTCGATATATATCAATTTGAAGAAAAAAAAATTGTCTCTCGGTAGGTCAGTCGGTCGATCGGGGTGTCCGGAAAATCTTGTGTACACGATAACTTAAGAACTATTTAAGCTATAGACTTGAAATTTGGCATACAGGTATGTTACCAGAAGTTCTCGCTCGGGTTTATTTTTGGTAAACATTGGGGTGGGGTAAGGGGGGAAAATGGGGGTAAATAAAATAATTTTCCACAAAAATTTGAAAATTGCTATATAGGGGTTTTTGAGGTTGCTAAAATCGAATATCATAATAAAAAATTTCTAACTTCACCTCCACGGGGGTCAGGGGCAAATATTTTTAAATATTTTCAATATTTTCGTCAAAATTGGTATATAGGGGTTTTTGGGGACGACGAAACTAAATTTGATAATAAATTTATCCAATTCCACCCCCTAAGGGGTGGGGAAAGTTTTTGTGAAAGTTGGTAAATAGGGGGTTTTGAGGTTGCTGAAAGTAAATCTCATAATAAAAAAAAATCAACTTTACCCCCTGAGGGGTGGGGGGTAGTTTTCGTAAAAATTTATATAAAGGGGTTTTTGAGGTAGCTAAAAGTAAATCTGATAATAAAAAAAACGCGCGGAGGTGAAAAATGAGAAAGCGAAGTGAATCTACCTAATAACAGCCCCTTATATTTAACATTACATTTAAAAATAAAAGATAAAATCGTTATTCACATAATTAGATAAATGTTTATAAAAGTATACAAACTGTTTTATAACTATTTACAGCATACTTGTTGCAATAATAATTCAATTAAACAGAATATACTAAAATTCCAATTATTTTAAGTCCAGTACTGGTATATATAACCAATGTCTTATTTATTCCGAGACAAGGGCGTAGATCTTTTTCTTCTATGGGGGGGGGGGTAATACCCAGGGCCGGCCTTTCAAGCCTCAAATTTGGCGCCTCTAGCAAAAGAAAAAACACTCTAAAATAAAGCTTTGTGCGCCTACAAAAAAAATTGCCCCCCCAAAAATGCCATCAAGAAAAAAAGCTTTGTCCCTGACGGTTTCTACCAAACGTGGCGCCCCTAAAAAAAATGACGGCGCCCAAAAAAATACCCTAAGACAAAAGCTTTGTCCCTGACGGTTTCTACCAAACTTGGCGCCCTGCAAACAAAATTGGCGCCCACGCCTATGGGGGGGGGGGGTAATTACCCCTATTACCCCCCTCATCTACGCCCTTGGGTTTATGCACCATTTATACCCGCCCAGACCCGTCATTTTCAGCAGGGTGGTGCTATAGTGGTAAAAGTGCTGTATAAGTCTTTGGGGCGCGGGAAATTTTTAAATGGGGGGGGGGTACGACAGCTGAAATCTCAAAATTAATCTGCCCAACTGGGCCCCCATTTTAGGGAGGTGCCAGTAACAATAAAGAAATTAAAACGCTCGAAAAAAAATAGATTTGGCAACCGTATTTCTGTATTTATGATAATGTTATGTAATTTTTTAATGAAAGGCATTCACATTAAATCTTTTAGTCACTTCATTACAGTCTGCCGAATGAGGTGGATCTTTCGTGATTTTTTGTGTGTTTTTAGTTCTAAACAGTGTTAGTGTACGTGTTGTGTTTTTACACTATATCGGATTATTATGAATTGTTTTTCAACCACGAGTATATGTAAGTACGACAGCTGAAATCTCAAAATTAATCTGTAACAGTAACAATAAAGAACATGGGCGTAACACTCCAAAATGACCCCCCCCCCTAGGAGCGTACGTAATACTTGAACGTTCCCTTATGCTCGTTTTACTCGAAAATAAGGTTTTTTGAGCTTATCTCCAAAACTAATTGGGTGAGGTGCCTCAAAATACATAGGAATAAAATGATCTCCAAAAAAAAATCCGGACCTTTTTTTTGTGTGGCTGTGTTATTTTGGATTAGAATTTTCATTATTATTAAATTTTATTTTTTTTTGGGTTTAATTGTGGACTTGTGAATAAATAAAACAGTTACTTTTTGAAATATTTTTGAATATAGTATTTATTATAAAAGGAACGTTCAAGTATTACGTAACGCAAATTGTAACAAAATTCATACACTTCATACTCCGGTTCTCGCGTTATTATACGTTATAGAGATTTCATATTTTGGCTACCCCCCCCCCCCAAATAGGGGGTGTGTTAGGGGGGTAGCCAAAATATGAAATCTCTACCTTACATAACGCGAGAACCGGGGTATGAAGTGTATGAATTTTGGTACAATTTGCGTTACGTAATACTTAAACGTTTCCAAAGTGCACTATTATGTGCACTTTGGCTTAGTTTACACCATGGGTTCTATATTTTAAGTCCAGGTACTTTTTTTCTACCTATCTCTGTTTATAGCATTTTGTAAACAGAGATAGGTAGATAAAAAGTACCTGGACTTAAAATATAGTACCCATGGTGTAAACTAAGCCTTTAACGGCGGCTATATTTAAAAGTTTATTTTTAAATTAATTTTTTTACGAGATGACACTACTGGCGGATCCGTGCACTATAGAATTCTATCAGTCTCATGTATAATTTTTAAATGGGGAGGGGCGATTTACGACAGCTGAAATATCCAAATTAAGCTGCAGCTGAGCATGCCCAAGTGGGACCTCATTTTAAGCGGTATCATTAAACAAAACTTTCTAAAGTTTATTATAATAAAATCGGCAACGATATTCCTGACTCATATGATAATGTTATGTAATTTTTTAATGAAAGGCATTCACATTAAATCTTTTAGTCACTTCATTACAGTCTGCCGAATGAGGTGGATCTTTCGTGATTTTTTGTGTGTTTTTAGTTCTAAACAGTGAGTGTACGTTTTTTGTTTTTACACTATATCGGACTATTATGAATCGCTTTTCAACTACGAATATATGTAAGTAATTTTGATTATTAAGATAAATATTTATCAGTAAATATGAGCAACTTTTACACGATTTTGTACAATTTTTAAACAAAAACCATTAACCATTTCCATTGTTTTGGTTTATTTTTTTTATTTTTATTAAATTTTATTTTCGGTGGACTAATTATGGACTTTTATATAAAATAAATAGAAAATTTATTTGGTGCTATAGTGGTAAAAGTGCTGTATAAGGCTTTGGGGCAGTATGTAGGCTCAATGTGGGTTTTCCAACGGGCGGCCAACGAACCAATGTTTGATGGCTACTATTAAATGTTTCCGTGTATGTTTGTTAGTTCCCCTCTAGAAGCTAATCTTGTTGACAAATAAGGTTTATATTCTTCTTGATCATACACTTCTCTCGGAAAAAGGTGGGCCACTTAAAATTGTTTTGTCTTATATTGGATTGACTTATGAATTAAAAAAAATAGATAATTTGAACTATTTTTAAATTTAATTCAGTTTAATTTAGTCTTTGTGGGCCCCAGATGCTCGGGCGGCCCAAGTTGGGGCCCCATTTTGGGGAGGTGCCACTAACAATAAAGAACTTAAAACGCTCGAAAAAAAAAATAGATTTGGCACCGTATTTCTGTATTTATGATAATGTTATGTAATTCACATTCACATTAAATCTTTTAGTCACTTCATTACAGTCTGCCAAATGAGGTGGATCTTTCGTGATTTTTTGTGTGTTTTTAGTTCTAAACAGTGTTAGTGTACGTCTTGTGTTTTTACACTATATCGGATTATTATGAATTGTTTTTCAACCACGAGTATATGTAAGTACGACAGCTGAAATCTCAAAATTAATCTGCCCAAGTGAGCCCCCATTTTTAGCGATAACACTGCACAAAACTTCCTAACATTTATTATAATAAAATCAACAAAGATATTTTTGACTCATATGATAATGTTATGTAATTTTTTAGCAAAAGGCATTCTAAATTTAATCTTGTTCATTTCATTACAGTCTGCCGAATGAAGTGGATCGTTCCGTGTTTTTTCTTGTGTTTTTAGTTCTGAACGTTATTAGTGTATGTTTTGTGTTTTTACACATATATGGCTTGTCGGACTACTTAGGAATAATTTTTCAATCCCGAGTGTAAGTAATTTTGATTACACTGGTCTACAAAAAAAAAATCTTCCTCAAGGACTAAATTATCATGCCTTAAGTATTTTTGTGTGCTGAAACCAAATTTTCAATTTAAAAAACTTTCTACCGCGTAGATTTCGAGTACATCCCGGTTTTTATTAGACATTGGTTATACGTACCTAAAAAAGTAAACTTTTTCGGATTCATCAGCACACAAAAATACTTAACTCATGATAGGTTTTGGTCTTTGGAGAAGATTTTTTTTTCTTTTTTTGTAGACCAGTGTTATTAAGATAAATATTTTTTAACTTTGAGCAATTATGAGTAACTTTGGGGAACGGAAAATTTTTAAATGGGGAGGGGCGATTTATGACAGCTGAAATATCGACATTAAGCTGCAGCTGAGCATGCCCAAGTGGGCCCCCATTTTGAGCGGTATCATTGCACAAAACTTTCTAAAGTTTATTATAATAAAATCGGCAACGATATTCCTGACTCATATGATAATGTTATGTAATTTTTTAACAAGTGCCATTGTAAACTAAATATTTTAGTCATTTCATTACAGTCTGCCGAATAAAGTGGATCGATTTTGTTTGTTTTTTGTTCTAAACAGTATTAGTGTATGTTTTTTGTGTTTTTTTATAATACTATAGTATATTTAGGAATAATTTTTAAACCGCGGGTAAATGTAAGTAATTAACGATTTTGAACAATTTTTAATTACACAGCCAGACAAAAAAAATGTCAAGGGTTTTTTTGGAGACCACTGTATTACCGTGTATTTTATGGAGCTGAACCCGAATTTGAGGTCAAAATAGCAACCCATCCGATTAGTTTTGGAGATAAACTCAAAAAATGTTAGGGAACGTTCAAGTATTACGTAACGCAAATTTTGATCATTTTGGACACCCCCCCCCCCCTGTAACGCTATTTTCATATACCATTAACATGGGCGTAACACTCCAAAATGACCCCCCCCCCTAGGAGCGTACGTAATACTTGAACGTTCCCTTATGCTCGTTTTACTCGAAAATAAGGTTTTTTGAGCTTATCTCCAAAACTAATTGGATGAGGTGCCTCAAAATACATAGGAATAAAATGGTCTCGTGTGGCTGTGTTATTTTGGATTAGAATTTTCATTATTATTAAATTTATTTATTTTTTTTGGGTTTAATTGTGGACTTGTGAATAAATAAAACAGTTACTTTTTGAAATATTTTTGAATATAGTATTTATTATAAAAGGAACGTTCAAGTATTACGTAACGCAACTTGTAACAAAATTCATACACTTCATACTCCGGTTCTCGCGTTATTATACGTTATAGAGATTTCATATTTTGGCTACCCCCCCCCCCAAATAGGGGGTGTGTTAGGGGGGTAGCCAAAATATGAAATATCTACTGCCCTACATAACGCGAGAACCGGGGTATGAAGTGTATGAATTTTGGTACAATTTGCGTTACGTAATACTTAAACGTTCCCAAAGTGCACTGTTATGTGCACTTTGGCTTAGTTTACACCATGGGTTCTATATTTTAAGTCCAGGTACTTTTTTCTACCTATCTCTGTTTATAGCATTTTGTAAACAGAGATAGGTAGATAAAAAGTGCCTGGACTTAAAATATAGTACCCATGGTGTAAACTAAGCCTTTAACGGCGGCTATATTTAAAAGTTTATTTTTAAATTAATTTTTTTACGAGATGACACTACTGGCGGATCCGTGCACTATAGAATTCTATCAGTCTCATGTATAATTGCGGCAAATAATAGATTTCTATAGCTCACGGAGTCCACCTCATACATTTTTTGTGAACTTTTAAATATGGCCGCTGTTAAACTCTTATATTAAATACGGATTAGTAATTAGTATTACTCTTTTTCGAAAAAGTACTTAAAAAAATAAAAACCTATAAAAACAAATTTTTGTTATGCGACCAATATTAAGCCCGATTTTTATCAAAAAAAAATCCCATCCGAGAACTCGTTATGTCCTACAGCCGCCAGTCCGAAGCTGATTTAACGTCCAAAAACGTATTAATAACTTATTAAGTTATTTTATTTAAACTGTTATTTAACTTTGATTTCGGTTATTTTGAGGTAATTTTTTTGAACTAAATCTTTTTGTTACAGAACTACATAAGCTGGAGAAGTCAGTCATATAAACAGAGACAGTACAGGTAAGAAAACCTAGTAGTCCAGTCAAATAACGAAAAATTCCTATGTTAAATTGCAATAAAAGTATGTGGGCTGATACTTTAATGGGTAGTAGTGCATAGTAGCAGAACACTCCTGTTAGTTTTTCACCGGGTGATTTGCGTAAGGGATGTCCGCTATCTTAAATTTTAGGGGTGAGTGCAGTTATCTCGCTAAATATGCATCTTACGATAAAAATGCTTATAACTAATTTTGTTAAGTAGAAAATTTCCAACAATTTTTATTTAGATAATTTTTTTTATTATATTAATAACAATCGAGTTATTTAATAATAATAATTAATATTTAAAAATGGCCATGTTGGGGGTGAAATTTTTTTTTTCGATTTTTCAGCCAAATTATTCATCGAAGGATAAAAGTGGTTATGAGCAAACTTGTAGCTCTTGAAGTATTATATGTTATGATTTTTCATAAGTATTTTGTTACGGTTACAGTGGGCGGTTGCGCCCTCTGTAACCGTACCAAAGTACCTATGAAAATTAATAGTATATGAAACTTAAAGAGAATTTCGAGAGCTACAAATTTGCTCATATCGTCCGATGAATAATTTGGCTGAAAAATGGAAAAAACCAATTCCACCTCCAACATGACTATTTTTAAATTAACCATTGTTATTAATATATTAAAAAAATAATCCCAATAAAAATTGTTGGAAATTTCCTCCTTAACAAAATTGGTTATATGCATTTTTATCGCTAGATGCATATTAAGAAACTCACCCCTAAAATTCAAGATATCGGACACCCCTTACGCAAATCATCCAGTGAAAAACTAACAGATGTGTTATGTTACCATCCACTACTACCCTTAAAAATATCAGCCCGTGTACATTTATTGCAATTTAAATTTATTATTTGACTGGACTATAGGTAATTAACACTAATATGTTATAGGCAAGATCTATGTGAGTTTGTTTTTAACTGCAATGAAAACAACGGAAGTGGAAGTAGTGCTAATAGAAGAGTTGTGCCCAAAGGCACAGTTAATATAAGGCACAAAAGCAAAATAGTTTGGAATCTAAAACCGCCAAGAGTATAGAGCCTAATATAATAATAGTTTTTACAGGTACCATCAACTGAGGTGACTTCGGACGGAGTAGGTGACTTCGGACATTTTTTCGCAAAATCTTCTGAACCAAAGCACGTGTGTAAAAGTTGTGCGTTTGTGTGTAAAAGTTGTGGAAATGAGCCCCACAACTTGAGCACACAACCCCACAACTTTTACACACGTCCTTTGGTTCAGAAGATTTTGAGAAAAAGTGTCCGAAGTCATCCTACCCCGTCAGAAGTCACCTCGGTGTTATAAATATTTTTTTACAGTTTAATAAAAAAAGAACATTGTTCTTATTAATGTGTTGTTTGTGTTCTTATTTTACACACATATATTTCTTTTTATATTTTTTTTTTCATGTATTATTTTTTATTTCAGGTATTCTTTTATATATTTTATTTTTATATATTCTTTCAGGTACTATTATTTTCTTTTATGCATTATATAACTGGGTTAAAATGATAAGGTTCTATGTTCTACAGAAACCCCATAATGAAGAACTATATTTATTATATACTCTATTGTGTTGTTTGTGTTCTTATTTTACACACATATATTTTTTTATGTATATTTTTTTTTTCAGGTATTATTTTTTATTTCATGTATTTATTTGTTTCAGGTACTATTATTTTCTTTTATGCATTATATCACTGGGTTAAAATGATAAGGTTTAAGGTTTTATGTTCTATAGAAACCCCATAATGAAGAACTATATTATACCATTTGGTTTTATTATTTTCTTTTTTTCAGATAATGCTATATAATATATAGCCTATATTGTGCATTAGGTATTTTTTGAAAAAAAAAAGTGTTCTTAGGTTAAATATTCTAAACATTTATTTTCTTTTTCAGGTATTAATTACATTATAATGTAATATTAGTTTTTATTTGAAAGTTTACTAGGTATATTAATATTTTTTAATTGTTAAGGATATTGTTTATAATAATTTTGGATATATTTATGTATATTTTTTTCAGGATATAAGTGTTTTTTATTTATAATGTTATTATTTTATGTATTTTTTTTGATATGTTTTATAGGATATTTTCGTTGGTTATATTTTTTTGAGGTATTTATTTTTTTTACAGGTACAAATACAATTTTAATCTACAATCAGGTTAAAATTATAGGATAGTTACATATTGTTTTATGCAAAAATAGGCTAGGTATATTAACTGTAGGTTTTTGGAAGTTTATAGGCCTATAAACATAAACATTAAGGATAATATCCTTAATATAATAACATAGTATGTTTTTTAAGGTAGCATGGGGCGTGTAGAATAACCTGGGGTAGACTAATACTAATATGTAAATATTATTTATTTCAGATATATCAGAAAGAAGGGTTTAATTAAAGTTTTAATTTTTATGTATAATGTGTTATTTTATTTTTTAGATCTTTGAAGGACAACTTTTACAGACAGTGTAATCAGAACTTGTAAGGTTCCTTAAGGTAAAATTGACAGCTAGTAACAGTAAGTTATTTAAGGTTAAGGTTTTTTCTTTCCATTCAAGCCAAGCCAATTTCCCCCACCCGGGAAACGAACCCGGGTTGTTGGCATAGTTTCCCCTAGGTTTAATTTAGTATATAGTTAAATAGCCAAAATCCGCACCAATTCCCTTAAGGGGGAATGGATAGGCAGGGTTACACGAATAGGTAGTCAATATCAGCAAAAATACCCTCAAGGGGGAATGGATAGGTAGGGTTACACGCACAGGTTGTCAATATCCGCAAAAATTCCCTCAAGGGGGAAAGGATAACCGCGAACAAAAGACAAAGGAACAGACGGACATTTGAGGTGTTCTCTCTGGATGGTCGACTTTTTCCCATACACGAAAGAGAGAGTAGTACCAACCCTGACATCGGTGAGACCGAACTTACAAAGTGGGCAGTTGTCATACAAGAGTTAGGTATATATAGTGTATGTAAAATTGTCGCCTGACGAGATTATATTCCACGTGTATAGGCCTACTGAGGGATCCTTAGAGGGGAACTGAGGTTTTCTCACTGGGGAACGGCACGTTAACCGTAACGCACCTAGTGCTTTACCTCCTGGGTGGTGTGGAAAAGAGCAAAACTATTCTAGTTAGACGTGGTAAGTGTAAAGAGTAAAAAAATGTCTATCTGTCTGTCCATCTTTTTGTCTTATGGTATGTAAACCTTATAATTATAAGTTTTGAATGTAATATCGGTTTTCAAAAATTCTTTCGCTAAGCAGATTGAATTTCTTTATAAATAATAGTATATTTTCAACCTAATAAGAAAATTAAACATCATTATATCACCATAGAGTCCATTTTCAAATTAAACATCAAAATTTTTAGGATTGGCAATGCATTTTACCGGGGAAACGCCATGATTGAAACTCTCCTGCATAATACCATTTATGATTAAGCTTTCCTCTAGAGGAAATAAAAAACATTTCATTTTATGATATTGAACCCCTACAAAAAAAATGACGGCGCCCAAAAAAATACCCTAAGACAAAAGCTTTGTCCTTGACGGTTTCTACCAAACTTGGCGCCCTGCAAACAAAATTGGCGCCCACGCCTATGGGGGGGGGGGTAATTACCACCATTACCCCCCTCATCTACGCCCTTGTTCCGAGATCTGATTATCACAGTAGTTTAGCATATTTTCACAATTTTTCTTTCCCATTTTGAAAATTTTCAAAATTTAGGGTAAGTATATAAGGATAAGGGTAATGCCACTGTGGTGATGGACAAACTTGACTATTTTAACAAAATAACGGAACTCATAGACAATGACACATACGAAAAACTCGAGACCGATCCTACTGGAAAATTTGAACGAAAAATCACACAATTACTTAAACAATCCTCCCTTACACCTCTTGAATATATATAATCTAACCCCCCGAGACTCCCGCGTACCAAAATTATATGGTTTACCTAAAATTCACAAGGACGGTGCCCCTCTTAGACCAATTGTCAGCACAATAGGTTCCCCTACGTATAAACTTGCCAAACACCTTGCCCAAATCTTAAATCAGTTAGTTGGAAAAACGAGGTCTTATGTAAAAAATTCCACACACTTTGTACAAACCTTATCGACAGTGACCCTGGACCCCTCGGACATAATGGTTAGTTTCGACGTAGAATCTCTATTTACTAACGTTCCCGTTCCCGATACAATAAATATTATACGAGACCTACTTACAACTGGAAATCTTGACCCTAAGTTATGTAAATTATTTGAAGCTTGTCTGACATCTACATATTTTCTGATACAGGGAGAGTTCTATGAACAAGTGTCAGGCGCCGCAATGGGATCCACATTATCACCCCCTGCGGCCAATGCTTTCATGGAATACTTCGAGAAAAAAGCTATTGAGTCATTTCCATTAAAACCTAAAATTTGGCGCAGATACGTAGACGATGTCTATGCTATTTGGCCCCATGGCATGGAAAGCCTTCAAGGTTTTCTGAATCACCTCAATTCCCAACATAAATCTATACGGTTTACGATGGAAATTGAGAACAACGGATCACTTCCCTTTTTGGACGTTTTGGTTTACAAAACGGAAAATGGCTCAATAGGACACTCGGTATACAGGAAGAAAACCCACACTGACAGATACCTAAACGCATTTTCACATCACCATCCCTCTCAAAAACGCTCGGTAGTTAATTCACTTGTTCATAGGGCTTTCATGATTTCAGACAAGAATTCCCTAGACACAGAACTCCTTAAACTAACCCAAGCCTTGACCATGAACGGTTATACCAAAAAAGACATTAATAAGACCATATACAAATACAGAAATCCCAGACCCAAACAACAGGACAATAGTGACAATGACAGGCAGACACAAGTTATACTTCCCTATGTAAGCGGTATCACGGATAAAATAGGTAAACTTTTGAAGAAGTCAAATATTAAGCCTATATTTCGGTCCAACCAAAAATTAGGTCAATGTTTGACTTCAACAAAAGACAAAATACCCCTGAGTTCAGAAGGCGTATATAAAATACCCTGCTCCTGTGGTACGGTTTACATAGGTGAAACTAAGAGAAAAATTTCTACAAGACTTCAAGAGCATGAGCGCAATATAAGAAAGAAACAAATTTCCTTATCGGCAGTAGCCGAACATGTACATGAAACAGGTCATAAAATCAATTTGTCTGAAACAAAACAAATATTAACAGAAAACAGAATAATGCCAAGGAAGATACGGGAATCGATAGAAATCATCAAGCATCCTAACAATATCAATCGGGACACTGGTTACCACTTACCTGCAATATGGAAGTCTTTGATAGGAAAAACCTCGTCACGGGTGAATAACCACAACTCGTCAGAAATAGTGACACAAGTTGATTCGAAACTTAGTTTCAGATTAATCCCTGAAGATGTCTCTAGTAGTAAGAGACGAAACGTCGGAAAGTGAAAATCCATTAACACGGTCTAAACCCGAAAGTGAAAGTTCTTTATATCTTAATGGCCGTGAAAGCTTAAAATCTAAAACGAAAATAATGACAGCCTGCGCACTCAAACTCGTGTCGCATAATCTGATTGGTTAAAATGCGATAAAATACTTGGCAATGCTGCAGCCGTCTGATGAGATCCCATCACGCTCACTACTGTTCAAGAATAGCATTTTTTAACTTTGGGGAACTTTGATATGATGTGATCAGTTCCTTTCCTACGAAAATTGTTCACGTTCTCTCGAGTCCGAGAATAGATACCCTGCTATATTGCCAAGTTCAAAGAAAAAAAAAATATCACTCTGCATGTGGGCAAAGTTGTACGCTCAAGGCAAAGTTGTAAGGTTTTACGGTATTGATTGCGTTGTATCTCAATCGAGATATAAGGCAATATACTAGCAACTGTGAGTAGCATATAATGGAATCCAAGCATTACATATCTTCACGGCTTGTTTATAATTATTATTAAAATAATTTGTATGCTATTAAAGGCGAGATTAAAAGTGAATCAAGTGCACTTGAAAAAAATATAAACAGGGTCAAAAATCAATATTAGTGATTGGATACATTTATTTTCGGTGATTGTCAGAGTTGATATTTTCATTACTACAACAGGGACGAACAATATTTCTAATTCTTGGTAAATTTAATACCTACATACATATGCCAAATAAAATTAAAAGTCTGTACTAACTAACCCGTTAAACAGACCCGGACGGGAAAACTTTGGCCAAAATGGAAATTCTTTAACTTAGCCACTAATTATAATGTGATTTAACACATATAATCCGTATCCACATTCTTGACCGATGTGGTCATTATTTACTAAAGATTTGGTAATAACTCGGCTATCTAATATTTACTAAAAATTATAGATACTCTAAATCAAAATCACAAAAAAAATCCATTTGAAAATGCCATGGCCACCAATAAAATACAGTTTAAGTCATATTTTGCTAACTTTTGAAAGCTTTGACCTAAAAACATTAAATTTGGAGTGGGTGCGATTTGGACGAGGGTTTTGAACAAGATCAATCGACTCATTGGTCAAAATGAGAAACTCTCATATTTTGATAAGTTCTAAGCACGTGCTTAGAACTTACATTGGCCTAGAAACAAGAAATTTGGTATGAAGGGCTTTTGGAACAAGACGAATCGACGCATCTGTCAACATTACAGTTCAAGGTCATATTTTGCTAATTTTTAAACGCCGCGATCTAGATATATGAAATTGGCAGTTTTGCAAGGTTTTAATCGCCGCGAACGAGAAACAAGAAAATTGGTACAGGTGGTTCTCGCAACAAGATTTAAGGTGTTTTAAAGGCTTTAACCAAGAAAGACCACTCATACCAAATTTTATGTTCATTTCAACAGCGTGAGGTTGGTTTTGCTCTAAAGGGCACCAGTATCAATTTTTTTTTCAAGTCGTGGCGTTTAGAAGTTAGCAAAATATGACTTCAAAAAGCTATTAATACCTACCAAATTTCATGAATCTAGTGCGAGGAATTTAAAAGATAGCAAAACAAGTCCTTGGATTGTCATGGATTTTATGTTCATAGGTCAAGGTAATTAAAACTTTTTCAAAATATTGATCTTGTTTTAAATCGCATTAACACCAAATTTCATGATTTTAGGTCGAAGCTTTTAAAGCTGCCATTTCTTTTTAGCCATTGCATTTGTGATTTTGATTTAGAAACTAACTATAATTTTTAATAAACATTAGGTAGCAGAGTTATTACCAAATCCAGTAAATAATGACCACTTCGCGATGAATCGCGATGCATCGGTCAAGAATGTGAGTACGAATTTTCCGTGTTAACAACACATTTTACCTAGAAGTAATCTATAATTAATTAGTGGCTTAATTATAGAATTACCGTTTTGGCAAAATTTCCCAGTGCGGGCCTGTTTAACGGATTAGGTAGTACGTACGTTTAATCTTATTCGGTATAGGTATGTATTAAACAAACTTACCAAAAATTATAAATAGTTTAAAATTATTTTATTGTCCGATCCAGGGACGATTCGAGGGGGGGACTATGGGGGTGTCGCAACCCCCCACGATACGACCGATTCAGCAAAAAAGTCCGAAATTTTTTTTGGGGCGATTATTTTTTTTTTTTAGTCATCAAAATAAATTTTTGGCAGCGAGGAGCTTTTTTTTTAGTCGTCAAATTTTTTTCAGTCGGCAAATTTTACCTTCACACCCACCCACGACAAAAACCTGGGATCGTCCCTGGGGTCGGACTCCGACCCTATTGTTGTAATGGAAGTATTAACTCTGGTGATTATGAAAGAATAACCTCAGGGTATCTATTCTTGGGCTCGAGAGAACGTGAACAATTTTCGTAGGAAGGGAACTGATCACATCATATCAAAGTTCCCCAAAGTTAAAAAATGCTATTCTTGAAGAGCAGGGAGCGTGATGGGATCTCTGCAGCCGGCTGCAGCGTTGCCAAGTATTTTAGCTGATTTTAACCAATCAGATTATGCAACACGAGTTTGCGTGCGCAGGCTGTCATGATTTTCATTATTTGTAAACAAGTTGCTGGGGTTTAAATATTTTTTTTAATTAATATATAGAAGTATTATTAGTAAGAAATTACTAAAAATAAAACCAGAAAAAGATCTGCGCCAACTAGCAGTCAGCAAAAAAAATCCTTCTAAATTTTCACCATTTGGTCTTCCGCATCTTGCAGATCTCCCAAAAGGGCAACAGCCCCCACAATTTCCAAATCATCCATCGTTATATTATTATTATCATAATATGTATAATAATTTATAAATATAAAAAATCTTTTATTAATTACGATTAACTATTATAAAACAAAACGGTATTCAAATTAACAACACAAAACCAAAGCAAAAATAGGGTTATGTTCGAATGCGCGCGACTAACTTATATGTCAAAATTTCCGTGAACGACCGCTTCTCACGATCCCGAGTAGTAGAAGTAAAGTTCCTCAATTTTCGTGCGAAGTGAAGTTCAAGAATAAGTAGTTTTGCGTTTCGAGAGAAAGAATATGCAACCCACACTACCTTTCTCCCGGGAATGCGTTCTCTCGAGCCCGAGAATACATACCCAGATGTATATTTTAAGGCGCCTTTGCCAAAATAAAAAAAAAAAGATTTTACACCCTTGTGATTTCTTCAGGGAAAACCAGTAATGAAGTGTTTTTTTATTTATAATTTCCCATTAAAATATAAAATCTCTATAGCCTTTAATAACGCGAGAAACGGGGTACGAAGTGTATGAATTTTTGGTCAATTTGCGTGACGTATTTTATGGACGACCCCTTAGCAATATTCTAAAAACCTGTACCGTAATTAATACGTTCACTGCCAACGGCTAGTTTTGACAGCGGAGCAATGGGTATGGGCAAGGGAAAAATAGAAAGAATTGATTAATGTTGTTAGGGGCGCCAGTTACTTTAGCTTTTACTCCTTTAGGTAAGTAACAACCTAGTGTAAATACTTAAGCTTTTCAGTTTGAGAAAATATAACCCCTAAATAAAATAAGATAATTCATTTGAGAAATTTATTATAAATAAACTTAATGAAAGCACATCAAGTAATGTATTAATATATATAAAAAATATGTGTAATTATATTAAGATATAATTAAAGAAATCTTAATAAAAATTACTAAATTCAGAAATCATTCGACTTAAATGTATAAAGAAAACATGAAGTTCAGCAAGCACCAAGAAATGTATGTAAACAACAATCATTTCTTGCAGTGTATAAAAGTCATGCTTAAATTAGAAATCATTTAATCAAAAGTATGATATTTAATAATTAATAAATGAGATTAAATGTTTTAAAAAAAATAAGTACCTAAAAATGAACAAAAGCCAGAAGGGCATATAGTATTAATCAATACTATATCAGATCTGATAAAGTTTACAGTTATAAGAATATTGAAATAAAAGAATTTAAAAATATGAAATATTGCTTTCAAAAGTTTTCAGAATGAGTACTTAGCTGGTTTCTGCAAAATCCATGAGGTATGAATTCCATCGTCTCCATCTGTGCAAGTCTCCCCTATGCTGATGAATTCATTTCTCAAATGAAAGAAGAAAAAATATAGGCTGTCCCATCTACTTTGGAAAAATTATCTTCCAGGATAAAATGTACGATTGAAAATGTTGTCCGGGATTAAATATGCTTTTGAAAATTATGTCCAATATAAAATTGTCTGCTAGACGGTCATATAGAATTTATCTATGCCGAAAAATACAGAACCATGTTCCAACAGAACATCACTCCATGCGGAGAACTTGTATATCAAATATACCAAAATAAACTTCAACTTAAATTAATGTAATTCCATATTAATGGTATAGAATTGGTGAGTAATTAATGGTAATTAATTAATGTAGTAATAATGGTGCTTTATGGTGCTTAATTAATGGTGCTAAAACAATAATTATATCTCAGAAATATTCTAAGAAACAGAAAAACTTAACTTACGTCTCATTCTAAGTCTTCGATGTCCATCGAAACGTTATAAGTGCGTAATTGTATAAAATATCAGTTATAATATCTTCCGCATTGTTTAAATATTCATTTTCACTAACTTTAAATAAAAATACATGAAGGATTACTTCGATGATTACAGAAAATAAACACTCGTCAAAATGAGACCACCATTGTACAGAGTTCATCAAGAAAGAGCGAAAATCGACCTTATCAACCGGTATGAACCCTTCAGGTGAATAAAATCCTATTTCTGAACTATTAGCGACATCTATGCAAGTCATTATCAACTACAGTTTTACCGTATAGGATTCCTAATAAAGGTAACTGAAACTACATCAAAGATAACAACCAAAAAGACTATTTCCTATAAATCCGTATTAGTGATATCTAACCTCAAAATATTACTCTAAGAAACAAATATAAACAATACTTATTGTTTATCAGCAAAACTAATAAAAATACGAACAGAATACTAAGTGTCCTGTGAACTAAGTATAAACAAAATACTGAATCTAAGTGAGCAGTTCCAGCAAACTATTTTCAACAAATTCTGGATTATCCCGAAGGGATAATCATACACAACTTTCCACAAGAGAGACAAGCTACAGGTGAAAGCCAGTGAAATCCAACCCTCAATAGACTCTGAAACATATAAAAACCAGGTAAGTCCATAGACAAATGCACTATAGAGAAATAAGTCATATGATTCTTTATTATTAAAAATCATATTCTAATTATGTTTTCTTGATGTTATTTTCAGGTAGAACTATGGAATAGAGACTCATATGGTTAGAATTCAGTTCCTGCTACAAAATAGTCCCAGATACAAAATAGTTCTGTACGTACGTAACTATTTATATACAAAATAAACACAAATTACAACGTAAGTAAACGAATAGTTTAATTAACCCTTGCTATATTACCAAGTGACGATTTATGTCGTTACACATGCCCCCTCCAAAAATAATAAAAATATTTAATATACAAAAAATATTTTTATACCAAACTCTATAACTATTTAACTTAAATAGCTAAAATATATACTATATTTTATTTAATAAATCAACAAAAAAATACAATACTTTATGTAAATCATTTGAAATACTACTTGATAATTAACAATAGCTAAGCTTGATAACTACGTGTATCATCCGCCTACTCTTATGTAGAACATAATTTTGGGACTTTATCGGTGTGTGTCATAAACAGGTAATTGTCATAATCAGGTAATTGTCATAATCAGGTAATTGTCATAATTAATTTTGTTTTTCTTTTTAGCTAAGTTTTATCAAGATAAAAAAATAGAAATAAGACTTGACTGTGTGCACCAGAATTCTCTTCTACAAAAAATATATTTATATATTTTTTTACTATATACAAAAGTTTTGGGTACCCTTTAAATATTTTCAATACATTGATATTTTTTTTAAATATCATTCCGAATGATACTAAGAATATATTCTTATTTAATCAAATCTAGCCAACTGAAATGTCACTATTCGATCCAAAATATTTCTTTAGATCTTTAACATGCCAGTCGCCTCTATGACCATCTGCATTTTCCAAAATATACACTAACTTTGACTTTTTCGCAACAACTTTGCAAAGTATGTACTTTGGAGCAAGTTTTGCAGCAAAACTTTTACTAGCATCTGAGAGTACTTTGTTTCGTCTCCAAACTTTTTCACCTATCTCAAAATTTACTTCACGCTTGCGCAAATCATAAGTACGCTTATTACGTTCATAAGCTTCATGTAAATATTTCTTTACACCAACAAAAATCTCTTTAAGATTTCCCAAGTCTTGGCTATACGAGTCTCTGTCACAAGGTTCTAATTTAACACCATCAGTCGATGTCATTTTGCCATAATAAGTTCCTGTGATAGGTACATTCCTCCCAAAATTAAGAAATGCCGGCGTATACCCCGTAACTTCATTTACAGACGTTCGTAAAGCTAGACCTATTTTTGCTAAATTTTTACACCATTCTTTTTGATTATCTTTTATATATGATCTTATAGCAGTAGAAATTGTGCGATGTTGCCTTTCCGTCGGATTATTTTGACTATGGTAAAGTGCATTAAACCAAATTTTCTGTACATTATATTCATCTGCTAATTTTTTAAAAACTTTACCAGCAAATTGTTTTCCATTATCGACAATTAAAAATTGACAGACTCCGTAAACTAAAAAAACTTCATTCTCAATGAATTTACATATTGCATTTGCAGTAGCTTCCCTTAAAGGATGTAATAATGTATACTTTGTAAACCAGTCTGACACAACTAAAAGATAACAAAAACCTTTAGAACTTCTGGGAAATGGTCCCTGCAAATCACATGAAATAACTTGCCACGGATAATTTACTTCCTTTTCACGACCCATCAATCCAAAACGTGCAGAATTACTAACTTTTTGTGATTGACAAATATTACAACATCTTACATATTTTAAAATATCTTTACGCATTTTTGGCCAAAAATATGTTTCTGAAATTCTATGAAAAGTTTTAAAAAATCCCATATGAGAAGCTAATACATCGTCATGACATTCTTTTAGTACTTGTTTACGACATTTTTGAGGCACTAACAATTTCCACTCTATAATATTACTTTTTACTTTTGTCTTGGTCGGTATGAACTTATAAATATTATCATCAATAACTTTAAATTGCGGATATGAATCTGGACTCTTAACAATTTTTTCCCTCAACTGAATATAATATTTATCACTATTATAATCATTTACATTAAAATTAATTAAATTTACATCTGGAAAAATTGATTTTTCTGGTTCTATTCTATCAAAAGCTCTGGATAACCCATCAGCTACTACATTTAATTTACCTCTACGATATACAATATCCATATCATATTGCTGTAATTTTAATGACCATCTAGCCAAGCGACCAGAGGGATCTTTCATATTACTCAAATATTTTAATGAAGAATGATCTGTAATTACTGTGAATTTAACACCTTCAATATATGGTCTAAACCTATCTATAGCAAACAAAACAGCTAAACATTCCTTTTCACCTACAGAATATTTTATTTCACTACGTGTTAAAGCTCTACTAGCATAAGCTATTACTTTTTCTTGACCATCTTGCGTTTGTGTTAATATGGAACCGAGGCCAACTAAAGAAGCATCACATTGTATAACAAATGGTAAAGAAAAATTGGGACTTGCTAAAGCTGGAGCATTTATTAAAGATTCCTTCAACAATAAAAAAGCTTTTTCTGCATCAGTATTCCAACTAATGGCTTGTTTTTTACCTTTGCCCTTTAAAAGTGAATTTAATGGACTAACAATTGTTGAAAAATTCCTAACAAATCTACGATACCACGAAGCTACACCTAAAAATCGTTTTATCTCTGTACTATTTGTTGGTCTAGGATAGTTTATTATTGCTTCTACTTTTTGCGGATCGGTTCTTAAACCAAAATTATCAATTACAAAACCTAAATACTTAAGTGATTTTCTAAAAAAATTACTTTTTTCAAAATTTATTGTAAGATTAGCAGATTTTAATTTTTCATGTACTATTTGAAGTAATTTAATATGTTCCTCAAAAGTTTTTGATACTATTATAATGTCGTCAATATAAACAAATATATTTGGATAAAAGGAGAAAGGAAAAAGTTTATCCATTAATCTTTGCTGACTTTGTGTTCCATTTTTGAGTCCATAACACATTACATTAAATTCAAATAGTCCCCTACCAGGTACGGAAAATGCAGTTTTTTCTTTAGCAGTTTTTGTAAGTGGAATCTGCCAAAAAGCATTTTTTAAATCTATACTTGATATATATTTTGCATCGCCTAATAAACTTAAAATGGAGTCTATCCTTGGTAAAGGATGTGAATCACCTTTTGTAATAGAATTTAATTTACGTCCATCAAAACAAAAACGGTATGTACCATTAGCTTTTTTTACTAATAAAACTGGTGAATTAAAATCAGAATAAGATGGTGAAATTATATCATCTTTTAACATTTTATCTAACTCTTTATGTAAAATTTCTATTAAATAAGGTGACAAAGGATATTGACGCATTTTAAAAGGTTTATTATTTCCTGTATCTATATCATGTTCTATTAAATTTGTTCTACCTATTTTTTCGCTATATAATTCTTTAAATAAACTAACAAATTTATCTGCTATCTTTTTCTGTTCGTCTGTCAAGTCACATAAGCCTACTGAATTATCTTTATTTATATCCTGACTATCACTGTTACTAATCACATTCAAATTATTAATTTTATTATTCCAAGATTCATCAGAAAAATCCAGAGTCATAGAAAACAATTGTAAAAAATTCACACCAAAAATAAAATTTGTTTCCAAAGAAGGAACAACCAAGACTTGTAAAATCTTAACTTCATTATCTACTTTAATAGGTAAATAAACAACACCAGTTACTAACTGTTTAGATTTATCAGCTGTAGTAACATGCGGTATAAGACATTTATCAATTTTTAAATTAAATTTTTCTAAAATTTTAATCGCGTGACCACCAGCCACTGAACAATTTGCACCTGTATCAATCAAAGCTGTTATATTTTTATCAAAAATATTTACTTTAATATATGGACGGTTATCTCTAGGTAATTTAATAAAAGAATTTTTATTAATTACAGACAAACTATACGGTTTATAAAAATTTTTAACTTTATCCAACCAATCTTTCCATTCATTCAAATAAAAGCGTTTATTTGTTTCTGTTACACTTGATTTTTGTAAAGAATTGATATTATTTTTATTATAATAAATGTTTTTACAAAAAGTAGTTTTGTTATCCTTTTTTACCTGACTGTCATTATTATTTTTAGCCTTTTTATTAAGTGAATGCCGACTAAAATCATCCACTTCCCTATTTAGTTTTTTTGTACAGGAAGGGCAATTTTTAAAAACTACATCTTTATATCCACATTTATAACAAAACTTTGTTCTTTTAGCTAAACATTTGCTAAAAATATGATTTGGTTGGTTACAGTTATAACAAATTACTTGTCTACTTTTATTATTACTACTACTCTGTGTATTATTAAAGCTTTGATTGGTACTTTGACTAATTTGAGAAACTTGACTACTATTACATACTGAACTTTGACGAGTAGAGGAAGATGGGGTAAGTTTGGACACTGTGGTATTATGACTACAATTACATTTACTACTAAAATTTTGATTTATATCCGAACTTAGGACATTTACTTTATTAACTGTTTTATTTTTTGCCACACTTTTACCTGCTATGCTCTTTTGTTTTAATTGATAAGCTTCATCTATTCTTTTACAACTGTCTTTTAAATCTTCTAAATCATTTATTTCTATAAGTGATAATGGTGTAAAATAATGTGGTAATATTCTTTCTCTAATCGTCTTAAGTCTAGTATATAAACTTGCAGCATGAATTAAACGTTTAAACAAGGTTTCCATAGCACCTATAAAAATTGCGATAGATTCATCGGGATTTTGATATCTAGAACGGATATCATCCCATGTTCTATCATCTATGTTAGCTGGAAGAAAATCTTTTTTTAATGCTTGAATTATTTGAGACCATGAATTTAAATTATCTTTAATTGAGAGAAACCATGACAATGCTGGTTCTTTGAATAAGTCATATGCAGATTTAAATAACATTTCGTCTGTAACATTTCTACTTATTTTCATATATTCAACTTGCTCAATAAAATTTAAAACATTAGACTTTCCATCAAAATTAATATTCCATTTATAAACTGGTACTGATTTTAAATAATCATTATCTTTTTTACTAGAAACATTAGGACTAAACTGTGTACTATTATGTAATGAAATATTATTATTTACTTGAGTAAGATCTGAATTTTTACCAGATTTTTCATAAAGATCTAAAATATCTGCTTCTATTTCTAAACAAGTTGCTTTAGTTATTTCTAAAAATTGAATACGTCTAACTTTATTTTCTTCTACTTCAGGAAAACGTTGCAGACGATTTGTTACATGTACTAAATAAGTTTTTAATTTTCTTAAATCAGCTAAACTATAATCACCATGATATTCTACAATTTCTGAAGATATACTATCTAAAATTCTATTAATATTTTCCACTTCACTGTTAAAATTAAAAGTCGGATCTACATATTTTACTTTAGGATCTTCCCTAGCTATGGCTCTACCTAAAACTTTAATTCTAGATGCTCTATTATTTTTTGCTGTTAAATGTCTTATACGAAGTTCATAATTTACCATTTCTGCAGTCAAAAATCTAATTTCCATTTTATCTAAATCTTCCATTTTGAATAATTATTTTCAAAATTTAAATTCAATTTACTCAAAAAATTTATTTTATAATAAAATATTTATACTGTACCACAAATTATTTTTTTTTTGTGTACACTGTTCAACAAAGTTTTTGCATACTTTGGAAAATTTCCCAAATATGTCAAAAAAATACTAAATTATTATTTATCTCAATTGGACAAATTAATAATTATAAATAGTCTCCAAAACTACAAAATTAGCTAATATTTATTCATATCCTTCGCATAAATAAATACCCTATTATCCATTTATTTCTATTGAATAAACGATAATTTCTAGAAAAACTGAACCCACGCCAAAATTTCTCTATTCCATGTTATTCCATAAAACTCAGAATAAACATAAAAAACACATATCTGATATATCTTATCAGATTAACTCTAATTTGACTTAATTTTCAACAAAAAATATTTTATTCAACAGTTATATGTAGTTTTTCTCAAAATGAACTTTAAGTTACACTGAAAAAAAATAAGCTTTAGATTTTTATAAAAAATACACTGAGAAAAATGGAGTAAAATTAAAAAAACAAGTGTTCTATCTATCCAAATACCACGTTCTTGAGCGCCAATATTAGTGTACCGTAATTAATACGTTCACTGCCAACGGCTAGTTTTGACAGCGGAGCAATGGGTATGGGCAAGGGAAAAATAGAAAGAATTGATTAATGTTGTTAGGGGCGCCAGTTACTTTAGCTTTTACTCCTTTAGGTAAGTAACAACCTAGTGTAAATACTTAAGCTTTTCAGTTTGAGAAAATATAACCCCTAAATAAAATAAGATAATTCATTTGAGAAATTTATTATAAATAAACTTAATGAAAGCACATCAAGTAATGTATTAATATATATAAAAAATATGTGTAATTATATTAAGATATAATTAAAGAAATCTTAATAAAAATTACTAAATTCAGAAATCATTCGACTTAAATGTATAAAGAAAACATGAAGTTCAGCAAGCACCAAGAAATGTATGTAAACAACAATCATTTCTTGCAGTGTATAAAAGTCATGCTTAAATTAGAAATCATTTAATCAAAAGTATGATATTTAATAATTAATAAATGAGATTAAATGTTTTAAAAAAAATAAGTACCTAAAAATGAACAAAAGCCAGGAGGGCATATAGTATTAATCAATACTATATCAGATCTGATAAAGTTTACAGTTATAAGAATATTGAAATAAAAGAATTTAAAAATATGAAATATTGCTTTCAAAAGTTTTCAGAATGAGTACTTAGCTGGTTTCTGCAAAATCCATGAGGTATGAATTCCATCGTCTCCATCTGTGCAAGTCTCCCCTATGCTGATGAATTCATTTCTCAAATGAAAGAAGAAAAAATATAGGCTGTCCCATCTACTTTGGAAAAATTATCTTCCAGGATAAAATGTACGATTGAAAATGTTGTCCGGGATTAAATATGCTTTTGAAAATTATGTCCAATATAAAATTGTCTGCTAGACGGTCATATAGAATTTATCTATGCCGAAAAATACAGAACCATGTTCCAACAGAACATCACTCCATGCGGAGAACTTGTATATCAAATATACCAAAATAAACTTCAACTTAAATTAATGTAATTCCATATTAATGGTATAGAATTGGTGAGTAATTAATGGTAATTAATTAATGTAGTAATAATGGTGCTTTATGGTGCTTAATTAATGGTGCTAAAACAATAATTATATCTCAGAAATATTCTAAGAAACAGAAAAACTTAACTTACATCTCATTCTAAGTCTTCGATGTCCATCGAAACGTTATAAGTGCGTAATTGTATAAAATATCAGTTATAATATCTTCCGCATTGTTTAAATATTCATTTTCACTAACTTTAAATAAAAATACATGAAGGATTACTTCGATGATTACAGAAAATAAACACTCGTCAAAATGAGACCACCATTGTACAGAGTTCATCAAGAAAGAGCGAAAATCGACCTTATCAACCGGTATGAACCCTTCAGGTGAATAAAATCCTATTTCTGAACTATTAGCGACATCTATGCAAGTCATTATCAACTACAGTTTTACCGTATAGGATTCCTAATAAAGGTAACTGAAACTACATCAAAGATAACAACCAAAAAGACTATTTCCTATAAATCCGTATTAGTGATATCTAACCTCAAAATATTACTCTAAGAAACAAATATAAACAATACTTATTGTTTATCAGCAAAACTAATAAAAATACGAACAGAATACTAAGTGTCCTGTGAACTAAGTATAAACAAAATACTGAATCTAAGTGAGCAGTTCCAGCAAACTATTTTCAACAAATTCTGGATTATCCCGAAGGGATAATCATACACAACTTTCCACAAGAGAGACAAGCTACAGGTGAAAGCCAGTGAAATCCAACCCTCAATAGACTCTGAAACATATAAAAACCAGGTAAGTCCATAGACAAATGCACTATAGAGAAATAAGTCATATGATTCTTTATTATTAAAAATCATATTCTAATTATGTTTTCTTGATGTTATTTTCAGGTAGAACTATGGAATAGAGACTCATATGGTTAGAATTCAGTTCCTGCTACAAAATAGTCCCAGATACAAAATAGTTCTGTACGTACGTAACTATTTATATACAAAATAAACACAAATTACAACGTAAGTAAACGAATAGTTTAATTAACCCTTGCTATATTACCAAGTGACGATTTATGTCGTTACAAACCTTAAGTGAGTTCTGATACACCCTGTGTACATTGTATAGACCATAAAATGGATAAATACATAAAAATCTGTTTTTTTTTATAACCATACTTTCTTCTCTTTCCAGAAATTACAATAAAAAACTACTTAAAATAAAATTGATATGGTACCCAAAAAGCCAAAATATATTTTTTTAACCGTAGGATCCTTGTCGTGTGACCCCTCACATGTTTGTTGTTAATATTTTGCAAAAATTCCATAATTCGAAATTAAATATTTTACATTAGTAAGCTACATCATGTAGGTAACTAATAATATGGGATCAAGACCCAGTTTAATTTTAAAAAACTGGTCAAGTGCTAGTTTGCTCGCGCACTAAGGGTTCAGTATCTAGCTTTTTGAATTTTTTTCTTTTTGTCGCTGTATCCTTAAGAGTTCCAGTCGTAGCTCAAAACTGTTTATAACATTTTTTATAGAGAATTATTTGAGCTTTCTTTTGGTGTAATTTTCCTTTTTATGTGTATGATAATAAGTAAACAATTTATCGATAAAAAATATGTTTTGACCTTTTTTGCCCCTTTGGGGGTCCTTTACCCTACGCACTTCTCTATAGTCACCCCCCAACCACTCTCAAGTTGGAAAAAAATAAACCAAAATTATGATCATTAATTTTTCCCTTCGTGTAAAAAGAAAAAATTTTAATGTAAGGTAAAAATCTCAGTCTCGAGTAAAAAGTTGGGGAAATTTTAATCAATAGTTGGGAAATTTTTGTGTCTGCTCCCTTTTCCAAAAAAGGTTCTAGCGGTTATACAGGGTGTGTCAGGTATTCGATTATATTTGGGAGGTGATACTACATCCAAAAATATGAAAAAAAGTTCCTATAAAGGGTGGTCCGGAAATGAGCCACAAGGGAGCTATGGTCCTCCTAAGAGTGCGTGTAAAAAATAATTATTATTTGATATATGATATCTGGATATCTGGAATGCTGTGAACCACAGTAAAGAATTTTTGCACATGCCCGAACATTGATAAAGGCTATGTAATTTTCATTTGGTAACTTTAAACAGGGGCTGGCCAAATGGGGGGAAGTTGTCGCTTTTTTGCCCCAAATTTTTACCTCAAGTTTTTTAACATTTTATCAACAGACTATAATTTCCGGGTAAAAAATACATGAATAAGGTACTCTTAGTATAACAGCGTAGAACCAACCGTTTTCGAGAAAACTACACTTAAAGATAATTTCACTTGAGCCTAAATAATTTCACTTTCGTAGAACTTGATTTTTCCTAAATATGTCAAGTCAATGGGATTATTCGTTCTTGAGTTATCGTGTCTACGAAAATCGTGACATCAGATAGACATAAATTTATAAAAAAAATTGGTTTTTAATAAAAGAATTTTTTCTAAGAATTTTTATTGGGAAGATTTTTGAACATTTTGGAAAATTCGAAACTATCGTATTATACTATTCTAGCGCAGGCGGTGTGAATAGTATAACAAGAGTCTTCGTCGAAGACTTTTAACAAGGGTTACGCAACCGGCTATTATCTTAATAACTTTAATCAAATAAGCCAATTTAAGCATAGAAAAAACGGATTCCTTGAACCAAGGACACGTGTCTTTGTATATGTTCAAAGCCATATTCTCTTGTTTCTAGGCTGGCATTTTCTTGAACCAAAGTCAATGTCCTTAAATGAAGATGGGTTATGGAATAAAAATCAGCGCTCTTTATTCAAGGACATTGACTTTGGTTCAAGAAAATGCCAGCATTGAAACAAGAGAATATGGATTTGAACATATCCAAAGACACGTGTCCTTGGTTCAAGGAATCCGTTTTTTCTATGAGTGAATTTTGAATTATTTTGCAAAAACAAAAAAAGGTTTGTAAAAAATATTATTAATTATATTTTTTAATATTTATTTATAAAATTTAATATGATTATTATAATTCTCAATAAACAAACATAAACAATTTGTAAATAAAATTAACCAAAAATTAATAATATCCAAACGGAGGTTGACCTGAAAAATAATGTTTTCAAACTCAATACTCGATAACAAATAACTTTTTGAAATTGTTTCGCAAATTATAACATCAACCCACAAAAAAAAAGTTAAATTATTATTAACCAGACTAAGCTCGTTTTCTTCTTGTGAAAAATTGGTTTCGGACAGCTTTGGGCCTATTCATTTAGCTAAATTTTAGATATGTTCTCAACATTTAAGTGCATTTTGATTAAAATTGTCCACGGGAACAAATCCCGAAAAATAATAGTGTAGGTGATAATGTATACTCCATTTAATAGGAGAATACGACTCTGACGTCACAGTGCGTAATCTAAATAGCACTCCGTAGGGTGATGGCATTTATTTCTTATAACTTAATTTTTATATAGAACATGTATACATTGGATATATCTATTAAATTATTTATTAAGTCATAAGAAATAAATGCCAATTACCTTACAAAGTGCTATTAAGTTAACGCACTGTGACGCCAGAGTCGTATTCTGTCACTAAATTAAATTCGAAATTTTCAAGCACCGTGGTGCTTCGGTCTTATGGAAAAGTCAGATTTGGCTAAAATTTGGATACATTAAATTCTCGACTTTCTGATCAAAAGTATCTTCTGATAGAACTCTCAATATTTAATAATTTAGGTGCTACAAAACAACTTCGAATTCAGCACCAAAAAATATCTAAAAAAAAATACAATTCGGTTAAGAGTAATTGATTTTTTTAGGGGTAATTTTTCTAAATACGCATTTTCATGATATACATAATCAGGGAGGTTGAAGTGTCCTTCCCAGAAAAAGCAGTAAGGGGCGCCAAAACGAGCTTTTTTTAAGGTATATATTACGTTTAAGTCGAGGTTTAAGTCACCATAAATACGTAAAAATTTTGGCAAGCGGCGCTAGAGGTTTCTTATATTTTTGTGAAATTTGGAATTATAAATACCTGCGGCACTAGAAACTTCTCGCATTTTTGTGAAATTTTGAATAATATAACTGTTTAAACATTAAGTTCTTACAAATTTTCGCCTGTTGCACTAGGACTTTTTACGTTTTTTTTTTTAATTTAAGATTGTAAAACTTAAGCGTTAAATTCGTAAAAAATTTTCGCCTGCGGCGTTAGTGAACGTTCAAGTATTACGTAACGCAAATTTTGACCATTTTGGACCCCCCCCCCCTGTAAAGCAATTTTCCTATACCATTAACATGGTCGTAACACTCCAAAATGACCTCCACCCCCCCTAGGAGCGTTACGTAATACTTGAACGTTCCCTTAGAGATTTCTTGATTTTTGTTGAAATTCAGAATAATAAAACTGTTTATAAATTAAAATAGAACATTAAGTTTGTAAAAATTTTCACCTGTGGTACTTGTACGTTTATATCTATATCTAAGAAAAATACAATCCGGTTAAGAGTAATTGATTTTTTTAGGGGTAATTACCCCCCAGGATAAAATAATTGTAAAATTTGTAGAAAAATATTTTTTTCTAAATACGCATTTTCATGAAATAATCAGGGAGGTTAAAGAAAAAGCAGTAAAGTGGACCATAGATAATAAAAAACTGTTACTTTATCTCCGGTGAATGTTGGACAAAATAGTTATTTATATACCAAGGGTATTAAGAAGATGTTTATGTCCTGAGGGCGACGATCTTACAAACCCGAGGGCCTTTGGCCCGAGGTTTGGATGTTATGCACGGGCATAAAATACATTATTATGTAGTTGGTGCTTAATTAATAAAAACACAATAATGAACTAAGATGACATAAAACATGTTTTTTTTTAGATTATTTTTTGGTTAAACTTTTTTTGTATTTGTATTCCTAAAACATGTGGTAATACATATTCAGTTAACAATTCAGGCTGACTTTCTACATTTCAGGCCTACAATAATTTTAAATCGTTTTAAATTATCCATTTGGCCCTGAAGCCTGGTGAATCTTCTTTTGGGATATAAGGTTCGTTTTCAGTCTTAACTTCATTCTCATCGGTAAAAGTGCGCTATTTTATGCAATGTCATTTCCTAATTTAAATTAGCGATTCTATGGTCTGTTTCATCAAGCAAGAGAGTAAATTAAAACTCGCACAGTAAATATTTTTACAACAGGTTTGAATAGTGTATGTTTGTGTATAGAATATAGTTATGTTCTATAAAATAAACTACGCAGTATATTGGCACATCCAATATTCGAATCTGTTTTGAAAATTTTCACTGTGCGATTTTTAATTCACTCTCGTGCTTGATGAAACAGATCATAGATTTTTTTTTTGTTAGCAAACACCCCGAATCTTTAACTTAAATCTGGTATGGTCTGTTTCATCAAGCAAGAGAGTAAATTAAAAATCGCACAGTAAATATTTTTACAACAGGTTTGAATAGTGTATGTTTGTGTATAGAATATAGTTATGTTTTATAAAATAAACTACATAGTATATTCGCACATCCAATATTCGAATCTGTTTTGAAAATTTTCACTGTGCGATTTTTAATTTACTCTCGTGCTTGATGAAACAGATCATAGATGTTTTTTTTTGTTAGCAAACACCCCGAATCTTTAACTTAAATCTGGTATGGTCTGTTTCATCAAGCAAGGGAGTAAATTAAAAATCGCACAGTAAATATTTTTACAACAGGTTTGAATAGTGTATGTTTGTGTATAGAATATAGTTATGTTTTATAAAATAAACTACATAGTATATTCGCACATCCAATATTCGAATCTGTTTTGAAAATTTTCACTGTGCGATTTTTAATTTACTCTCGTGCTTGATGAAACAGGTCATAGATGTTTTTTTTTGTTAGCAAACACCCCGAATCTTTAACTTAAATCTGGTATGGTCTGTTTCATCAAGCAAGAGAGTAAATTAAAAATCGCACAGTAAATATTTTTACAACAGGTTTGAATAGTGTATTTTTGTGTATAGAATATAGTTATGTTTTATAAAATAAACTACGCAGTATATTCGCAAATCCAATATTCGAATCTGTTTTGAAAATTTTCACTGTGCGATTTTTAATTTACTCTCGTGCTTGATGAAACAGATCATAGATGTTTTTTTTGTTAGCAAACACCCCGAATCTTTAACTTAAATCTGGTATGGTCTGTTTCATCAAGCAAGAGAGTAAATTAAAAATCGCACAGTAAATATTTTTACAACAGGTTTGAATAGTGTATGTTTGTGTATAGAATATAGTTATGTTTTATAAAATAAACTACATAGTATATTCGCACATCCAATATTCGAATCTGTTTTGAAAATTTTCACTGTGCGATTTTTAATTTACTCTCGTGCTTGATGAAACAGATCATAGATGTTTTTTTTTGTTAGCAAACACCCCGAATCTTTAACTTAAATCTGGTATGGTCTGTTTCATCAAGCAAGGGAGTAAATTAAAAATCGCACAGTAAATATTTTTACAACAGGTTTGAATAGTGTATGTTTGTGTATAGAATATAGTTATGTTTTATAAAATAAACTACATAGTATATTCGCACATCCAATATTCGAATCTGTTTTGAAAATTTTCACTGTGCGATTTTTAATTTACTCTCGTGCTTGATGAAACAGGTCATAGATGTTTTTTTTTGTTAGCAAACACCCCGAATCTTTAACTTAAATCTGGTATGGTCTGTTTCATCAAGCAAGAGAGTAAATTAAAAATCGCACAGTAAATATTTTTACAACAGGTTTGAATAGTGTATTTTTGTGTATAGAATATAGTTATGTTTTATAAAATAAACTACGCAGTATATTCGCAAATCCAATATTCGAATCTGTTTTGAAAATTTTCACTGTGCGATTTTTAATTTACTCTCGTGCTTGATGAAACAGATCATAGATGTTTTTTTTGTTAGCAAACACCCCGAATCTTTAACTTAAATCTGGTATGGTCTGTTTCATCAAGCAAGAGAGTAAATTAAAAATCGCACAGTAAATATTTTTACAACAGGTTTGAATAGTGTATTTTTGTGTATAGAATATAGTTATGTTTTATAAAATAAACTACGCAGTATATTCGCAAATCCAATATTCGAATCTGTTTTGAAAATTTTCACTGTGCGATTTTTAATTTACTCTCGTGCTTGATGAAACAGATCATAGATGTTTTTTTGTTAGCAAACACCCCGAATCTTTAACTTAAATCTGGTATGGTCTGTTTCATCAAGCAATTAAAAATCGCACAGTGAATATTTCCAAAACAGATTCGAATATTGGATGTGCGAATATACTGCGTAGTTTATTTTATAAAACATAACTATATTCTATACACAAACATATATTATTCAAACCTGTTGTAAAAATATTTACTGTGCGATTTTTAATTTACTCTCTTGCTTGATGAAACAGACCATACCAGATTTAAGTTAAAGATTCGGGGTGTTTGCTAACAAAAAAAAACATCTATGATCTGTTTCATCAAGCACGAGAGTAAATTAAAAATCGCACAGTGAAAATTTTCAAAACAGATTCGAATATTGGATTTGCGAATAGTTTATTTATTAATATTAATATTTACTGTGCGATATTTAATTTACTCTCTTGCTTGATGAAACAGAACATAGTAACCGTTCAGTCAACAATTCGGGCCTACTCTCTAAATTTAAAGACGCCAATAACGTTAAATTTTTCTTCTCATCATAATATGGGTCCAAGGCTTCTCCTAGTGTATCTCTTAGATTTAGTTTTGTTTTTTTTTTCAGTTTTAACTTCATTATTATCGGGAAAAGTGCGTTATTTTATGAACAGAAATCATGCACGCGGAAATAAGGCAAGGTATTTTTTTTGCAGTAATGCCTGTTAGGGACCTGAAAAAAAAAGTATTTTTATAAATTTTATTTCCTAGTTTAAATTAGAGATCCACAGGGTTTCTAATTTAAATCTGGTAATAACTGCTCAGTCAACAATTCAGGTCTACTTTCTAAATTTAAGGACGCTAATAACGTTAAGTTATCCATCTCGTCGTAATTTGGCTCTAAGGCATCTCCTAGTGAATCTCCTAAATTTGGTATTAAGGGTTCGTTTTCAGTTCTAACTTCGTTCTTATCGGTGAAGGTGCAAATCAGATCAGATGTTTCTTCTACTTCGTTTACTTCTTCGCCATTTTCTATTTCTATTGTATCTTCCTCGCTATCCTAGAAACAAAACAAAAATATGTGGAGAAAAAACACTTAAGTACCATACGGATATCCCCAGACCACACAGTAAGTGGCACCAAAATAAGCAAAGGTATTTAACACAAATAAAATGGGATTATGTATTAAGTAATCCCAATTTTATTTGTATTAAATACGTATACGTAATCTCATTTTTATTTGTGTTAAATACATTTACTTATTTTGGCGCCACTTACTATAGTAAAAAAGGGCACGCCTGGGCCCCAAACAAGAGTGTAATAGTAGATTACAGGTCGACTCGGAAAATAGTACTTTAAGTACCATACGGATATCCCCAGACCACACAGTAAGTGGCACCAAAATAAGCAAAGGTATTTAACACAAATAAAATGGGATTATGTATTAAGTAATCCCAATTTTATTTGTATTAAATACGTATACGTAATCTCATTTTTATTTGTGTTAAATACATTTACTTATTTTGGCGCCACTTACTATAGTAAAAAAGGGCACGCCTGGGCCCCAAACAAGAGTGTAATAGTAGATTACAGGTCGACTCGGAAAATAGTACTTTTCCGAGACCATTTATAGGTAGAGGAAAAGTACCCTTTTCCGGGAGACCTATATACTATTTTATTCGCAACTGTTTTTATTTAAAAAGTACTAATTTTTTTGAAACCTAGATGTTTGAATCGAAATGAAGAAAATAATACTATAATACTTAGTTTTTAGTTCTTTTCATATTTACCACAAATATTTTTTCCTGCATTTCACAAGAAAAGCACAATCATATAAAACTGAAGTTCCACATACGCGTAACCCAAATAAAAAACCACAAAAAACATTTGTTGATAGCTCACAAGGCACCGTTTATAACATTTATTATCCTTCTCAGTCTCAAAAGTAAAACACATTGACTAAAACTGTACTACATTTAAGTTTTTTAAACCAAATGTATTAGATTATATGTTTATCATGACAACAGCAGTTCAGCCATCTTGCTTTAAACATTAATAATGATATTTTAATCGGTGGCGCTATCTAGCTGAAATTAATAATTTAAATTGCAGACCAGTAATAATTAGTTTACTGGTTTCTATTTTTCATTACAGGTCAGGTTAAGGTGTGGAAAACAGTGGGAAAAGAAATCACGTACTTCTCAAACTTTTTAATTAATACATGTAATGTATGTATTACATATACAGTTGCGAATAAAAAACCTGCGAAAACAGTTATTCTTAAATAATGCCAATAAATCTAGTGCACCGATGTTGCCAGCAAGAAAAAACCATTGATTGCACCCAAAGCTAAGTCAAAATTAAAAAAGTTTGGTTAGCTTGACTTTTCAGCAGCTTCTTTCTAAACTCTAAGAAAGTACCAGCATGTTCCTTTAACTGTACCTGATTACCAGTACTCGGCGAATTTCCAGTAGTCGCATAGGCGCCGCTTCGACTCTAGCATTGACGCGAGGTTTTAAATATTTACATTTATATTTCTTTTATCTTAATTTTTTTAATGATTCCATTTAAACGAATGTGGGAAAAAAGTTATCGATAAATAAAAATTAAAAACTTTCGTATTCTTAAAAGATAAAATTAAAATGTCGGTTTTTTCTTTGAAAAACACCAATTTCGCGTAGCCACAGATCCGTATACACTTACCTGTACAATTGGTGTAGTCGATTTATACTGAAACGCACTATTTGAGAGATCCACTTCGACCGGGAACAAAGCCGGTCCATTCAACAACTCAATCGTATTGGAATGCATCTCCGAAATTCCTTTGACCAGCTTTGCTAAATGTCCACCCAACGATTGCACGTGTTTATTATCCAACAGTTCCATTTTAACCAGAACGTCTGATCGCAGTTTTGCAAATTTTGCTCTTGCTAGCTGTCGGCATCTTAAAATTAGTCTAAAAAAAGACAGTTTAAATGAACAAATCAACAACGGACGTACCCAGGATGTCCGTTTTGTGTCCAGACTCGGTCTGAACGTCAGCGACTCATAATGAACTTTTTAGAAACGTACTATTATGTATTATTATATTTTAGAAACGTTAAAACAGTAGGTTTCTAAAACGTTCATTATGAGTCGCCGACGTTCAGACCGAATCTGGACCCAAAACGGACATCCTGTACGTGCAGTACTGCATGCATGTGTGATGGAATTTATTATAATATTCATCGGAATCATCATCGGGTACAATTTTCCGACTTTATATTTATTCTCAGCGACCTCAAAAACCCCAAAGTGAAAATTTTCAAGAAGAGAGAGAAATTACACAGTAAAAAGCCTTTGACTTAATGCAAATGCTAATGACGTCGAAGGGATATATTTCGTAACTTCGAATAGCCATAACATTGCGAAAAAAAATTGTAATTGAACTCATAAAATAAAGGGTTATTGAACTCATAAAATAAAGGGTAAGAGTGGTACTAAATGATTTAACTGGAGAGACAGACCACAAAAAAAATTTGCACCCTGTACATAAACTCAAGAGTAGGAAAAAACGCCTTTTCTCGGGTACATAACCTCAAATATCTCAAAATCCTGACGTGATGGGCCAATTCTGTCCCAGGATTCGGATTCTACACAGCAAATTACTTTGGAAATGACCTTCAGCTTTCCAACAACTGACATGACCCGGTATTTGTAGACCTGTGTTATTAAAGTAAATAGGGTAAGTAAATACAATAACGTAAGGTTGGCAATATCGCCAACTGGTCATATTTGAAGATTTATGACAAAAAGCAGTAGATAGTCTTTGATTTACGATAAATATCTATAGAAAAGTTCTTAAAATGGACTTTGAACATAGGATTTAATATCCAAATTTCTTGTGGTACAAGTAATTAGACATAAAAAATTCTACTCGATTCTACTCGAGGGGTAAACCGCTGACAAAATTTCGTACACCTTTAGGAGAAAATCTTCAAAGATTTCCTCCAAACTACCTCCAAAGATTACCTCGGGTTTCTAAGATTTCCTTCAGATTACCTCGTAACCTTCAAGGATTCCTCCAGATTACAATTTGTACACCAGAATTTCTCTGCGGTTTACCCCTCGATTCTACTATTTTTTTGTAACTAAAAGTTCAATTTATCCTAAAAATAAGATAAGATTTCATACGGTATTAGAATTACATCGGCACTTAGTACTACTAAGAGTGCCGATGTATTAAAATCTTCGCCGAAAAGTCAAAATCTATGACCATGTTTTTTTCACATTTCTCGATAACTCCATTTCTAAAAAAGATATCGACAAGCGGTTTTTTGCATATTGTTTCTTATCATATTTCAAAGAGCTGATTATATTTTGGCGTTTTGACGATTGGGGGTAAGGGGATAAGAGTGGAGTAAAGCTGTACTTTTAGCGTTTTTTTGGTTATAATTAGGTTATTTATTATAGTATTTTATTAATTTAGCACTTATATGGTTGAAAAGTCCAAACTACTCAAAAAATGTTATAAGCATATTTTTCCTAAAATACATTGTTTTCGAAATATTAGCGTTTAAAGCAGTAAAATGTTTTTTTTTTGCATAACTAATTTATAAACCGATTTCAAATCAAAGCTCTTTTTGAGCCCTACAAAAAATATTATATACCGTTTTTGCTAAAATGTAAAGTTTTGGAGATACAGACTTTCAAACTTTAATAAATTATGCAACACGCAGGTGTATTAATGGTTGCCTATTCACACAACTTCCTATTTCATAACGTTTCCAATTAGTGCCTAGTGCCGATGTTTTGACAAGGTGCTTGCAACTGTTCAGTTGGTTTTAATGTGAAAATTCATGGGATTTCGCGAGTTTTGATATGTGTGTTGGAACCGGGTTGTATCAGAAATTATTATAGGGTTCCCACTAGTTAGTTTAGTTTTATGTCTGTCGGTCGATAACGATTTGTTTTCTTCTTTCTTTACCTGTACTCATAGTTTCCAGTTTCTACCCTGTATAAGGGCTCTTGTATAGCTGCATAGCTGCATTCCTCGTCGTCCATTTCTTTGACTTTCAAACAATATGCCAAATATTCAAATTTGGTATCCGCGTACTTTTTCACAGTTAATCTTGTATCAGGTATTGCCTTGTAGAGATATGTGCCCATATCTGATAAAACCTACAAATAAATAGCAGATTTATATAAAAATATAATAATAATGTCAATATTAATTCTTCCGGAAAATTAATGCAAGTATGTTCTTTTTTCTAGAAAGGTTGCTAGTTCGTCAGTTAGGGCTTAAAAACGTCAAATTAAACCAACGGATATCTGCAGATCTGATTAGCTGACACCTCCTCTAAGCATAAGCTTTCTTTTATTTAGGGCTCTGCATGACCTTGTACTTATCAATTAAGTTATTATAATTATTAAGTTATTAGTTAAGTATAATTATACCATAAATCCATGAAAAAACTTACTGGTTTTATTTTTTGCACCATTTCGTTTCCAATTCTTTCCATATTTCTATGTTGTTCTCCAAAGAGTCTAAATGCTTCACTTGCTCTTGGTTGTGGCTCTCTTACTGCTAAACTAGCAAATACATCACCCATCGCTTTAATAGCAACTTGCAACTCCACTTGAGCCTACAGATAAAATAGTAAAAGATTTTTTAAAGAGAAAATTAAATACTCTGTATTTTAAGAGTCCATTCACAGCTTCAAAATGAATAATTTGGAATCAAAGTAACAATTTTACATTTTCTTTTATAATGATGATCAAAATGGATTTAGTTTTATTGCAGAATAATTATTATCTTACCTGTAAAACTCTTTTGCAATGATCCACCAGTCCTCTGTACATCAGTTCCGTATCTTGTAGTTCCTGCATCTTTTTGACCAGCGTATCATTGCATAAAATGGCCCTAGATAGACCTAGAGCATCTGCTGTAGAGGAGCTCATGTTTTCTACCAGTCTATGTTTCATCTTTTTGAGAACTATGTCCAGACTTTTTCCTTGTTGTGGATCGGCATGAAGTTTGTTGTAATTTATTATTACTTCATCCTTTAAACAGAAAATAACTCAAAAAAAAATGTATGTAATTTGCATTAAAAATAAGAACAGAATGATTAATACATTTGTGTAACAGTCGCCTTACACTATTATTTTCTAATCTCTTAGGCACGAGTGCTTAAAACAATGGCCCTTTTAAAACTGAAATACCATTTATAAATCCGATTTTCATAACTTTTATCGAAAAAGAAGCTTTATAAGTATACTAAACTTTTTTTTATTTAAAAGATTTTATAAAAAATTGCCATATTTAAGTACTTACTCTGGCATCAAACTAAAAATCTTCATACAAAGAAAACTCAAAGCGACTTAGGGGAACAGGGGGCACAGTGAGTCATTGGGCACAATGAATCATTGACTATAACTCTACCAATATTAGTTTTAGAAACGCCGCTTTCTGATGGCGCGCTAAGAAGACGTTTCTTTAGATAAAGGGTCAGTTGCCGGCAAACCTGCGTGGCGTGTGTTGGAGCGAAGAGGTGGCTGCATAAAATAAATAATGAAAGTATTTTTTTTGTTAATCTGTTTATTAGGTATATTTGTACTACTTTTACGTAAATTCCAGTGTAATTTGGCATTTTTATATTCTTTATTAACTTAAATAAGTGTGTTTACACAAATTTATCAGATATTTGGTATGTTTTTTTATGTCCACTTTGAACTGTCCTGGTTACTGACACAGTGAGTCAAAGACCGCTTGGACACAGTGGCTCATGATCTACTGTGCCTCAACTATGGTTAAATGTTCCTGTATATTTATAATTAAAATTATTGTAGTAATTTTGCTTTCCCATTTTTAAATTTTCAAAATTTAGGAAAGCCCAGTATTCGTGAAAAAATTTTAATTTTTTTTGCGTATTTTTGCGTTTTATGACGTTTTATGTCGATATAAATCAATTTCAAGCAAAAAAATTTGTTGGTCTATTGGTCGTTCTGTCCGGGAAATCTTGTGGGCAAGATAACTTAAGAACGCTTTAAGCTAGAGACTTTGGCATACAGGTATGTTACCAAAAGTTCTCGCTCGGGATTGTTCACCAAAAACAATCCCGAGCGAGAACAATATTTACAAAAATATTAAAATTTCATTATAGGGGTTTTTCAAATTGCTGAAATCGAATCTGATAATAAAAAAATTCTAACACCGCCCCCGCAGGGGTGAGGGGGTAAATATTTTAAAATATTTTTCATATTTTCGTGAAAATTTGAATGTGGGGGTTTTTAAGGTTGCTAAAACTATATCTTGAAATTATTTTTTTCCAAATCCACCCCCTTAGGGGTGGTGATGATTTTTTTGAAAATTGGTTTGGATACAATCAATGTATACATTTAACATTGTTTTTCAGGGTCTTGATTTACGTTAGTTTCTTTTGACTTTTGTTTTTTTTTTCTTATTTAAAAGTTTGATTTTCAAGGTTTTGATTTACCTACGTTAATTAATTTTAAGTTTTGTTTTTTGTTAACAAAGAGTTTTATTTGACTTTATTTAACTATGTAGGTATTTAAAATAAACATTTTTTTTTAATTAATAAATTGACTTAATTTATTTAAATATCACGATTAACTGTACCCTATACTGACTCTCTGTACCCCTTGCAGTGATTCACTGTACCCCGTACTGGGGGCTCAGTGGATCAAATGACATACTGTCAAAAAAGTACTTGTAAAAAATCATGGTCTATTCATTTTTAATTTAAACCTGCAAATTATGTTAGCTTAAAGATCAAAGAAACGTAGTATGAAAAAAAATCTGAGTTATTGTCAAAACTTTTAAAAATATGCGCTCTGAAAAAGTAAGTGACTCACTGTGCCCCCTGTTCCCCTACATGTATTTGCATGCAAATAACTCAAAATCAAGTAAAAAACTGTAGGAAAATTAGCAAAAAAAAATACCAAGAAATATTGAATAATTCAATGCAATTTAAAGTTTTGCGTTTTTAACAGTTTTTAATCAATTTAGTTCAAAAAAATAAAACTGGTCTATTGTTGATTATTTAAACCTTGACAACTGTCAAAACAATCACCCCTCAACGTTTGCATTATAACTTGTAAATAGGTAAAATTCAATAAAATTAAGTAATTACTTATTTGATAAAATTATTAAGTAATATTAAGTGCTTTATTTAAAAATATGAGTTTTGTTGCATTTACAATGTCTAGTGACAAGGAACACTGTTTTCAACCTTGTCCACAGTTTAAACTGTTTCAAGAAGAAAAAGTATATTCTATAAAACGTATTGAATATTCATTCCGCGCTCGCGTGACCCTCATACTCGCCTGCTGGCTCGTGTGACAAACCTTCTGCTCGCGCGGAATACTATTTATAGAATAAACTATTTAATTAATTTGTTGGAAATCAACATACCTTAGTCGCCTGTATCATCTTAGCCACCTCAACTTTAGTTTTTCCTTTGACAGATTGCCCGTTTACCGAAACCAGCTCATCTCCAGACTGAAGTGTTCCATCCCTGCTGGCAGCCGTGTTGTCGAAAATCTGCACGATGTACAGACAGAGGCACAGTGGGGCTCCACCGCCTATACTTATACCTATCAGATTATTTGCATCCTTTTTTATCACCACGCTGCCAGATGTTACAGTCATTCCCCTGGAAGTGGATTTAGATGGATTAATATCTCATTAGGGTGGACCTTATTTTTTTATTGTTTTATAATTTTCATTGCGATGTATCTAGAACATCCTCAAATATGAGAGTGATCAAACTTCTCTAAGAGTCCCAATTGGACCCATAAAATCGTTAAATTACGCAAAAATCGTAAAAACTTGTTGAAAATGGACTGTACTGGGGGGAGGGGGGGGGCTATCACATTTAAAAGAGTTGATCTTTAATTGTATATTACAGCATCACTATAATTTTCTGATGAAAATACTATCTATGAAATTACATGATATTTTTATGCGAGTAAAACCAAATATTTATGAGATTTCATATTGCTTTCTCATTTTGTTTTGAAAATTTTCAAAATTTCGGAAAGCCTTGTATTCGTGCAAAAATTTTCAATTTTTTTTTCGTATTTTTGAGTTTTATTACGTTATATGTCGATATAAATCAATTTCGAGCAAAAAAAAAATTGTCAGTCGATCGGTCGATCAGTCTGTCCGGGAAATTATGTGTGAACTTAAGAACGCTTTAGCTAGAGACTTGAAATTTGGCATACAGGTATGTTACCAAAAGTTCTCTCTCGGGATTGTTTTGGGTGAACATTAGGGTGTAGCAAGGCGGGCAAATGGGGAAAAAAATTTTTAGAAAAATTTTAAAATTATATAGGGGTTTTTGAGGTTGCTGAATAAGTTTTTTCTATCTCCACTCGAGGGGGCGAGGGGGTAAATATTTTTAGTATTTTCTTCAAAATTGGGGTTTTTCGGGTCGACGAATATGAATCTGATAATATTTTTTTTATAATTTTACCCCCTGAGGGGTGGGGGGGTAGTTTTCGTGAAAATTGGTATATTAGGGTTTTTGAGGTTGCTGAAAGTGAATCTGATTATAAAAAAAAACTTACTCCACCCCCTGAGGGGCGTAGTTTTCTTGAAAATTTATATATTGGGGTTTTTAAGGTCGCTAAAACTGAATCTTATAATAAATTTTTTCTAAATCCACCCCTTGAGGATGGGGGATAGTTTTTGTGAAAATTGGTATATTGGGATTTTTGAGGCTGCTGAAAGTGAATCTGATTATAAAAAAATTCTAATTCCACCCCAGGGGGGGGGGGTAGTTTTCATGAAAATTGGTATATTGGGATTTTTAAGGTTGCTGAAAGAGAATATGATAATAAAAAAAATCTAACTCCACCCCCTAAGAGGCGGGGGTAGTTTTCGTAAAAATTCGTATATTTTTAAGGTTACTAAAACTGAACGCAAGGAGGTAAAAAATGGGAAAGCTTGGGCAGTGTATTTTTTCATGTAGTTTCATAAAATTTGATGAATTTTACCTGACAGTATCATGATATCAGTCTGATAAAAGTTTCATAAAAAATTTCAAGTAAAATTGTCATTTTCATCATAATTTTTTTAGTTGTTAAGAATGCAAATGTGGTGCCTTCCCAGAGCATAATCAACTCCGCAATATGTCTAGAAAGTTTCTAATATGAATTAGGAGACACTTTCTGTTATGATGGTATCCTGATTGTAGTTGCGAGAATAAACATTAAAAGTTTAGAGTTTTTACAAATGTGGCGAAGTCGCTACTATGCGTCCATACTAGTATCCGTGTCTGAAATAGACTGCAGTGACTAATTTAAGAACGTGTGCTAAAAAGCGAAGATCATACCAATTCGGGTGCGGTTCGCGTAACTCCGTCTGAGGGGAATCCCTTATACGAGAGCAGCATAATACGTTTTAGATATTAGTCACTGCGTTCTATTTCAGACAAGGAGAATACATACCATCACAATATAAGTGCTAAGAATTACAGTTTTATTTTAAAAAGAACCTAAAGAAAAAGTCTACTACCTACAGACTAAAACTAAATAAGAATAAGAAAAGATTTTTTTAAAATAATAAAAAACAAAATATGATAAAGTCTGACACACAGTAACTAAGCTTCGACGAAAGGGTAGGTATACCAACGAACTAATTAATAACTCTTCTCTCTAGCATAGGTATTTCATTTGTAAAAACTGAAAAAAAAAGTAGCCAACATATACATTTGTCTGTCTTACTCGCACAGCTTTGTTCTAACAGAGACAACAACAACAGTTACTGATAATTGTTATTGTTCAGGCCTAAATATACCTACTATTTGTTTACAAGCAAACCGAGATGTTGGCAATACTTTATATTAACGGTATGCGTATTCTAGAGAGAAGAGTTGTTAGTTTGTTGAGGTATACACGGATTTTCAGCGCCCTCTCAACGTAAAGTTGCAACTTTACGATTAAAGCGTCAAAAGGCAGGATGCGTGCAAGTAAGAGGCATATTTTGGCTGCATTCTTTCCAAAGCTATAAAACCGTGTGTCAAACAGTATTATGAATAGAAATGATTAGGCGTTTGCCACGACTAAACTACATGAATGGATTTATTTGGTGTAATTTTTGATAAAAAAAAACTGGATACTACTACCAGGTACTACGTAGTTTTATTTATATAATTAAAATAGGGGTACCTTCTTACTATCTATATATTTTTTATTCGGATAAGATTTTACCTATTATTACATTAATTAGTGCGCTCTCAAACCTATGGACTACAGCTAGTGTGTTTACCAGTTTGGTGCTAAAAATATTATTTTTAATCTAGTTACCTACTAACTGGCTCAAATTTTTTGAAAAATGTGTTTTTTGGGTGCTAAAAGCATATTTTCTAATTTTCTTTCCTAAAAACTTACATAGTATTTTCTCTGCTATATTTTCCAGAGTAATCGTTCATATCAAACATTAAAACTTCCATTTCTGGAGTGCTATCAATAAATGATTTTTCGATGATATTATCAATAGTTGATTTTTCGTTGATATTATCATTCGTTGATTTTTCACCGATATTATCGAAATTATTATCAATTAAGTTTAAGGAATCCATTTTATAATAATGTAGTGATAGATTTAGATCATTGATGTTTTTATTTTTAATTTACCTAGAAATTTATTTGCCTTAGAAATTAAAATATTCTAGCTAATGAATTCAATTAAAATTAAAGAACTTTTTGATTTTGTCTTGTGCACACTACTTCCTTTCCATTTAATAAACTTTTGCTTCCTTTTAATTACCTAGTAAGTAGTATTTTTATTTATTTTGAAAATATAGAATTTTTAACCATGGAGTATTATAATAACCAGTCATCGGCGAATTTCCAGTGCTCGTATAGGCGCTGCGTCGATTCTAGCGTTGACGCGAGGTTTTAAATATTTACATTTTTATTTCTTTTTATCATGATTTTTTTTAATGATTCCATTTACACGAGTTAGGTGGGAAAAAAAGTTATCGATAAATAAAAATTAAAAACGTATTCTTAAAAGATAAAAATAGAATATCGGTTTGTTCTTCGAAAAACACCGATATATATATACATATTTATAGTTAATATGTATAGTCAATATTGTTGTGTGTAACAAATTAGTAGTCAAATGTTTCGATTTAGTGACCTTTATAAAAATTTGCCTCATAATTCGGCAAAATTATTCCGTAAGCCTATGTTTCTGTGTTTATTTTCAACGTTGATGAGTTCCTATGTATTTTTTACCGCTGAAACCGAATCCGTAACCCGTTTAACCCTTACACGACAGGATTTTGACATAACCTCAAAACACACTCGAAAAACTACTGAAACCGCTAAAATCATCTACTACATACCACTTTCACCCCCTTCCTCCAAATTTGTAATTTCGTAACCCCATAATCCCCTAACCTCGGAATACCATTACTCCATAACCTCAAAACCCGGTAACCTCATTAATTAGAAAAATCTGGTTCGGGAAAACAGAACAATTACGTGAAATTTTCTTGTAGAACAAAGTTATGAATAAGTAACTGTATAATCCTAAAATTCCATCACACCTACTAACCCCTTCACTCCGTAACCCCATATATTATAACCTCTTAACCCCATCATCCTATTCTGTGGAGAAGTCCGGTTCTCGAAGTCATAAGAGTTTTGTGAGTGAAGTCATGAATCAAGGTTTTCTTCATTATTTTTTTAACCGGACTTCTCCACAGAATAGGATAACGGGATTAAGGAGATATAGCGTATGGAGTTACGAAGTGAAGGAATTTGGAGGTTATGGTATTAGGTGATTTTGGGGTTATAGAGTTACTTACCTATGACTATGTTCCACAAAAAAACTGAAGAATTAGTTCTGTTTTCCCAAACTAGATTTTTCTACTTAATGAGGTTACGGGGTTTTGAGGTTATGCGGCTATGGTATTATGAGGTTAGGGGATTATGGGGTTCTGGAGTTATAGAATTAGCAATTTGGGGACAGGCGAGTGACAGTGGTATGGCATAAATGATTTTAGCGGTTTCAGTAGTTTTTAGGGTGTTTTTTGAGGTTATGTCAAAATCCTGACGTGTAGGGGTTAAACGGGTTGCAGATTCAGTTTCAGCGGGAAAAAATACATAGGAATATCATATTGGAATCCAAGACTCAGAATTTTTTTTTGTGGGCCTGTGTAATTTATACGATTGTTTTTAAATTTCCAATATCCTCTGTCTGTCTGCTTGTCTGTCTGCCCGTCTCTTTATCTTTAAGTATGTCTGTCCGTCCAGGTGTCCCATTTTTTGTGTACAATAATAACTCAAGAACGAAATACCCGATTGGTATCAAGTTTTCTTGTGTGTTATAAGGGAGGCGGTTTCAGCTAGATAGAGTGAATATTCTTATGCCTTTAAGTTACAGGTGGAGTTAAATAGAATGAATGTAATTTAAAATTATATCCCTGTACTTCAACTTCACACTCTATAACCTTAGAAATAACGAATAATTTTTAAATTTTTAACCTACCTTTTGAACCTAGAAATTTTTGACATAATTGAAAAAATAATTAGTTTATAAATTGTTAAAAATATTTACAATGTATCCTGATATCTGAAGAAACGATAATAATATTCCTCATCAGCTTCTGGGGCGATCCACTTAAAAGGATATTGATGCATTTTTTATTTTAATTTTTTGCTTGTCAAAAATATACAAGGTTTATTAACAACAAACACCTAGATGTAATTAAAAAAACAAATATGTGGATTCTCGCCAGAAATGGGCCCTTATTGTCGGTATGGAGTTATCATATACTGTGCGGTCCAAAAGTCAACCACCCACCCCTCTTAACTTCTGAACCAGTTGACATATCGACTTTATGTTATATTATATTTTTTCATGGCCCTCTCCTTCTCCCCCAAATTGTAAAAAGGAATCTGGAGTAAACTTTTTTATTATTTACAATAAAAGAAAAATTTATAAATCCACCTGAAATGTAAAATAAAGTTACAGAAAAAAATTTTACTGTAAATAATAAACAAGTTATGGCTAAAACTAATTTTTAACCCCCATCTTTTCCTTTCCCCCAAAGCGATTTTGCTACAAAACGAACTTGTCAAAGATAATATAAAAATACATCCGCATACCAAATTTCAAGGCGCCAGCTCAAAGCGTTCTCAAGTTATCATGTATACAGACAGACAAACAGACAGACACACAGATAGACGGACAGACAGACAGATATAATTTTTTGCTTATTTTGATTTTTCTCGACGTTTCAGGAAAAAATAAGTTGATTCAGTTAAAAAAAATTTAGATTTTTTCACAAAACTTTATGAGAAATTAAAAATGGGAAAGCAAAATATATAAAGACTAAAAATTGATTTTTAGCACTTAAATCCTACTTACATCCGGCCTTTTTGCCTTCTTTTAAATTACCCCTTGTATTAGTCAGATACCACCGTACTTACCATAAGCATAATTAGGTACTTAGTGCAACTGCCAGTATCTGCTATAAAAAAGGACAATTTTGAAGCAATTCTTGCCTGCGATACGATTTAAAAAGATAAAAGCCTTTCATAATGGTCACATAGGTATATGCAGCAAAATATCCTTTTACGAAGATATATGAATTTTAGTAATTTTTGACATAATTGCTTTTTTTTAATTAAACCTTAATTTTTGAACTATCGCATCGTAGTTGCGATATGAGAGGTATTTATTGGCGATAACTATCCCTTTAGGCGGCAACACTACTTATAGAATGCCAAAACAAAGATTTATACAAGTTTATAGCTTGCTATCTTTCATTCCGAGGTTTACCCCTTTTTTCACGTTAAATGATAAATATTTGATAAATAAACTAATATCTGATACTTTTAACTCTTAAAGTGTGGGCAGGGGGGTATGGAGGGATAGTTTTTTAAATGGAAAGGGGGTCGTGTGATACATCATTTTAAAGCAAATAAAATGCCTAAGTATATTTTTTAATTTTTGAAAAATTTTTTTAAAGGTGTTGGTTTTTCAATTTTTTGTCTAAAAAATGCGATTTTTTAAGTTTGGACTTTACTATGTAACACGCGACCCTCCTTTCTATTTAAAAAAATGTCCCCCCATACCCCTCTGCCCACATTTTAAGAACTGAAAGTATCAAATATATGCTAAAAGATAGTTAATGTTGTCTTATTTAAGAGTTCTAAATTTGAAGTCAATATCTCAACTCGTTCAAAAGTTAAGAGGGGGGGATGCCTTTTAGACCGCTCTGTATATAATATATATTATACTGTGGGGGTATCTCAGACATCGAGGGCATAGGGCAAAACAGGCGTATCTACAAATTTTAGGTTTCTGAATTAAGTTTGTTTTCTCGTAAAGATTTTTTTAACTTGTTTGTGACAATGTACAATAATTGTGGCAATATACAATGCACAATCATTGCCACAAACAAGTTTTTTCTTTTTAAGAATAATTTTACCTGGCGTTATATTTTATTTTTTTGTTTAATTATTATTATTAGCAATACCCGCTAACAACTTAAACGTAATGAGTCTCAGCCTGAGGGTCCTGCAGGGTTATGTGCTTATTAGTATTCTGATACTATTTAACCTCTGCAGATAATAAATATTTTAATTTAATTATTATTCGTTAGAGATATATATAATATACATATATATATATATATATATATATATATATATATATATATATATATATATATATATATATAATATTTTAAATAATATAGACAGTGTTAATTTAACTCCTTGCTCGTTTTGGCCAAAGTCACCCCCGAAGGCCAAAGTTACCCCAGTTTTGTTTATAAAAAATAAAAATATTTACAATTTATCCTCATATCTGAAGAAACGATTACAATTCTCCTCGTCAGTTTCTGAAGCCATCCATGGAATAGGTTGATACATAGAATACATTTTTAATTTTTATTTTTTGTTTGTCAAAAATAAACAAGTTTCATGCAACGTTAACACACACCTACATATAATAATAATACGTAACAAATACAAATTAGATATTATGGCAGGAAGACTTTATCGCAATTGTTGATAACAAAGTACATTTGCATTAAATAAGCATTTAATATACCTATACAGGATGATTTTTAAATAGGTACACTCCTTTTAAGGATTCTATAGATCTGGGACCAAAAATTAAACAATAAATGTTAAAAACAAATTACACTAAAATGTTGAAAACCAAAATTTCAATGAAAAAAAACTTACTATACTCCGTCCAGTTATGCAAGATAGTAAGGGACGCGGCCGGTTTTACACCACGCTCTGTACAGAGCGCATACATAGCATAATTATGCATAAATCGTAGTGTATCAAAAATTTAACAGATGTCTGTACTGTTTTCCTTGAAAGGGCATATCCAAAGACTCGCATAACATATAGTACATAAGAATGCGATGCCAGGATTGGCTTGATTTGTCGTCAAGTAACTTGTAATGTTTGTTATGCGAGCCTCTGGATAGGCCTTAAGTTGTAATTGTAACATAAAAATTTGACGTTTTCCTTGTGTTCAATATAATTTACGTTTGTAAAATATGTAGAATATGCTAATTTGTGTGAGTGTATGAAGAATAAACCAAAAAAATACGTTTTTTAATACCTTACAAAATAACATTAAGTATAACCATTTTTTATGTAACCTTCTCTTCTTTTATTAGCTTTAACGACCGTCAATCACTGTCATAGACAAAAAATGTCACAATATTTTATATGTTAAAAGGTTCGAGTTTTTAACCAAAATCGATTGTAAGGGAGTTACGGTCTTCTAAATATACAACGCTTTAGAAGCGATTTTTTGGATAGGATTTTTTTTGCTTAGTTTTTCATGTAGAATCACTCTGCACGTGCATGCACCCTTAAAATTTTAGTTTTTATAATTTTTTCTATTTTACGACTCTTATAAGCTCATAATCACACGCATGTTGCGTGTTCTTATAGGCCCATAAGATGTCTACTTTTTTTTCTGTTGGGTTGGCAACATACAAAAGCCTATCTCTTGACATTTTGCGTGCAAATGTCAATGTCGATTTAAAGTTTAATTTTTTTTAAAAATTTGTGTTTGGGTTATTTTTTACCGTGTTAAAATTGTGGACTGGTATATGCAGTGAAAAAAGAAGAGATGACTGTAAAATATATCAAAATATCATTTGTTCTTAGAATTTGAAACATAGTGTAAACTGTAATGACAACCCAAAACAAAAAGTGCTAAGTCCTCACATTATTTATTTCAACTACAATTATCTCCTACATTTTTCTACATTACCGCGTGATTCCACGTGGTTTATATATGATTCCTTTAGGACTTTTACAACAGGGAAATTAAACCTAATTAATTCTTTTAAATTATTTTGGGTAAAGTCATCCTGCCTCTTATTAATGATAGTTGACATTATTTTATAGGTATTCCTATATTTGAGGAGGTGACTTTCAAAACGCAGTTTTTGAGAAATAACACATCTCAAGATATCAACCAAGTATTAATTTAGGAACTATAACAGCTTTTATAGTACCAATGAACATCAGGTATTATCTATTTTAGAGAGAATAGTTAAATTACATTGGCGAATTAAATCCGTTTCACTAATTATTAAAAAAATTGCATATTAAAAAAATCAAAAACTGCGTTTTGAAAGTCAATACATAAAAAGTCCAGAATTTAAATGAATTAGAATATTATTAATAGAATCTCTTGTGATATTGATTTTTTAAATATTTTTTAGGTAAGTATAGATACAAATAGTATACAGGAGCTGTCCATATATTATGTAAAACCTTTTTTTACTATTTTGGACCTCTCTGTATAACGCTTTTTTCATTTAACTCAACACTAGGGGTAGAGGGGTAGAGGGGGTCTCTCTCCAGAGTGTTACGTAACTTATAAATAGACCCATATTGTATATTGTACATACATTCTCAATATATAAGCCTATTTTGCTTTCCCATTTTAAAATTTTTTAAAATTTTGGAAAGCCTTGTATTAGTGCAAAAATTTTCGAAAAAAATTTTTGCGTATTTTTGCGTTTTATGACGTTTTATTTCGATATAAATCCATTTCAAGCAAAGAAAAAAAATTGTCGGTCGTTCGGTCGGTCGATCGGTCTGTCTGGGAAATCTTGTGGGCACGATAACTTTAGAACGCTTTAAGCTAGAGACTTGAAATTCAGGATACAGATATGTTACCAAAAGTTCTCGCTCGGGATTGTTTTTGGTGAACATTGGGGTGGGACAAGGGGGGCAAATGGGAAAAATTTAAAAAATTGTAAAATTTATAATTGCTATATAGGGGTTTTTAAGGTTGCTAAAATTGAATCTAATAATATTTTTTTACCCCACCCCCGAGGGGGTGGGGGGGTGTAAATATTTTTAATATTTTCTTTAAAATTGGTATATAGGGGTTTCTGTGGTTGACGAATATGAATCTGATAATATTTTTTTTTTAATTTCACCCCCTGAGGGGTGGAGGGTAGTTTTTGTGAAAATTGGTATAATTGGGTTTTTAAGGTTGCTGAAAGAGAATCTCATAATTGAATTTCCCATCCCAAAATCTATAGGAATACATACTTTTTTTCGACTGAGGAATTTTGTCACAGTTGAAACCTATATAGACTCACGGTACTCTTGAATGATCAATAGGTTGAACTAACGTGGCAAAAAAATCTGACCATGGAACATGGTAGTAGAAGGTTCACTTGTTATAGAATCACCGACAGCCAAATCCCAAAAACTTGTTTTTGGAAAAAAATGTTAAATAACCATCTGCAGAGTTCATACAAACTTAAAGTGTACATTATGTTGCATGATTTTGGTAGTAATTCTCGTGCTGATTCCGAATATGTTTTAAGTTACTCTCTATCTTTTTCCGTTTTTGAGAGAAAAGCGTATAAAAATCACAAAAATTATTTTTTCGCATGTTTTAATGTAGCCTGGACATTTTGCTATAAGACAATAAAATAACTTTCTTAGCCTAAATTATTGTCCGATTCTCGTTCTGTATTATTATAAAGGAACATCTCGTCTAACATTAATGTGAAAATTTTTAAAATTTTATTATAAACGTGTTTAAATTAAAAAATTAATTATTTTGTTATATAGTGTTCATAATATATCTTTCACTTTGAAAAGTAATTGTCAGATGTGTACATAGACGTTCCTAAAGTTATTTTCTATATTTTGCCCAGACAAAAACATTTATTATTATAGATTTCACAGTGCGAAGTATTGAACGATGGTTTTTAAATTAAATTAAAAACTCATCAACAATTTACCTCAGATCACAAGTTTTTTACAATATACACGTTTTTTTTATCAAATTCTGAACTTTCATTTTCTGTATAAAAAATAAATAAAAATTAAAGTAATTAGATTTATATGCTTATGAATTTAAAAACGGCTGCTTGTTTTTTTTCTAATACATGATAATTAAAGCTTAAGCATATAGCATATTATGTCTAAACAAAATAAAATAAATAAATAAATAAATTTTTTAGTTATCCTAAAATGGACTTCTTTACATTTTTTAAACGAAATTTTCACGCCGCAGGCGGCACAAACTTTTTTTCTATTATTTTCGTGGTCGCTCATTATCTAAGATAAATTTAAAAGTTATCAGTATAGAAGCAATTATTTATTTTATATATCCGTAATATAAATTCTTTTTGGCAAAATATCACTCTTAAATCAAATATATAATTATTAAGTTCAAAATACTTACATATATGTAAATAATACTGAAGGTAAAAAATAAAAGCCTTCATCAAAATTCAACATTTATTGTTATAACATTATTTCTGACAAATAAGTCAATTTATAACAATCTAGTAATAGGTAGGTTAATAGTATTATTAACATTCTCAAGTATTCGGTAAAAATTATTAACGCGCCTCTGTGTTGGACAAATCCATCAAATCTGAAACATCTATAATGACACTGATTAACAAAAAAAAGTATTTTAATAAAAACGCGATTTCAAGGGTGTTTAAATATGTATTAAGATTTACCAAAAGAAAAAAAAATCCAAGATATTCCTTTGGAACTATACAGAACGAGAATCGGACTACAATTTAAGCCAAGAAAGTTATTTTATCGTCTTATAACAAAATGTCTAGGCTACATTAAAACATGCGAAAAAATATTTTTTGTGATTTTTATAAGCTTTTTTCTCAAAAATGGAAAAAGATAGAGAGTAACTTAAAACATATTCGGAATCAGAACGAGAAATACTACCAAAATCAAGCAACATAATGTACACTTTAAGTTTGTATTGACCATGAACTCTGCAGACGGTTATTTAACATTATTTTCCAAAAACAAGTTTTTGGGATTTGGCTGTCGGTGATTCTATAACAAGTGAACTTTCTACTACCATGTTCCATGGTCAGATTTTTTTGCCACGTTAGTTCAACCCATTGATCATTCAAGAGTACCGTGGACTGTAGTATAATTAAAAAAGGCGTTTTGAAAGTCAAGCTTTGGTTCAAAAACTGCGTTTTGTTTTTCCACGTGGTTTTCTAACTAAATTTTTAATATGAAATAACAATAGAATCTATAATTTATTTGAGGCGTATATATATTTACAGTATTATTAATTTGAGCCATTTCGCCTTAATGACTATTTATATCGCAAAAAATCTAAAACAGAAAATAAAATTAAAATTAAATTATTTTCTGTTTTAGATTTTTTACGATATAAATAGTCATTGAGGCGAAATGGCTCAAATTAATAATACTGTAAATGAAATAACAAATTTTTTAATTTTTTTTTTTGATCAATAGATCGAATATGCATTAACAGTGTAAACACCATCATTATCTCAATTTTTCAAAAAATGTCAAAAACTGCGTTTTGAAAGTCACCTCCTCATTTGTGTTATGTGTAAAATTTGACGCAAGTTATCCATTTAGGTACATGGAAACTGACATAAGAAACTCATGTCAAAATTTTTATTTCATGCATTGCTCAAATTACTTTTTTAATTTTGAAACAGATATTAACTATATAGGTGTAAAAATATGAGTTAAATAAATATTTATGCAATAAATACAGCCATACAAAACCGAACATGTGTTGAAAGAAAAATCAATAATGCCCGATTGAGCTTGTTAAAACTTACAGCTTATCTTCTTCTAAAAAATATTCGTAGTCTAAATCCAACAACATTTTAAATTAATATTAAACCTATTTATTAAATTATTCACGTTTTTAAATAAAAATTATCAAATAGTTCTTGTCAATATTTTTGAAAAGTATAAAATTCACAAGGCGCGACACTGCACGGCATCGCGACGTCAAAACAATCAATTTTACACTACTAGTGCTGCCATCTGGCGTTTTGCGGGTTATAGATGAACAGCCGGAAAAGGTATCCTGCAGCGTGCACACTGCTTTATACAGAATACGTTTTCCTGATTATGATGTAGGGTCAATCTATCCAGCGGCGCCACAGATTTTACATACTAGATAAAATATTAACGTATTCAAAGTGACTAACACATGCGACTCTCCCTCTCTCTCGAATTTTCGTTTCTCTGTTTACAGTAACATCCACAGTTTTATTGGTATTATCTGGTGTTTTTTTTTTACGTTGGTTATCTTGGACAGTGAAGTTTTAACACAGACGTCAAAATCACAAGATGAGGTTAACTTTAAAAAATATAAATAAACTTTTGATTTTTACTGAATATAAATCTAAAAACAATATATATATATATAAATATATAAGATATGGATTGTGGGGAATAATGTTTTATCACAGATCTGTGTTGACTATGGATAAAGGGTAAGTTAAAACAAACCAAACCAAGTGGTGTAGTGACCATATCAGCTTTCTCAGTCAAAAAGGACCTATTATAGAGACTATTATAGAGACCTATTGGAAAATCCCTATGCATAAACCTATTCAATTGTTTTGTTTTGTTGTTATAAGTTTAAGTAGAAAAATCTGTATGAAACGTAGGCATCTATAAGTTTTCTATGTTTTTGAACAGATATTTTCCTAGACCTACTGGAAATTTTTAGTAGGACAATCCCTATGAAATGTGTAAGTATCTATAAGTTTTCACATTTTTTTTTGGACAAAGGTTTTCCAAAAAACCTATAGGTACACAATTCATAAAAAAATTCCTACTTCGACCTATAAAACAATTTTATAGGATTACATAAGCTTTCTATAAAACATGTAGATATTTATAGGTTTTGGATGGGGATTTTCCCATTACTTTTTAATTGATAGTATTAATGTCTTTAATTGTAGAGTAATGAAATTATGCCATCCAGTATGATAATAACCAACAAACTTATGGAAATAAAAATGCGAGTTTATGTGCAGATAAGCATAAGGAAGTATGCATCAAAGAAAATATATAATACTAAAATAGCCTTAGCTGGAGCAACCTTGGGACCTACGAAGACCTTTAAGACCAAAATTTTACTGTAGTAATCTTAATATATATCAATTTTTATTTAATGTTTATACAGAGCGGTTCAAAAGTCACCCCCCCCCCTCTTAACTTTCGAAGCAGTTGAGATATCGACTTAAAATTTGGAACTTTTAAATAAGACAACTTAAACCATCTTTTAGCATATATTTAATACTTTCAGCTCTTAAAATGTGGGCAGGGGGCCATGGGGGCACATTTTTTTAAATGGAAAGGGGGTCGTTTAAAACATCATTTTAAAGCTTATAAAATTCTCCATTTAACTCCATATTTTTAAATTGCGTTTAAAATGGGGTTGAAAATGGGTATTAATGTCAAAATTCCTCTAAAAAAACAAATAATTTTTTAAAAATGCCTAATTTCATCATAAAAAAATGTTAATTATACTTTTAAACTAATTTTAGTTGACATAAATAAAAATTTATAAAAAAACTTAAAAAATCGAATGTTTTAGCACAAAAAATTGAAAAATCAAAACCTTAAAAAACGTTTTTAAAAAATTAAAAAATGTTAGTGTAAATAATAAGCTTTAAAATGATGTATCACACGACCCCCCTTTTCATTTAACAAAAATGTCCCCCCATGCCCACATTTTAAGAGCTGAAAATATCAAATATATGCTAAAATATAGTTTAAGTTGTCTTATTTAAGAGTTCTAAATTTGAAGTCGATATCTCAACTCGTTCAAAAGTTAAAAGGGGGGGGGGGTGACTTTTGGACCGCACTGTATACATATTTCATATAGGATTAATCTTGGTATAAAGTAAAAATGGATAGACGAGTAGTTAATTTTAAAAATTGTTTTAATAAATAAAAGTATATAAATATATTAATAAATTTTATTATAAAAAAATTGTATGTAATATTTGGTAGAATAATATCAGAAACTAACATAGAGATTCTCTACTATGTAATATACAGAGTTGATACTTTCATTACGATATCAGGGTCGGACAAGAGTAATTTTAAATTATTTTTGGTGAGTTTCTTTAATACATACCTATGCCGAATAAGAAATAATAATGACCAAGTTGATACTTTCATTACAATAACAGGGTCAGACAACAGGAATATTAAATTATTTCTAATTTTTGGGCTGTTTGTTTAATACATATCTATGCCGAATAAGATTATGTCTGTATACAGACAATGCCGAATAAGAGAATAAGATTATGTCTGTATACAGACATATAATCTTATTCAGCATAAATATATATTAAACAAACTGACCAAAAATTAGAAATAATTTAATATTCCTGTTGTCCAACCCTGTTATTGTATTGAAAGTAACAACTCTGGTCATTATAAATATGATTTATAATATATTATATCTTATACACTGTATGAGAAAATACAAATCGCACTTCACAGTGCGTAAACTAAATAGCACTCTGTATGGATATTTGCATATATTTCTGAAGACTTGATAAATAATTTTTTTTGGTATACATTTTCTATTAAAAAAAAAAGTATTAAGTTAAAAGAAATAGATGCCAGTGACCCTACAGAGTGCTATTTAGTTTACGCACTGTGATGTCATATTCGTATTCTCATAAAACGGTTTATACATATGATTTATATATCAAATATTAAAAATATTCTTACACAAGTGTCTATCACAAAAGTTTTTGTCAAAAAACTCTTCGATCACAAAAGTGTCTGTCTAATCACAGTTTGTTTTACTAATAAGGGAAAATATAAATATCAATGATAAAAAAATAGTAAAATATTATAAACTGAATATAAATATACAACTGAACACTCCAATCCAATTCGGGTTTGCTCTAGGCTCTCTGGCCAGGTCATGTGGACTTCTAAATTCTGGTAACTTCCTTTCCGATATCTTTTCTCTTCTGATTTTCTACAATTAAGTTTTTATTTTGAAAGAATTTGGTTATTTCTACTGCTATGGATTTATTGGGGTCACAAGCAGGGAATTTAGGCTAATAGGGGTTGGGCATGTCTTAGCTAGGGCCCCATAGAAGGATGAATATTGTTGGGAGTGTCTTGGGCATTCAAAAAGGATATGTTTGATGTCTTGTATATTTCCGCACCACACCATGGGTCTTCCTTTATGTTAATTTTAAACAAGTGGGAGTTGGTAAAGCAGTGTTTACCTCTCATATGACATATTTTTGTTCTTTTTTTACTGGTTAGTCCTAAGTTATTAACCATGTTCTCTTTTTTAATTCTGTCCTTTCCCAGTACATGCGTCCTTTTAAGGGACTCCCTTAATTTGTCCCATACTGTCCCATTCTTTTTTCCACTTCATAAATAGGATTTCTTTTGTTTCTTGGTTGTAATCACGGAAATGCGTTTTGACTCGAACCACGAGATTTTCCAGGCTTCATTCGCTATTCTGTCGGCTGCTCCATTTTCCGTAATTTTTGTATGTCCCGGAATCCAGCAAAAGTTAACAAAACACATGAACAAAGCGAAAAAATCCACAAGCCAAACAGATTACTGAAAGGTAAACAAAAACAAAGGAGCGCCTAGTTATAGCTACCCGAACCCGAAATGCGCCTGCGTAGTAGAGGGCTAACCGTTTTTCAATATATTATTCTAAATCCAAACCAATTTTTTACAAAAAAAAAACAGGCACAAAACCACCGTTAACCTACGCTAAAGTAAATTAACGTCCCACAAACAACAAAAAACCAAAACAATCTCGGTGCGGGTAGCTATAATTAGGCGCTCGTAAAAACAATACAGAATAACCAACGTAAAAAAAATCACTAGGGAAATACCACATAATACCAATAAAACTGTGGATGTTACTGTAAACAGAGAAACGAAAATTCGAGAGAGAGGAAGAGTCGCATGAGTTAGTCAAATTTTTTTGATCTTGCAATGGAATCCCCAATCTAGTATATGAGGTCTGTTAGCGGCGCTTTTATGGCTACAGCATGCTGCAGCAGCGAGCCGTTGAAGGTGAGACCCTAGGCCTATCCAGAAGCTTGCATAATAACATAAAACATAATAATGCGATGCCGTGAATGGCTTACAAGATACATGGCGGCACATCAAGCCAATCACGGCATAGCATTGTTATGTACTATGTTGTTATGCGAGCCTGTGGATAAATCGTAAGATCTTCACATAGCTTGTTTTGTTTTTTTTTTGTTTGTTGTTTTTTTTTTAATGGGTGGGTGTTGGATTACGTTAACGTTGGTTTCGCGCCTGTTTCAAAAATTACTCACCAGACGATGTTAAAGAAAAATTCTAAAGAAATAAAATATTTTTTTTCGAAACCATGGATTTTTATGTTTTATGTTATGTTAAACGTTTTATATTAAACAAGAATATTATGACTGAAACAGAAAGAAATATAAGAACAATTATAATTAATAAAATGGGAAACGAGCGTTTTTTTTTTGAGATATTTAAAAAATAGGGGAAGTCGGGGTTAACTGGGCCGCATTTTTTCATATCGAGTTTTTGAAAAACCTGTGAACAATTTTTAAATATTTTCTATAGCAAAAGGTAGATTAATACTATAGTTAGAACATATTAATACTTCAAACAAATATTATCCTATATAATTTACTTATACTTTAAGTTCTTATGTTATGTTTTGCTTTGTTTATGTTTGCTTTGTTTAATCATTACATTGTTTGTACATTCCCTTCCAGTAATTGGCCTTTGGCTGTTGGAAGGTGTAACCAAATAAATAAATAAATAAAAATAAATTATTTATATAAAAAAAGTTATTAAAGATAAACCAATTAACCCCGCTTTACCAGTTAATCCCATAGGGCAGGGTTAACTGGACCACTACCCAGGGTTAACTGGTCAACTAACAAAAATGTATTGTATTGTAATTATTGTAAATAAAAATAATTTGAAATCAATAAAATTTAATTCTTACATAAAAATAGACAACATAATATGTTAAATATTAGATATATTTGAGGGTTAACTGGTCCGGGGTTAACTGGACTTGGCCCAGTTAACCCCGAACTAATTAATATTGACATAAGTGGTCCAGTTAACCCCTAAATAAAATCATAAAATTTTATTACTTAATAAGATATTAGAAGGCGGAAATTATGCAAAATAATTAATAAAATTATCAGTATATTAGGTAAAATATTAGTCTAGATCCTCCTATTAATAAAAAAGTATTAATTAAAAAATAAAAGTTATGGTAAATACCCACTTTTCATCGAAAAAAATTAACTTTCTTTACTACAACTTACACGTGGACAACACGGTCCGTCATAATACTTTAAACAATACTACTAACTAAATATCACTAGAATTTTCCCTAAGGCTCCCATACTAATAAAAAAATGTTCATAAAATCCAGGTGGACCAGTTAACCCTGTGGCCCAGTTAACCCTGACTTCCCCTAATAATTATAATTAGTTACCATTTTGAACGTCCTAAAATCAAATAGGTATATAAACTTAATATATTTTTGTTAGTTTCTTTTTGTATGACTACTTACATATTGTGGAGAGGAAATCCGATCAACGTTATTTTGTAATATGAAATTTTAAATTTAACGATTGTTTTTAAGTTTTTATTTTTTTGGGGAACTTTTGGGATATAGATTTCCTCCCTTTCTAAATATATGCATAGATTTTGTACATAAAATTAAATAAGAGATTAAAATTTTTATGAGGTATAAAATATTTAAAAAAATAATAATTTTCACCTGCTTTTAGGTATAAAAAATTAAATAAAACAAGACATTGCCAGAGATTGCAAAAAAACTATATGCAGTTATAAAGTACACCTTTAAGGCTATATATTAGTGTAATTTAAATTTTAAGCATTTTTAAGCTTTTTGCGAGAAAAGGACTATGTGTATTTTTAAGAAAAAAAAAAAAAAACTAGAAAACCAGAAAGTAGTAAGTATTATTTTTTTATGTAACTTTATGAAGGTTTGGGTCTTAGGGAACGTTCAAGTATTACGTAACGCAAATTGTACCAAAATTCATACACTTCATACCCCGGTTCTCGCGTTATTATAGATTATAGAAATTTCATAATTTGGCTACTCCCACTTTTAATATTTAGAAACTCCAGAAAAAGTAGCTATAAAATGGCTTCAGTCAAATTAAAAAAAAAAAAACAAGGCTTAGATCTTATGTAGAACATTGTTTATTTATTTTAATATTTTTAATGTCCGTGTTTATCTACACATAATAATAGGTGTAACCATTTTGTATTTAACTGCAATTTCGCGGTTCTTTCACACGTTTTTTTTTAGCAACAGATTTTTAAATCGCCTGAAATTTTTTTTTTGTGCGTTCCTATAGTTCAATATGCAGTAGAAGCAAATAGAACAATCGCGCACGCGGCAGCTGGCTCGTGGTTTCATTGGTTAGAACACTCGAATGTTGCGAGAGTAGGGATTTCTTTATTATCTTGCACAAGACTACCATTTTTGTTCTTTAATTCCATGTTTTTATTTTTTTGCTTATTTGGCTTACTGTCGGTTGCATTATAAACACGGGTCGGATCGAAGTACCCATTACCGGAAGTATGTAAAAATTAGAATTTAAAAAACTCTTCTTTCAAGTAAATAGACACTTCAAACTATTGTTCACCAAGCGGAATACGAGGCGGAATATCATGTCGACGCTGTTAATACTTAGTGAGTCACTTGATCATGGTCCATGACTCATAGACTTATTTTTTTTTTTTAATTATTTCCCTTTTTAAAAAAAGAATAATTAATAAAAAAACAATAAAACAATATTTTTGTATTAACTATTCGTTTTTTGAAAAAAGAAACAATTTTCAAAAAAAAAAAATAATAAAATAAAAATAAGTCCTTCTCCATGATTCATGGACCATGACACTGAGTATTAACAGCGTAGACATGACATTCCGCTTGGTGAACAATATTTTAAAGTGTCTATTTTCTTAAAAAAAGAGTTTTTTAAAATATAATTTTTGCATGCCCCCGGTAATGGCTACTTCGATCCGACCCGTGATTATAAATATGTTCCCATATTTTTTTAATATTAACCTTATCGTTATTTATTTTTTCTTTATAAAAATAATTTTTGGTATTTTTTATAACAGTGTTTAGCCTATTTCTTCAAGCATTAGCGGCTCAGATTTTTTTTTTTTTAATCTCTTTTTTAAATTGTCTGTGTATAATTGAGTTTATTATTCCAGTGGTAATCCACCGTTTTATTTATTTTTATTTTTTGTTTATTGTATTAGAAGTAAAACTTGAATTTTCTATATGAGTTTAAACAGTATTGATAAAAACATTATATGCTTCTTGCACTCTACTGCACTGCAAAAAAATATTCCAATTTTCAGCGGAAATAGCAGAAATTAATTTATAATAATTTATGGTTTTATATTTTTCTTAATTTAATTAATGAGTTATTTTTTAGTTGGCAATTAGGCAAATTCATACTAGGAAAAGTAGAATAATGGTCTGAAAGATGAGTTTCTATTACTGCGGATTTAAATTCTATAATCTTTTTCCTACGATCCTCTATAAAAATGACATTTAGCACACTCTTTTGTTCTTTAGAAAACGCCTCATATCGCACTAGTTTGATATTTTTATATCACACTCGTGTGATATTTATGTATGGAGGTTTGCCTAATTTTATTTAGATATTTACCTCGTAGATTCTAAGAATTTTATTCACCTTGTTTCATAAACCATTTTCCACCTTTCACCACAGAATTTTATATCTTTTAAGTGTTTTAATCCAAATATTTCTGTTTTTCATGTCAAAAATAGAAACTATAGTTATAACGTTACTATTTTGATCGTTACTATCTAGTCTAGACAGTCTAGATCGTATAAAAATTACTTATTTTTTTATTTAGTTACCTTACATTACATAAAAAACATCAAAATACATAGTATGTTTCTTATGAAATGTAAAACAGTACAATTTTACTGTCTTATATGGCAGCATAACCACAGAAATCTATTTTAATAAGCAAACTCAAGTTTGCAAGTTTGCAACCCATTAAACAGCTATGTATTGTATTAAATATAAAACCAAGAAAACTAAAGCTAAATGAAAAATATATTTCCTGTTTGACATACCTACATATATAAATTTGTTGTTGCTCTTTATAATTTTTTTGTGCTTTGCTTTTCTTAAAAATTAATAAAAATTAGAAAATTTTAAAATAAAAAACTTATACAACATATTTTTTCTGGATCGTAGGAAAAATAGTTTACATAACTTTTGGAAAGTGTATTTCATACACTCGTGGGGTTTCCTCACTCGCCTAGCGGTTCGTTCGTAAATCTTCCCACTCGCCTGAAATATACATACATATACATCAAACAAGGGTGATATGAAAATATCAAACAAGCGTGATATAAGGCGTTTTCTAAAGAACAAGAAAGTGTGGTAAATGCCATTTTTATAGGGGATCGTAGGAAAACAATTTATGAGGCCTGGCCAAGACAACCATTTATGGTTAGGTATTATATTATACCTATAATAGGTGCTATGGGTTGTTTTCGGCAATTTTAATCATAATAATTTATAAATTAATATAATTGTAATTAATTATTATAATTGTAATTTATTTAATTTTCTAATATTGTAATTGTGTTGAATAAATTGAATTGAATTGAAAAAAAAAGATTCAGCCCCCAGCTACCTACAGCATACCTTGTCAGAAAAACCCTATTTTCTTAATTCTTGTATAAAATTGTTATTATAAAATATATTGATTGGACAACGTTTGACCTTCATGAGTGACTATAACTTTATAAAAAAAATGATTTGATTTTAACGCAAAGGCGCCCCCTGGTCAATTTTCCTTAAAAGAATACCTTTTTTGAAATTCAAAATTCTAGAGGGGGCAACGATGTTTAGTATAACCGTGATATCCTTAAAATTATAGGTATCCAAATATTTAATTCTATGGCATTTCCACAGAATAACGATGCCCCCGCTTACTAGATCAATTATAGTGAAGGACTGCACGTATGCCATTTGGTCTGTGTTTGTGGGGTAAATTTGATCAATTTCAGTCTTATGCAAAACAAATCTTCGCATTTGGGACAGACATTTAACAACATTTTGGAACTTTTATAATGTGGGGTGAAACGTGATTTTTTTCTATTTTTGAATAAAAAGCAATTTTTTGCCATTTTCTCGTTAACGGTAAAATTCCAGTCAAATAGTAAATGTAAATTGCAATAAATGTACACGGGCTGGTATTTTAAAGGGTAGTAGCGGATGGTAACAGAACACTCCTGTTAGTTTTTTAGGGGTGAGTTGCTTAATATGCATCTTGCGATAAAAATGCATATAAACAATTTTGTTAAGGAGGAATGTTCTAACAATTTTTGTTGGGATCAGTTTTTTAATATATTAATAACAATCGAGTTAATTTAAAAATAGCTATGTTGGAGGTGAAATTGTTTTTTTTTTTCATTTTTCGGACAAATTATCGGACGATTAAAGTGGATACGAGCAAACTTGTAGCTCTTGAAGTTCTGTATAAGTTTCATAGATTATAAATTTTCACTCAGGTACTTTGGTAAGGTTACAGAGGGCGCAACTCGACTTTCACCGCCCACTGTAACCGTAACAAAATACTTATGAAAATTAATATAAAACAAAACTTAGATAATAACAAGAGCCACAAATTTGTTCATAACCATATCCTCAGATGAATAATTTGGCTGAAAAATTGAAAAAAACTATTTTACCCGCAACATGGATATATTTGAATATTTATAACTCGATTATTATTAATATAATAAAAAAAAACAAACAAAACCTGTTGGAAATTTTTTCCTTAACAAAATTGGTTATATACATTTTTATCGTAAGATGCATATTTATCGAGCTAACCGCACTCACCCCTAAAGTTTAAGATAGCGGACATCCCTTACGCAAATCACCCGGTGAAAAACTAATAGGATTGTTCTGTTACTATCTAATACTACCCTTCAAAAAATCAGCCTGTGTACATTTATTTCAATTTAACACAGGTATTTTTCGTTATTTGACTGGACTATTATTTAAAAGTTGTACTAAATCTTCATTAACTACCCGACACCGTGCGCCTCTGATAAAAAATACCAAGTATCGGAAATACCAAAAATATGATCTCTAGATGTAGTTGGTTCACAGTGTTATATAAATAGTAAAGGTGAACTAACTGTATGGCAGCTTAAATGGTTATCCATAATTAAAAAATGCAAAATATGGCAAAAAAATATTGAAAACTACTTAATAAGCATGTATGTCTAAGATTCGTATACACTTAAAACCCGCTACTGATTTTGTTTCCTACAAGGTCGGTGAAGATCCTCTCCGCTGTGATACTGTTGTGGTTGTTTAGTTCCAATCAGTGAAGGACCAAAAATGCATTGGTTATTATTTAAATTTTGTTGTTTTTTATGGACTGTACATTTTTCTAAAGTAAATTGTGAATTTGTTATACCAGACGTTAAATTCGAAGCATTTACGCCGTCCGGATTTGAGATATCTATACCAGGTAAGTAACTGGTTTTATTCAACTATTGACTAGATAATCTAAATTTATTTGTTTGTTGAACTAAGCTTTTTGATAAAACAACAGATACAATATAATTTTTTAGAAAAATTACAAGTTCTCTCTAGTGTTCCGTTACCCTCAGGCATATACCCTGCAATGTAAAAAATATTTCCTGCAATTTAATTACCGGCTATCGGTACCAGAATTATTTTTTTTTATTTTGCCGGATTTTATACCGCATTTTTAAAATAATATTGTAATTTTAAAATTTGTTTTTGGGATATTTCGTCGTCATAATAATTTTAAACGATAAATTTAAAGAACTAGTTAAATTTCCTGTACTTAAAAGTAAAAAGTTCGGTTTAAATCATAAGTACGAATGTTTTTATTTCATCTTAATATTGTTCTCTAATTTTACAAACGTTTTTTAAAGTGTAAGACATAATATGCATGCTTGGCTTAATAAGAAAAACATAAACATGTTTTTGCATTTTACATCCATAATATTATAATTGTTCCAAAATAATTGTCATTAAATTTAAGCTGAAAAATTAAAATATTACGCTTCAACCCCATAATTGATCAAAAAAGTATCAATCATGAACATCACTTATTTGTATTCAAAGTCTTATTGGTTGCAACAGGTTGTTTGGTTGGTTTATGATTGTATTTTCAAAAATATGTTTTTTGTTGATTTAGCTTTAATTTATTTGTTAAAACCCATTCTTCTATTTTTCTCATGTTCTTTTTATTGCCCTTGTCTTTACCGCTATTTAAGTTAGATCTATATGACATGATCATCAGTAAATATTATAAATAGAATTGGCCCAATGACAGATCCTTGCAGGATACCATATTCAAATTATTCTTTGAAGACATTTTACCATCCCAGTATGTTTTTTGAGCCGTGTTTTATGGGTACAGTAGAGAACACAGATCAAAGTTGAGCATTTCAGTTAGTTTATTGTCATCTCGAGCTCCTATTATTCGTTCTAAAAACTTGATAATTGGTTTTGTTCTTTCTTTTTTTTATGTGATCACATTTAGTAATTTTGGTTTTTGCTTTTTAAAAATAGCTGGCAGCATGCATATTGCTCTAGAGTTATCAAATTACCTATACTTTATTATCTCTTTATGATGTGATATCATAATTCAACCTAAACAATAATTATACCGTTAACATGATAATTACCTATAAATTTACAGAAAATACCAATTAAGTGTGGATTTAATGTCTCAATAAATATTACTTATGAGCAGGGCCGGACAGAGCCAGCCCGGGCCCCGGGAAACCTTTTTCCCGGGTACCCCATTTTTTCCAAAATAAAAGTTTTCGCCACTGAAAAAAAGCTTTACCCCTGGCAGAAATTTTTTGCCGAGCCTCTACTATCGACGCCGGGTCCCCCTCGGAGGCCGGGCCCCGGGGAATCTCCCGCCCTGAATCCGGGCCTGCTTATGAGTAGGTATAAACTACAGAATGGATCAGAAATAAGGTTGAAAACTTTAAGGATCTATATAAAAAGGTTCATAATCTTTCTTACAAGGAGCTTACGGTTGGAGCTGCCTTTGGATAAATTTGTGGGAGGTTATATTATAATAGGACATTTTTCATAAAGATACCCATATCATCTAATAGAGATTTATTTTCGCAGTAAATGGTAGGCTATATTGCATTTTCCCAAGTAACACAGGTTTACAAATTTCGGTAAATTTTTGGACCCGAGAAGACAAACGTGTTTTTTTTTAAAACTTTTGGCGCAGTCGGTTTTTTTTATCAGGTCAATTTTTTTAGATAACTGAATGAGCCATTTTAACCAAAAATCATTAATTTATTTGGAAAAATACCAAAAATCAAAAATGAACTGCAGTGGAAATGCGTCGTTTGTAATTTTTTAGGTCCGTCTCACGTATAAGAGAGCAACAATAATAGCTCAGCATACCTTCATCCCAAAAACATTTGTAATTTTTCTCAATTTTTTGTAAATATTAGTGTAGTCGCTACTACTATATGGGGCTACTATAAGGGAGGCATAGCGTAGTGGCTAGCGCATGCACATAGCAAGCAACTAGCTTGAGTTCGATTCTCACTGGCGCCGATTTGCCTTTTTCAGTTAATTAATAATTGAAATTTGGCAAAGGCGATAAGTTAAAGGACACTCCTTATAAACTGGTTCGAAAGTCAGTATAAACCTGTGGTTCCCTCTACTACTAGCCCAAACAAGTCCTGGACTTAGGAGATGCTTAATTAAGTAGAATAGTACGAGGTTTCGCCTTGTCAGGGAAGCAATTCAGATGGGAATGAAGAAAATGGATTTTCAACGACATTCGGACACCCATTTTGCGGTAATTCTTAAAAAGAAATATTAACAATTCGGTTGTAGTCATTACTTTTTCTATTATCAAGGAAGTTTTGAACAACGCTCTTTAATGATTCCCATGTTGCTACTTCCGTGTTCGATAAACATTTGGTAAAGTTGTTCTTTATCAATCTTGTAATATCTGATCCGACAAACAAGCGCGTAGATGAGGGGGTAATTAACCCCCCCCCCCATAGGACAAAAATGTATGTTTTTTTACAGCATTATCCTATAAAAAATATAAATTTACCTTTTTTTCATTTTCAACCCTGAAAAAAATATCTAAGATCTTGGTATTACCTCCCCCCATAGAAAAAAAAAAACATCCACGCCCCTGTTTGTCGGACCAGATATTATAAGACTGATGAAGGACAACTTCACCTAATGTATAACGACCACGGAAGCAGCAGCATGGCAATCATTCAAGAGCGTTGTTCGAAACTTCTTTGGAATAACGACTAGAAGCGAATTGTTACAAATATTTTGAAGAATTACCGCAAAATGTCGTTTAAAATCAATTTTCTGCATTCCCAGCTCGATTTCTTTCCTGATAACTAGCGACGACAAAAGAGAACGACTACACTAAGATTTACAAAGAATTGAGAAAAAATACAAAAGTTTTTGGGATGAAGGTATGCTGAGCAATTATTTTTGGTCTCTTATACGTGGGACGGACCTAAAAAATTACAAACGACTCAGATCCACTGCACTTTTCCATTTTTCCAAATGAAGTAATGGTTTTTGGTTAAAATGGCTCATTGATTTATCTAAGAAACCTGACCTGATAGCAAAAAAAAGAAATGAGGATTCGTAATCAGCGCCAAATGTTACCTAAAAAACTGCTTTCAGCTGCTTGAGTCAAAAACCGTGTAAACTTGTGTAATTAAAAAAAAAATTTAAAAAAATAACAATTTTTTTGAAACACAAAAAAATTAAAACAAATGCAAAAGAAAATTATACTTTTTTGTTTTAAGGGGGATTACTTTCAAAAACAATGGGTATTTTTCCCTCATAGAAATTGTTTTTTCCTGAAAATTTCAAGTCAATCGGATTATTCGTTATTGAGTTATCGTGTCCACAAAAAACATGACATCGTACGGACAGACATACAGACGGAACTTTTCTTATTTTTTCATAAAACATATTTGTATCCAAGATTTTTTTGAGTTTTTTTGGCGATTTTGGGAAATTCGAAACTACCGTATAATACTATTCAAGCGATTTCCCTTTGAATAGTATAATAACTATATATATATATATATATATATAGACATTTTTTATTTTATACTATTTCATGCTTCATTGTTGGTAAATGGGACAGAAGTCTATAATTAGCAGAATATTTTTACATACCATGGAATATACAAATGTTATAGCCCCAGTAAAAATAAATAGACATTTATGTTGAAGATTTTAAAAGCAAGTTTTAAATTTTTTATTTTCTTTCCTTAAAAAATTATCTGGCAATTTTCTAAAATTATACTTAAGATTCTTTTCTTTCGTTAATATTATTGTAGATTACTATTGTAGCTTTTAATACGAATTACATTTTCCACATAAAAAGAAATAATTATAATTGCTTTAATAATTTATATTCATTGTAAATCTTTATATTAATATATTCCTTGTGATTAAATAATATAAACAAATATTTAAGGTCAAAAAATGAGCAGTTTTATATACATGTTTTATCTATATTTTAATTTAATAGTCTTATATTTTAGAAATTACTATTCTTAAACGACTTAAACGATTGAATTAAATTCAGAATTTAAATAGCTATAAACCATAGATATTTGAAATTTGATATAGGAAGCGTCCGGACGTTTTCAAATAGATAAGGCGATATGCAGAATAATAATAAATAACTTGAAACTATTTTGTTGGTGCAACAATGAGGTAATTCTAATTAACTTTGAAGATCATATTTCTCAAAAACCCCATTTTTTAATTTCTTTAAAAATTTCAAGGTAGGGGAACAGGGGGCACAGTGAGTCATTGGGCACAGTGAGTCATTGGGCACAGTGAATCGTTGACTATAACTCTACCAATATTAGTTTTAGAAACGTCGCTTTCTAATGGCTCGCTAAGAAGACGTTTCTCTAGATAAAGGGTCAGTTGCCGGAAAACCTGCGTGGCGTGTGTTGAAGCGAAGAGGTGGCTGCATAAAATAAATAATGAAAGTATTTTTTTTGTTAATCTGTTAATTAGGTATATTTGTACTACTATTACGTAAATTCCAGAGTAATTTGGCATTTTTATATTCTTTATTAACTCTTAAATAAGTGTGTTTACACAAATTTATCAGATATTTGGTATGTTTTTTTATGTCCACTTTGAACTGGTCTGGTTACTGGGGGGACACAGTGAGTCAACGATCGATTGGACACAGTGGCTCATGATCCACTGTGCCTCAACCATGATTAAATGTTCCTGTATATTTATAATTAAAATTATTGTAGGAATTTTGCTTTCCCATTTTGAAAATTTTCAAAATTTAGGAAAGCCCTGTATTCGTGAAAATTTTTTTTGCGTATTTTTGCGTTTTATGACGTTTTATGTCGATATAAATCAATTTCAAGCAAAAAATATTGTTGGTCGATTGGTTGGTCTGTCCGGGAAATCTTGTGGACACGATAACTTAAGAACGCTTTAAGCTAGAGACTTTGGCATACAGGTATGTTATCAAAAGTTCTCGCTCGGGATTGTTCACCAAAAACAATCCCGAGGGAGAACAATATTTGTTTACAAAAATTTGAAAATTACATTATAAGAGTTTTTAATATTATTGAAATCGAATCTGATTATAACAAAATTCTAACTCCACCCCCGCAGGGGTGAGGGGGTAAATATTTTAAAATATTTTTCATATTTTCGTGAAAATTTGAATATAACCCCCATTTTGAGGTTGCTAAAACTTAATCTTGAAATTATTTTTTACCAAGTCCACCCCCTTAGGGGTGGTAATGATTTTTTTGAAAATTGGTTTATACAATATACAATCAATACATTTAACATTGTTTTTCAGGGTCTTGATTTACGTTAGTTTATTTTGACTTTTGTTTTTTTCTTACTTAAAAGTTTCATTTTCAAGGTTTTGATTAACCTACGTTAATTAATTTTAAGTTTTGTTTCTTTGTTACCAAAAAGTTTTATTTAAGTTTATTTAACTATGTAGGTATCTAAAATAAACATTTTTTTTAATTAATAAATTGACTTAATTTATTTAAATATCACGATTGACTGTACCCCATACTGACTCACTGTACCCCTTGCAGTGATTCACTGTACCCCGTACTGGGGGCTCAGTGAATCAAATGACATACTGTCAAAAAAGTACTTGTAAAAAATCATGATGTATTCATTTTCAATTTAAACCTGCAAATTGAGTTAGCTTAAAGATCAAAGAAACGTAGTATGAAAAAAAATCTGAGTTATTGTCAAAACTTTTAAAAATATGCGCTCTGAAAAAGTAAGTGACTCACTGTGCCCCCTGTTCCCCTATATTCTTAAATGTGAAAGAGTAATAATCGCTAAAATACCTTTTTTTGATGTATTTTTTCATAACTTCAAATGTTGCCAGGAGGCGAAATTAGAAAAAATCGCATAAACAAAAATTTTAAGGACAAAATAACAATTAAAATATATGTTTATAATAAATATTTATTGGTAATGATTTTTAATAAAAATTTAAAGCAAAAAAAAATTCTAAAAATATGAAAAAAGTTCCTATAAAGGATGGTCCGGAAATGAGCCCTAAGAGAGCTACGAGGAGGGTCGAGGGTACATATGAAATTTGTTTTTAGTTAATATCCCTGGAACCCTATAAATCACAGTAACAAATTTTTGCACATGCCTTAACATTGATAAAGATTATAATTTTATGTAATTTTTATTTGATAGTTTTAACCATGGACCTGTGAAATGGGGGGGGGGGGGCGATGTCACTTTTTTGCCCCAAACTTGTTTATCTGTAGATTTTTTGATATTTTTCTAATAAAATAAGGTGCTCTTTATGTAACACCGTAGGGCCAACCGTTTTCGAGAAAATTGCAATTTTATGTTCTGAGCATCAAAAATCGGAACTAAAAAATGAACCAATAAAAATTTTAATACTTCTGGGTGATTATACATTAAAAAATATGAAAAAAATCTCCTATACATCTAGGTTCGAAAATTAGTGTACTACGGTCTCTTAAACAATAACTCTTTTTAAGGGAACGTGGCTCCCTTAAAATCGATTTGTCGATATTTGAGTATTGGAACTTTTTTTTATATTGTTTGATGCAGTAATGAAATTTTTATTAATGTATTTTTTAGTTCCTTTTTTGATGCTCAGAATGTGAAATTTCAATTTCTCGAAAACGGTTGGCCCTCCGGTGTTAAACAAAGAGTAACTCTTTTATGTATTTTTAATTAAAGATTATTATGTTATTGAGAAAATTTCAGAAAATCTACAGCTAAAAAAGTTTGGGAAAAGAAGTGACATAACCCCCCCCCATTTTGCACGCCCCTGTTTAAAATTACCAAATAAAACTTACATAAAATGATAACCTTTATCAATGTTAAGGGATGTGCAAAAATTTGTTACTGTGATTTGTAGGGTTCCGGAGATATTAAATTAAAACTACTTTTCAGATGTACCCTTAGGAGGGTCGTAGCTGCCTTAGGGCTCGTTTCCGGACTAACCTTTATAGTAATTTTTTTATATTTTTGGACCTAGAATCGCCCCTTAAAATTTTGTAACTTATTTCTGAATCACCATGTATACAGTGCGGTCCAAAAGTCACACCCCGTCCCTCTAAACCTCGCTCTAAACTTTTGAACGATTGATTGGTAAGTTAAGAGGAAGAGGGTGAGGCATTTGGAGTGCACTGTATATGATTTATGGTTTAAATTTTTATTAACAGGTTGACTGCCATGTGCACCAATATCGTGCACAGGTGATATCCATACAATATTACAAATAACAACCGACAGCGAACATGTTAAGGAAAATAACTTTTTAATACATCGTTTTAAAGCTTAAACATTCATCTACAAAATAAAAGTAAATTCAGTTCAATTTTAAACTCGACCGCTACATTCCATACCACTGTGCGTGGGCAGTCAACCTGTTAAAAATCATCATCAATAAATATTTATTATAAATATTAATTTTAATTAATATTTTTTCAAACTTCAAATTTCGCCTATTGGCAATATTTGAGGCTATAAAAAAATATATCAAAAAAAGTTATTCTAACAATGATTGCTCTTGACACTATGGGTATACCTTAAAATTTTCAAAATTAATTGGACGTACCTCATTAATGCACCAACAAAATAGTTCAGCCTGAAACTTTCATGAGTTATGTATAAGAAAATTGTGCCCTTTTCAATAATGAAAACCGTTTTAAGCCATCTCAATTAGTATTTAAGTTATTCCACGAGAAAGTCAACTTTTTACAAAAATAAATTTTTATCGAACATTTTTAATAAATTGTATCGCTGGAAAAAAAATTAGCAAAATCCTCTAAGAAATCTTTTTATGGACACTTAAGAAACAATTATCCCAAATTTCAGCCAAATCTGTCACTATAGTGCATTCAACTTGGCCTGAATCTGCGCCGATTGGGTCATAATAATTTACATCGAGACGAGCCAGATAATTTATTATTTTTAAAAAGTACTAGGAAACAAGAGTAAAACTTCTCTTCAAAACAAATAATATTTGTTACGATTATAAGTACACGCTATAATATAATTATATCTAATAATATACAGGTTGTTTACGGTCTTCTGGCATAAATTTAAAGGGGTGATTCTACATAATAAAATATAACAAAAAGTTACAAACATGTCCAAAAATGCGTATGGTAACCAGGGCGTGCGAAACGGGGACCTTATCAGTTTGTTTTCATGTGTAACATTTTTGTAATTTTATTATTGGAACATTATTTCTCAAGTCAATACTGTACGAAACTGTACTTATAACTGTTTTCGAGAAAAATTTATTTGAAGGTGAAATTTCATGTTTCGAGGACGAAAAATTAAATACTAAAATGTTGAAAAACTAAATTTTAATGATGCAGAGCGAATGTACATCAGAAACTAAAATGTATTCTAATGCCCCCTGCCCACATTTTAAGAGCTAAATATCTCAACTATATGCAAAAAGATTGGCAAGACGTAAGATTATGTATGAGTTTCAAATTTTAAGTCTATATCTCGACTCGTTCAAAAGGTAAGAAGGAGGGTGATTTTAGAATCGCACGGTTTTTGGTAAAAGGGCGTAAGTCATTAAAGTAAAACTTTTGGGAAATAAAAAAAAACTTCCTATTTTTTATGTTATTTAAAAAAATCCAAAAACACTTTTTTATGAAAGTAAACCTAGTGTTTAATATATAGTAACATTTTCGCATAAGTTGGAAGAGCCGTTTTCATGTAATAAAATGCCTAAATTTGTAAAAAATGCCCTTTTAACAAAAATAGAAGGAAATGAGATCATTATAAAACGTCAACAACAGCTAATTTTCTTCGCCTTGTGACTCAGGTGTAAACTCACTGTCGGGATATTTAGCATCTGTTGTAGGCCAATTTGTTATAACTTTAAAGTACTCTTTGTACTGTAACAAACATTTTTTGTATTGGGATTTGAGTGCTAAACATCAATTTTAACATTGTTTATATATTTTGCTTTCCCATGTTTACTTTCTCATAAAAAAGTATTGTTATAGAAAACAAATTAAACATTTTTTTTGCCTAAATCATCTTATGTTTTCCTGAAAGGTCGAGAAAAATCAAAATAATCAAAAAAATATGTCTGTCGGTCTGTCTTAAGACTTAAGAAAGCTTTGAGCTAGAGATTTAATGAAGCTGAAGTTTGCAACGTTTTTTTGCAACGAAAATTCAAATAGTATATTAAAGCACTTATTCGATAACACGTTTTTAGCTCACGAGTACAAGTTTATAAAACAAGCCGCTTGCGGCGAGTTTTCTGAAGTACTAGTGCGCTAAAAACGTGTTACGGAATAAGTGCTTTAATATACTATTTGAATTTTCGATGCAAAAAAACGTTGCAAACTTCAGCTTCATGAGATTTAAAATTTGGGATGCAGATGTAATTTTATATTATTTTTTTCCTTTTTCTTTATGAGAAAGTAAACATGGGAAAGCAAAATATATAAACACTTTTAAAATTGATGTTTAGCACTCAAATTCTACAAACACCAGATCTGAAATTTTTGCCTTCTTTTAAATTACCCCTCGTATTAGTCAAATACTACCGTACTTATATAGTCCTAGTTAGGTACTTAGTGCATCTGCCAGGAGTTCATGTTTTTGTATCTGCTATAAAAATAGGACAATGTTGAAGAGGTTCCTGCCTTGGATACGATTTTAAAAGATAAAAGCCTTTTATTATGTGCTAATAGATGATGCATAATGCCTATTAAAGAAAATATTTGCATTATTAAATTCAAAAATTAAATAATGACGTTTGTGTCAAATTCCTTTAACTAATATTAGATGGCTGAAATATTTAACTTTTACGCTGGAACGATAAGTATCGTTATCGCGAGAGGTAGGCGAGAGGTAGGCCATAACGAGAGGCCTCTCGTTATCGTTTGTGCGAGACGATAATTTTTGAACTATGGCATCGTAGTTGCGATACGAGAGGTATTTATTGGCGATAACTATTGCTTTGGGCGGCAACACTACCACCATGCTACATTCTTGTTAAATGAGACTACAATCTTAACATCACATGTCACATATTAACGTGGCTTTCACGTGAATATCATGTTATTTTGCTACCTGGGTAACTACATAACTAATGTAACTTTAACTGGTAAGAAGCGTTACTTTAATAATAATTTTTAATATATTTTAAGAAATATTTGTTTTCATTTAACGGTATAATTTTTACTAACTTGCGAGCATATTTCAGGAAACAATACACTTCAATTATCCCCACTACATATGCGTAATTTAAGCAGTTGGGGCTGCTCAAATATTACGTTACAGTACTGATCAGAAAAAAAAGAAAAAAAAACGTCCTTTCAACATAAATCAGTGTGTATCCTCTACCATAATAAAACTGTCTCTAACTCAATTTTGAAAATAAATTGACTTACGCCCTTTTAGCAAAAACATTTATGATTAGAGGTTGGATAAAAACAGTACTTTTATGTTTTAGATGTATCTGGAATACAGATAGTAGGCTTCCACGCATCGGTAAACAAAGACTTGGCTGCGATAGAGCCAGGAGAACACTCGGACGATGTAACAAAGCCCGTAAATGGCCGTTACGCCCTAACAGTAAAAAATGCCAAGTTAAAGAAGGACGATAAAATATATTATTGGTTATTTGTCCAGCACAGCAATTTGGGGTACAGGAAAAAAGGCGAATTTTTGGTTTCTGAATTGGTGAAACCTGGATCCTGCGAAAGAAGTGCATCCTTAGTTTTTGGAAGAGAAACACCATGCAAAAATGCAGTTATTTTTGAGGATGAGTTTGATAATATTGATCATCAGAAATGGCTTTTAGAACATTTTATACCGGGCGATCCAGTAAGTTTTACATATTTATTTAAACATATTAATGGAAAATTTAACAGACCAACAGACAACTGAATGCTCCTATAAGGTTTCCGTTTTTCGTTTTTAATGTACGGGAGATCACTATGAGTGGGACATATTATTGAATGGGACAGTCCCTACTTCTGAGCTATGTTTCGTAATTTTTGGTTTTTGTTGCCATGCGCATATGCTTAGATCGCCCTAGATTTGAAGTAAAAAAATAATAAAACATGGCAAAGTTTAGGCAGCTGGGTTTTTGACAAGTTGACCAAGTTTACCAAGTCAAAAGTAGTTTTTTTTAATACACTGCACATTAAATTCCAGACACCTAAAAAATTAACATTTTTTAAATTCAAATATTTCGAAAACTAACTAATGGATTTGACTGATTCTTTTTTTTGTTTTGAAGCTTGAACATTCTCTACTTTTTTTTTGTTTTAAGAATGATTAATTTTTTTTTGCGTATTAACAGCAACAAATAATGTACAATTATGTTTTTTACCCCATCTTCTAGGACTTGCATGGTACGCCACTGCAACTGTTTATCAAATTATTAAAGTCTTTCTTATTGCCGCAGTTTTAATGAATATTTTCTTTTTTAATAATAATAATAATAAATATCTTTATTGCATAACACATTATAATAACAATATTATACCAATGGCCATCGACCGAAGTCCTTCAGCCAGTATATAGCTAAATTTTTAAATATAAGTCCTTAAAAATAAAGAAATAATAAATAACTTTCTTTAATGCAAAAAAAAATAATAAATAAAAATTGCAAAAGGCAAAAAAAGTGTACCGTAATTTCACACAACTATAGTCCGGCCACACAACTATAGTCCAAGGCCCCCAGGGGGCAGGGGATAATTATTTTTAAATGTTTACAATTTCTTGTGAAAGTTGGTGTATATGGGATATACAGCAACACGTTTTCAGTTTTTTTTTAAATACGCTGGTTATGGAATATAGGTGTGAAGCTGGACCATAGTTATGTGAATCTGGACTATTGTTGTGTGAAATTACGGTATATAATAAAAAAAGGTCTAGTTTCTGAGATCTGTCAAAATATCATATAATGATTGTTCCACCTCCGGAGCATGAGGAATGCAGAAAAGTTGTAGTATTCTGCTGTTGTGGTCAGATTTCGCAAATTTTGAGGATATAGTTGAAATACGTGTGAGGATGGGAATAGTGTTGGTGATTTCAAGTAGGAGAGTATTTGGTGGATTGTGTAGGGGATTAGTGGGATTTCTCAGCTTGGTGATTTTTCTAAGAGCGGAAGTTTCGGCTACTTTTAAGTTCGTTTTGGCAGGATTTTTGCAGTTGGGGAAAAGCGGATGACCGTAATCCAGTAGCGGTCTGCATATGGATTTGTAAATTTTGCTTGCGGTAAGTGTGCTTATTCCTTGGTTCCTGAAGGTGAGGCTTCTAAAGTGACTGGCTCTGGTGATTGTACCTGCCTTGGCAAATTTTGTGTGATAGTTGAAGTTTAGCTTACTATGGAGATGCATACCCAGAAACTTGACATTTGTGTTGGGAAGGATGGTTACATTGTTGAGAGAGATGGAAGGAGAGTGTGGTTTAGGATTGTGGTTAAAGATAATGAGCTGTGATTTACGAGCATTAATAGTTTGTCTCGACTTGCGATACCAAAGTGCTGATTGATCTGACAGTGATTGTACTGCACACATTGTTTTTTTTTTCGAGGGACTTGTGGGATATAAGTGCGGAGTCTTCAGCGAATTGAATAATGTAAGCACTTATTTTTTTACATTTTTACTTCTGGTTTAGGAGATATCAGGATTTTCCTGGAAGTTGTCATTTTTTCAGTTAACTTAAAAAGTACTACATGAATTTGATTGATGCTGTGCTTTAAATTTGAAGCTTAACCGAGTTACGTTTTTCTTCTAATCAAGTTAATCAAAAACATAAATTGGGTTTGAAAAACTTGAGTAGAAGAAAAAATAGGGTCACTCTGTACGGCGGCAGTTCTGCGAAATCACCGTTAAGCCTCCGTCAGACGGCAATAAAATGTTGCCCCGGGATGAAGAAACTGTAGATGAAGTAAAAGACATGAGCGTAGAAGATGAAGTAAAAGACATGAGCTTCAAATAAAAAACTCTGCTGATTTACTACTTTTTAAGTTGACTGAAAAAATGACAACTTTCAGAAAAATCCTGATATCTCCTAAACCAGAAGGAAAAAAGTAAAAAAATAAAAAAGAAAATATTCATTAAAACTGCGGCAATAAGAAAGACTTTTTAATAATTTGATAAGCAGTTGCAGTTGCGTTCCATGCAAGTCCTAGAAGATGGGGTAAGAAACATAGTTGTACATTATTTGTAGCTGTTAATACGAAAAAAAAAAATTTAATCATTCTTAAAACAAACAAAAGTAGAGAATGTTTAAGCTTCAAAAGAATCAGTCTAATCCATTAATTAGTTTTCGAAATATTTGAATTTAAAAAAAAAATGTCAATTTTTTGTGTGTCCGGAATTTAATGTGAGGCAGTGTAATTTTGAAAGATATTTTATTGAAGAAAGTCAAATGGAAACTGTTTGAATTTGGTTTATGTAATAGCCTAGAACAACACGAAATATTTACCAAATAATCAAATGTTATAGATAAAGGTAAATATTTTTAGCCCATTTTTTTTAATATTATTGAATGGGACAAATTGCATATTCAATCCTATCTATCTCTTTTAGATAAGACATGACTTTAAAAGGGCAGGAAGTGTCTAGGGTACTACCCATACAACAAGTTGGAACAGTTAGAACTCAAAACAAACTAATATTTGATATTAATTTAAAAAAAACATGAATCAAAGTTTGGTAAATTTATTTAAAATAAATTCTATGTAAAAAAAAAGAATTTAACATCTATTTTTGTGTTATGAAATGACATTATAGGATTATTGTTATTAGTTATAGTGATAATAATAATTTTTATGATTTTTTATGTTTAGTAGCAATTTTGTATTTATATGCCATTCAAAAACACCGTGTTCATGAATGGGACAAGTTTCATTTTTTTTAAACGCTTGTAGTTTTGGTAAAAATATATATTATTCAGGTTTAACACTTGGACCGTGTTCTTTTATTTCCAAATATGATAACTAAAAAAAATACGTAGGTATAAAAGATTAAAAAGAAAATTTTGACAGCCGTTTAAAAATAGTGTCCCATTCATGGGTATCTCCCCCTACATACGGAACCTAAAATAGTATAATTTTTTTAGGATAACGAATTTGTGGCATACCAAAAGCACCGATGCGAGATAAAAAATGGAAGATTAGTAATCAAGCCCTATATCCAAGAATCCGATGACATTTACGCCCCCCTAAATTTAGGAGACGAGTAATACTTATAGTCCGGTCAATTTAGACCAAAAAATGAGAGTGAAGTTACATAAAGTCCCAACAAGCTGAATTTCAGTGAAATTGTTCAAAATATAATTATAAACAATGTCTAGAAGTTCCCCATCATTCCCCTGTAAGGAAAAAAATTTAATTCAAGGTCAAAGGTCAAAAAAATGAGTTTTTCGCGATTTTCAGCAAAACGGTAAGTTTTATCATAAAAGTACCTCAGACAAAAATTGTAGATCATAAAATTATCTATAAAAAATGTATCAATACTTTTTTTCTTACGAGCCACCGTTTCTGAGATATAACGATTCAAAAAGTTATAAAAGTTGTTATCGTCATAATATGCATGAGTACGCCACGTATATACATCTAGAGTTGTAATATTTTATATAATATATATATGTATGTATATATATATATATATATATATATATATATATATATATATATATATATATAGAGGAAATGCGCCTAATTTCGGATGGTTTCCAAATTTCGGATAGTAGTGTATTTAAGATACTGTCTGCAAAGGTAAACAGAAACCTACTTTTATGTGAAGCCAAAAGCCAAACTAAATCTGTCCTGTAATATGATAACGGTAGAGCTTTTCCCCTTTAAATGGCAGCACAAATCGTTTATATTGCAAATGGCAGTTTTGTGCTCAGTTGCATTATTATGCTTGTTTATTTTATAAATAATCGTTATAAAAGTTCGTGATTCTGTCTTGGGTAAGTTATGATGTTAGTTAAGTTGATCCACTATACATAATTAAGCAATTTGAAAACGTAAACATTCTACAAATTTCTAATCTAAAAAGCTGAAAGTTGCCTAATTTCGGATAGACCATTTTTGTGCATTTGATTCACAATTTCGGACATCCGCAAGGTAATTATTATTCAGGATAACCAACCATTAATTATTATTTTTATAAGGATACAACAAACTAAGATAAACAATTTTGAAAAAACGAAAATTACCTAAGATACTAAGATATTCGAAATTGGGAATCTAAAATTATAGTTCCTATAGTATTTCGTAGAAAATCGCTTAATGATTAAATTACGTCTTAAATGTGAAGGAATAACAAGAAACATAAGCAATGGGATCCAGATCCACTCTTGAAAAAATTTTTTCGGATATGTCCGAAATTAGGAGCCCTTTTTCAAATGCACAAAAATGCGCTGATTTTTTTTAACCGTGTTTTTTGGAAAAAATAAACTGTAATAAAATTGCTTTTATAATTAATCATGGTTCGCTATAATAAGTTGTATCTGGTTATATAAAAAAAATATAAAAAGTAATACCGAGTATTAAATATTGAATACATTGTAAATGGTATCCGAAATTAGGCGACTTTCCTCTATATATATATATATATATATATATATATATATTATATATTAAATGTTTAAATATTTTTCTATCGGTCATTGTAACTTATACTTACAATATAAAAAGTCCAAACGAAAATTGCCGTAAAAATTATACTCGAAAGTCTTCTATTGCTGCAGCTAATAAAAGACAACGTGAAGAACAAGAAGCCAGTACATCCACAGCAAGTCCTCCTCGTACTAGATCACGTATCAGTGAATCAGCTTTTTGTTTCAAAGAACTATGCTTATTTTGTGGCGAGAAATTAAATGAAGAGAGTGAAAGAAGAAAATCCTCAGATTTTCGGCGTCGAATCAGCCAAGTAAGTACACTTCAATTTAAAGATTCAATTCTGGAAACAGCTCGGGCTCGTGACGATGCTTTAGCAAAAGCTGTTCTTGCTCGAGTCGGATTTGAATATGATTTAGTTGCTGCTGAAGCTAAGTATCATCGAGATTGCTATGCTAATTTTTTAAAACCTTCCACTGGAGCTAAAATGGGTCGTCCTAAAGACGAAGCTACGAATTTGGCAATGGAGGAAATATTTACTTACATTGAAAATAGCGATGACTGTCAGTTCACTTTGAACGAATTACAAAAGGTTTGCAAAACTACGACTCTAGATAACAGAACGATTAAGCTACGACTAAAAGTAAAATATGGTGATAAACTTATTATCACTGAGAAATCGGGAGCATCAACATTCATATGCTTAGTGGATAATCATCATGATATTTTGAATCAAGCCTGGTAAAAAAAATGAATAAAAAAGCTCATGTGCCGATACAGACTTATACAAATGACGGTGTAGTAGGCTACAGTAAAATAAATGTTAAAGATTTTGTTTATGGAACTGAAACAGTATCTCCTCATAGGTGGCGTGGAAACGTGTGCATATTATGACGATAACAACTTTTATAACTTTTTGAATCGTAATATCTCAGAAACGGTGGCTCGTAAGAAAAAAAGTATTGATACATTTTTTATAGATAATTTTATGATCTACAATTTTTGTCTGAGGTACTTTTATGATAAAACTTACCGTTTTGCTGAAAATCGCGAAAAACTCATTTTTTTGACCTTTGACCTTGAATTAAATTTTTTCCTTACAGGGGAATGATGGGGAACTTCTAGACATTGTTTATAATTATGTTTTGAACAACTTCACAGAAATTCAGCTTGTTGGGACTTTATGTAACTTCGAATGTCTAAATTGACCGGACTATTATTTTTACCAGTGTGTGACTAGCCATGCATTTTACCGGGAAAATGCCCATGTCTCCGAAACAAGTACTTTTACATATACTCAGTATTAAAAAAAAATTACTAATAAGTAAATTTATGTGAAGGTTTTTGACGAGGGGTAAACCGCTGAGGAATTCAGGTGCAGAAGCGGATTTAGAAAACGGTCCTGGGTGGGGGGTAAAATTCAAAAATTATTATTCGTTAATAGATGTCGGTAAAATGTGAAATGTCAGGCTACCAGACTCAGGTAATTTTTAAATGGCAATGAGCCAACAGAAAATTTTGTTAAATATAATTTAGATCGGACAGGGTTCCCACCATAACTATTGATATATCGATAGTTTTTCCAAACCCAAAATTTAAAAATTACCTTACCCATGCAAAAAAACAGTTAAAATTAAAAATTATTTCTAAAGGAGATAACAAATCCGTCGAAGGCATACATTTTTGCAAATTTTCTTAATAATTTTTTAAAAATCAAATGCCACCGGCAAGTTTCGTTAAAATCGAGGGGCTGACCGCTTCTGAAATTTTTACAAAAGAGTTCCTTTTTGCAAAGAGTTCCTCGGAGTTCCTCCAGAGTTCTTTGGGAGTTCCTCCTGTGTTCCTTAAGAGTTACTCTCTGGAAGGGGTAATTTTTGGCAAATAAGCCGTAGAACTTACCGCTATGCAAGCACTACTGCCAATAAGGCACCCTCAAAAAAAAATGCTTCAAGCAAACTTGGCGCCCCTTCAAATAAAAAATGGCGCCAAAAGGTAGGATGTTTTGATAAGGTGTTTGTAACGGCTCATCTAGTTTGAAAATAAAAACGTTAATCCGCATGGATTTCAGACGCGGTCAGACACAATTATCATTTATTGATAATTGTGTCTGACCGCGTCTGAAATTTGTACAAAAGATTTCCTTTTTGCAAAGAGTTCCTCGGTGTTCCTCTGAGTTCCTTCGGAGTTCCTCCGGAGTTCCTCAGAGTTCTTCCAGAGTTTCTCAGAGTTCCTCGGAGTTCCTCCAGAGTTCTTCAGAGTTCCTCCAGAGTTCCTTTGGCTTGTAAAAAAGATTTCCTCGCGGTCAGCCCCTCGGTTAAAATTATCCTTAAAAATTAGGAATACCTAAACAGGCACCACAACCAAAATTTTTTAAAAATATTTCTAAATTTTGTTAAAAAATGCAAATGTAGCGCAGTAGGTAATTTTTTTAATTATCATTACTAGTATAGAGGAAAGGAACCAAATTTGAGACACTTTTTTAAAAAAACATAAATAAAATTCACTACAAAAATATTCCTAATTTGAGACACAAGGGTAACCAAATTCAAGATATGTGTCTTAATATTTTAATAATATTAATTTAATAAATAAAAAATCCCTTTCCTTCACAAAAAGAGCAAATAAAAATGTCACTATGGATCTCTCTACAGTCTTCATATGCCCATCTTCCACACTGGATACATTTAGCCCATTTTTCACCATGTTTACTTTTTGAATATCGACCCATACAAAATAAGCATTCAGCTTCGCTTCCACCGCTTTCGTCTAAAGAAGAATCGTTCAGTTGAACACTTTCACAGTTTATCATAATAATGTCAAAATGTCAACCAAAAAAAATATATAAATGTCACCAGGAAATATTAGTACCAAAAAAATCCCTATAAAGTTACCAAATCGCACCACCTAGTGTGAACAATCTGAACCCCCTAAGGCAAAGAATGCGGTTAATGGCTGACAACGTAGTGTCACTACTTATTTGTATTGAAAACTTGTTCCCCCACTTCTCTAGTTCATTGAATTTATCGGGAGCAAGTTAAAAATACGTTTTATTCGTACAGCGCCTACTCACGTTCATCGTCATCTACTCATTACCCCCCCCCCCGTGCTCCCCATATATCCGCCACTGTTCAGGTGTAAAAATTGCAGGAAATCTTGGAGGTACTCTTTCGAGGATATCGGAGAAAATCTCATTTTTACCAATCGTGGGACCTTTTTTTTTGTAATTTTCAAGATTTTTTAAAGTAAATCGAAATAATCTTAAAGGAACACTATGAAATCTGAAGGGATTACCTCCTAGAATGAATTTAGGTGTAAATTTTATTTTCAGTGGTTTGGCACCCCTTGACGAAATCCGAAAAAATCTTATCTTTAACAAACGGGTAACTTGTTTAGGTAATTTTCAAGATTTTTCGAGGTAATCTTGAAGGAATTTGAAGTAATCTTGAAGAAAATCTCTAGGAAATCTTAAGGAATTACCTGCCAGAAGGAATTCAGGTGTACAATTAGTTTTTCAGTGGGTTACTCCTCGGTTTTTGATTCTAATAAACTAGATGAAACGTTGCAAGCACCCTGTCAAAACATCGGCACTATTGTACACTAGAGCCATCTAGTTTGCAAATTTCAAACTAGGTGTTTTGTTTGATTTTAAATTCTGTATCTTTAAAACATTATATTCTAGCAAAAAACTGTATATAAAATTTTTTATAGGGCTTAAAATGAGCTTTTATTTAAAATATAATTTTTTGAAATCGGGTTATAAATATGTGAGATATGCTAAAAAAACCTTTTACTGCTTTAAACGCCAATATCTCGAAAAAAATGCGTTTTAGGAAAACGTTGTTTATAACATTTTTTGACCAATTTAAAATTATCTTTTATATAAGTGCTAAATTAACCAAATACAATAATAATTGCCTTAATTATAAACAAAAAACGCTAAAAATAGGAGTTTTACAATATTTTTACCCCCTTACCCCCAATCGTTTACCCCCAAAATCTAATCAGCTCTTCGGAATACGATAAAAAACAATTTGCAAAAAACCGATATCTCATGTAGAAATGGAGTTAGAGTTTACACCGAGACAGACAGACAGACAGACGGACGCAAATTTTTTTACTGATTTCGACTCAGAATGGTCAAAAACGTCAAGAAATGTGAAAAAAAAACGTGGTCAAAGATTTTGACTTTTCGGCGAATATTTCAATACATCGGCACTCTTAGTAGCACTAAGTGCCGATGTAATAATTATCTATTTTTTTTCAAAATTGTTAGGAAAATTTTTGTCAAAATTCTAATAAATGTGTATTTAAACAAAAAATGTGAATAATGGATTCTTCTGATTAAAATAGTTTTTAAAAACATGTGTCTAAAAATGCTTAGTTTCTGAGATATATGAAAATTTATATAAAAATAAAAGTAAAAATCGTCAAAAAAAATTAAAATAATAGTTATTTTCTTAACTAGTGTATTAAGTGGATAAAATCACTTAATACACGAGTTGAGAATTTAATTTTATCCAACACCTTTTATTTTTAAATAAAAATCTATAATTTTGAGAAAAATTATGTCAAAAATATTAAGATTAAGTTTTCTTAATACTAAAATAATAGGTAGCCATGGCCTAAGTATGCCTATTAAAAATAAACAATTGCTAGTTTTACAAACGTCAAAATGGACGCGTTGATGACAGAATTTTTAATAAAAACAGTATTTTATTCAAAAACTAAAGAATAATTTGGGGTTTTCTTTAATTTTTATGGTTTAGTTAACGTGCTTCTATTTATAGAATTGTTATAATACTTAATTAATAGGGTATGTAACTAATTTTGGGTGAGATCAAAAGCTGTACGTAAAAGAGTGGGTGAAAAATTTTTTAGTTACTAGTGGAAAAAAACTCACTTTTGACATTTAAAATAGTGCTCAAAACAAGTGTTTCTGTGAAGGTGTTGAATAAATTTAATTTTATCCCCTATTTCCCCATTAAAAAAAATTGCTGGATAATATGTTATAGAAGGATTTGTCCGAGTAAAAAAGTTTACATAATTATGTGCCTAAAAAGTGAGCCGGTCTTTACCTCGAAAAAATTTACCTCGAACGCAAATACCTCGAAAAAAATACCTCGAAAAAATTTACCCCGAAAAGACATTACCTCGAAAAAATTTACCTCGAAAGGACATTACTTCGAAAAGTCGTTACCTCGAAAGTACATTATCTCGAAAGATTTTACCTCGAACGGCTTTTATCTCGAAAAGGGCTTTTTTAATTTTTTATCTGTTTGCGATTATTGTATATTGTTGTTTTATTGCTCATGTTTTATCATTTATTGATTAAATTTTAATTTACGGGCATTTATTAGCTTTTAGTTTTAGTAAATAATTCAGAATGAATCGATTAACCTATATAGAGAGTTCGCGAAAGATAAATTAGCGGTGTATAAAAACTTTGTGTATTATAAAGATCGTGTGTACAAAGATAGGTTTTTTGGAAAGGAAAATATGGTGAAATTGTTTGCAAAGAAATAACATTTATTGTTAATTATTTTTTTTATAAAAAATGTTGCTGTAGATTTATTGACAGCTTTTTGATTATTTGTGATTTCAAATACTTTCTTTTTATATATCAATATTATTGCTTTAACTAACTAATAAATAATAATAAATTTATTGCTGTCAACTTTTCTAAAAAAAAAATTGTTTGTTTTAGTTTTTTATATTTTTAAAAAATTATGTATTTTAGAGGTATTTTTTTATGCGAGGTAATGCCGTTCGAGGTATTTTCTATCGAGGTAATGTCCTTTCGAGGTAATTTTCGTGCGAGGTAATGGGCTTCGAGGTAAAATTTTTCGAGGTAACGGTATTCGAGGTAATTTTTTTCGAGGTAAAAATTTTAGAGGTAATTGCCTGCGAGGTAATTTTTTTCGAGGTAAAGACCCCTAAAAATGCTTAGTTTCGGGGCTATGGGAACTTGCCCGGTAAAATGCATAGTCCGACACTGATTATTACAAGAGAACATTTTTCATATTGTAACAATCAGTATTTTGTAGATGCACCAAAGACAAGAACACCAATCCAGAGCTATGCTCCAGAGATCCACCTTTTACGCCACCAATTTTATCGGGAAGAGTAACTTCAAAAATTAGTTTTACTTACGGAACTGTAGAAGTTAAAGCTAAATTACCTCTGGGTGATTGGATATATCCAGGTATTATATTGTATTTTTTTCTACAAGAAAATAAAATTTGCAAAAATTGACTATTTGGTTGTCTAGAAGTGTAATTTAGTAGAGGGAAACCGATTTTCCACGATTGAACTCCAATTGCACTGCTGACTGGAAGTTTCATATCTATTGAAAATTGCAGATAGTAAACAAAAAACATTACATTAAAAATAAACAACTTTGTGCAGTAAATAGTTCCTAAATTTACAATTTTTTTTTAAACAGTTTAGGTATCTAGGTGTGGTTAATGAAAATTTTATATTATTATTGATTCTTTCCTTCTTTTAATTCAAAACCTCGTTCAAACATAAGATCCTTGACTTAATAATATTGTATTTTTTTAGAAATCTTCTTGGAGTTGGAAAGTGATCCTAGTAAAAAACTTTATATCGCATACGCTACAGGCAATGAAAATCTGATCATTGGCAGTAAAGATATTGGAGGAAAACATTTATGTGGTGGATTGTATACAGGAGGATCTAAATACAGATGCAAAAATATGCCAACAAAATCTAACGGAGAAGCGTTTAGTAAAAACATTCACGTGTTCAAAGTCGTTTGGACTCCAAGTAAGTATTATTATACTATTCACAGCGCTTAGTATCAAATTTCCAAAAATCGCCAAAAAACGTCCTATAGTATATTCAACTTCAACATGAAGTGAAAGTAAATAAAAAAATCGCGCACGCGGCAGCTGGCTCGTGGTTTCATTGGTTAAAACACTCAAATGTTGCGAGAGTAGGGATGTAGAAAATTAAACAGGTCAGTACGTGAGCACTTGCGATGAAGCGTACAATGCATTGCAATGGTCCGTTATATAGAAATATTTAGTTTTGAGTCCTACCTTGTCACTAAATCCGTTGTTGTCACGTGCGTTTGTTTACACTTACTTCATTTTGAAGTTGAATATACTATAGACAAAAAATTCTTGGATACAAATGTTTTTTTTTGAAAAAATAAGAAACTTTAAAAATTCCCGTCTGGCCTTCCATCCGTACGTCCGTCCCATGTCACGTTTTTTATAGACGCAATAACTCAAGAACTAATCTAAATCAAGTTCTATAAGAAAGATCCCTATTGTTATTGAAAATAATTCCCGCGAAAACAAAAAAGTTAGGCGCCTTAAACTTATAACCAGCCGTCTCGAATGAGCGAAAATACTTTCTCATAAAAAAAGTTATGTCCAGAAACAATTTATTAAATTTTCTTCTATTATGAATAATAAGAAAGTTACCTATGATTTTTATGTTTTTATTCTATTGTAAATACCAAAATATTTATGTCCAGAAACAATTTATAACATTTTGAGAAGACCCCCCTTCTTTGGAAAAAAATCATAACTACATGTTTTGTGTAATTTTATTTTACCTTTTAGGTGGTTTTTAAAATTTTCTTCTATTGTGAATAATAAGAAAGTTATCTATGTCTAAAAACAATTTTTACATTTTGGGGCAGAGTCCCCCCCTCTACGCTGGAAAAAAATTATAATTACATTTTTTGTACAGTTTTATTTAACGTTTTATGTGGTTTTTAATTTTTTTTTACTATTGTAAATAATAAAAACAAAAATTTACACCCCCCTAACCGATTTTGCTCAAATACAAACTTGCCCAAGATAATAAAAAAAATACATCCGCATTCCAAATATAAAGTCGCTAGCTCAAAGCGTTCTTAAGTTATCGTGGATACAAACAGATAGACAAACAGACCGACAGACATACATCATTTTTGTTGTTGCTTATTTTTATTTTTCTCGACGTTTAGGGAAAAAATAAGTTGATTTAAGCAAAAAAAAATGATTTTTTTTTCACAATACCTACTTTTTTTTATGAGAAAGTAAATACATCGAAAAAAGAAAAAGTCCTATTGACGTATTTTTTTAACTTTTTCACCAAAAACACTCAAAATGCGTTTCTTCTTCTTTTAGGTCCTTTTGCTTTCCCATTTGAAAATTTTCAAAATTTCGGAAAGCCTTGTATTCGTGATTTTTTTTGCGTATTTTTGCGTTTTGTGGCGTTTTATGTCGATATAAATCAATTTCAAGCAAAAAAAATTTGTCGGTTGATCGTTCTGTCCGGGAAATCTTATATCCACGATAACTGAAGAGAACGTTCAAGTATTACGTAACGCTCCTAGGGGGGGTGGGGTCATTTTGGAGTATTACGCCCATGTTAATGTTATTGGAAAATGGCGTTACAGGGGGGGGGGGGTGGGGGTCCAAAATGATCAAAATTTGCCTTACGTAATACTTGACATCCTGCATAACCACGTCACGTTATCGCTTAGGGGGGTAACCTTAAGAAAAAGAACAGAAACGTTTGGATAGGTCTCCACCCTAAGACAATTTTTTTTTTTGGGCCGGTGCAGCATTGTCTCTTTTTAAACCTGATTTATTTATTTTTTTTTAGATGACTTAACCCTTTTTGTGGATGGACAGCAGTACGGTTATAATAATCTCAAAGGTTTTAATGGAATGGTAATTACTAACTAAACTAAACGGTTCGGAGAGAAAAAAAAATCCAATATCCGCAGGCCTGCATTGAAAAACCTATTGAAAGTCTAACACTGGCTTCAGTTACCTTCCATCACGTAACGTTTTCAAACTGCCGCGGTTGACAGAAAATACTGATCGAATCATAAATTATTAAAATGATAAAATTCACTTTTTGCAATGAAGGAAACTAGAGGCCCTAGCGATTTGGCGCAATAATAACTTTTGCTCAGGAGATCATCAACTAAAACATCTCAATAATTCAGCCAATTTGGCCCAATTGGCATTTCATTCATAATAAAAAAATTTAACAAAAAAATTAACTGACTGTCTCTTAAAAGTAAAAAATAAAAAATAAGTGCCAATTTCCCCATTCCTTAAATTAAATACTAAACAATTTTTTTTTTGCTAAATTGTTTGCTGTGAAAGTAGCCTATAGGCTACTAGGCTACTATTATCAAAGTTCTTCTTGGACATTTTTTGAGCTCTCCGAGAAACCCTTCATAATTTGAGACAACAACAATATTTTCATCACTTGAAGGGTTTCTAACATATATGAAGTATGTAAGATAAACAATAATTTTTGAATGTTTGTATTTTTTAGGCAAAACTTGTGTTAGGATTAGGAGTGGGTGGACAGACTGACTTTCCAGACAACAGCTTATCCAATAATATTAAAAAGCCATGGGAAAACACAGTAAGGGAAAATATTATTGACTTTTATGATGGGAAAAAGCAATGGCAGACAACATGGAACGATGGCTCTTTGCAAGTAGAATCCGTCAGAATTATGTCTCTTTAAATAATTTTATGATCTCGTAAAAAAATATAATTACCTACACAAACCTGCAAAATATAAAGGTTATTAAAAGTTGTTAGGATTATGAAAAAACTGGTTCTTAAAGTATTTACTATTCCTTAAAACTACTTTTGTTTAATTAAAGCACTCATCCAACCGAAGTGACTCATGGATTTCGTGCTTGTTAGTACTCTTCAGAGCCACATATCGGTTGGAGGACAACTACGAAAATATACATTGTATATTATACAGAGTGTCTCAACGAAGCCGAGGAGCTTATTTTCAAAATAAAACTAGTCCATTTCTTAACTTTTTGGACTTTTGTGTTGTTGTGTTTTGAAAATAAGCTCCTCATATAGTAAAGTATCGACTTTAGAAAAAAACTTTAATGAGAAAAGTTGTATGGTTTTAAAAAAGGCACATTCTAAAAATATTTTGAAATATACAGGATGGTCCTCGTAGGGTGGGTAACTGACTTAATTTTTTTTAATGGTATGGTATATTTTTTATTATGTCATCTTACTTGTCATAAAAATACCATTATCATATTATATGGGTCTATTGTTTATAATTTTTGAGATAAATTTTTGTTTTGAGAAAAAATGCATTTTTAGTGATGAGATAAAACCTGCTTGAATTTCTTTAGTTTGGTCATAAATTAATAAAATTTTGCAAGCTTATCTTAAAAGGGTATACCTATCTAATTACTTTAGATAGGAAAAAAAATAAAATGTTTTATACAGGGCGTTCAAAATTAATATTCAAACTTTTGGATTTTCAAACATAAAAAACTCATTTTTTTTAAATGGAATGCTATATTATTAAATTTAGAATTTTTTTCTACATTTAAAACCATTCAACTTTTCCCTTTAAAGTTTTTCTCTAAAGTTTCTACTTTACTATATATCGACGGAGTCGGCTTTGTTGGGACACCCTGTATACAAAGTAGAAAGGTTGTTTAAAGGAACAGTAAAATTAGCTAGCGACATCTACTGCTTAAAGCAGAAACTGGATAAAACCTTAATTCACCCGCTCAAGACCGGTTTGTGCACCATTTATACCCGCGCAGACTCGCCATTTTCAATGTGAAATATTTGAAAATGAGTGCAGTAGTTATGCATTATAAAAGCAGTCTTTAATCATGAAATTTAGGTGCCAATTTCACCTTGAAAACATCAATTAATGGGGTAACATGATCCAGTACTTACCTATATTTTTGCTCAAATCGAATGTATTTTTTTTATATTAACGATTTTTAAAATGCTATTTTTTACTTTAATTTTGTTTAATTTAAGTTTATATCTTAATTTGTGTAGATAAATAAGTATCCTAATAATTCTACATCTGTGATTCTACAAAATAATAAATATATTTTATAAATAAAAAATTACTTAGATTCAATTCTGTAAATATTTTGCTAAAATTAAAGGGACAGCTTGACTTAGTCAGGCCCTGCATTTCCATTAGGCAATATTTCGGCAAATTTTAGGGTTCTGTTAGGGGGTGGCTCATATTCAAGGCCGGCGAAAGGGATTGTCGAAGCTAGCAGTCGCCCGCTCGCTGTCGAGGAGGGCGAAATTTTCCCCAAAACAAATAACTGTTTTTTTAGTCTTAAATTAAACATTATTGGGATGGGGCGCCTAAATGCTTGGGACTTCATTGTTTAGAGAGCCTTTTTTAGTTGTCAACTCTTTGACAGGGGGCGCCGTATCGCTCGTGTCTTTTTTTTTTAGAGGAGGCGAGTTTTTTTTTGGTCTTTAATTTTTTCCAGGGTGCGCCTTAGGGCTCGAAATTTTTGAGTTATTTTTCCTTATTTTTAGTCGTCAAAATTTTTCGGCAGAGGGCGCTTTAGAGTTTGGATTCTGGTTTTTTAGCAGTGGGGAGCTTTTTTGTCAATTTTTTGACTAAGACGCCTATTAACTGTATTAATGCCTTATGGCCAGTCCGCGATCAACGACCTTTTAAATCCAGCCTTAGATTTTTTTTTATTTAATCGAAATATTTTTTCAGAATAGATCTAAATGTTTTTTTTTTCTTCTTTTTGTTATACCCATGGCAAAAAAGTTGTCGAACTGGCCAGGCCGGAAATTTCCGGGAGCCCCTGAACTTTGGGGGCTACGCAACGTCTAAAAATACGTTTTTAAAGAGGGGCAGCAAAACTTTCTGACCAAAAGCAACACGCACCTGAGTCCCCCATACGGGACTAAGTCCGGGAATCCTATTAGATATCAAATAATGGTTTGCCATTATATTCCACAGGGTTCGGGCTTAAAAATTGTTTTAATGGTATAAAAATACTAGTTTCATAAGCATTCCATATACAGGGTGGTCCATTTATCATGGTGATCAGTAACTGGCATTCCAAAATTTAAGAGGTGATTTTATGAACATCCAAAAATATAAAAAAATTATCCTATACAGGTTGGTCCGGAAATGAGCCCTAAGGGAACTGCGGCCCTTTAAAATTGTAATAAAAATAAGGTTTTTAATTAATAACTCTGGTACCCTTTAAGATAGAGCGACGAGCTTTTGCATGTATACTAGTATTAATAAGGGAAATAAGTTTGTTTAATTATTATTTTGAATTTATCCAGAGGCGTGCCTAGAGTGACATTACATTACAATACATTTTGTTTAACCTCGTACTATTCTACTTAATTAAGCAACCCCTAAGTCCAGGACTTGTGTGGGCTAGTAGTAGAGGGAACCACCGGCTTTAATTGACTTTCGAACCAATTTATAGGGAGTGTCCGCTTCACTTACGCCTTCGCCAAATTTCAATTATTAATAAACTGAAAAAGGCCAATCGGCGCCGGTGAGAATCGAACTCACGCTATTGGTGTAGTAAACTCGCCAAGTACGACGCGGTAGTCCCCTACACCAATTCTCCCATATGTGTAAGGCTTAACACATTTTTGCTCCAAACTTTTTGATGTGTTTTTTTTTTATTTTTTGTAAGAAATATAGATTCCTTGAGTAAAAAAACATAATAAATGTCGTAAAGTGTAACACTGTTGGAGCAACCGTTAAAAAAATGCAATTAAGAAGAAGTAACATTTTGTGCCACCGAAAATGTTAGTTTTTAAAAGACTATGGTTTTAAATTATTTTTAAATAACATAAAAGAAAATTTCAAAAAAAATCTAAGAATATCGCATTTTTTTTTAATTAAAAATTTAGCACCTTCAGATTTTTTTAATTAAAAATTATATGGTCAAAAAGCGAATTTAATAAAATGATGTTTCACACAACCCCCCTAATTTGAAAAAATGTTTCAAATTGCCTCCTAAACATATCAAATATACACCATTTTATGCTTCCATTAATCTCTATAACTTTTGTTTAAAACTTTTTTTGATAAATTCAGAAGTTATTATATTATTCATAGCGCCTGCGCTAGAATAATATACCTAATATTAATTAACAATATTATACGGTATACCGTATAACTAACCGTAGATATAACTATAGTTTCAAATTTTCAAAAAAAATTAAAAATAACAACAAAACACTTATGGGGGGTTAAACTTTTGAAAAAAAGCGAAAAAAGCTTAAAGTATATTCCGATTGACGTAAATTTTTTAGGAAAAATTACTTTTATTATTAAGGATCAATTCTACCAATTTGTATGTAATACTGCTGGGGAGCAACAAAAAAGTTATGGGGGTGAAACTTTTTTAAAAAATAAAAAAATATGTAAAAAAAATCAATTTTTTTTTCGTTTTTTACAAAAAGAAAATAAATTTTTGTTTTAAGATTTTTTTTTTGTTTTTCAAAAAAAAATATATTTAAAAAAAAAATCATTAATTCTTTTTTTAGAAAAAATATATTTTTTTCTCAAAAAGAAAAGTTTTTTTTAATTTTTCAAGTATTTTTGGGATATATACCATTTCTGTGAAAACTATATAATGGAATGCGTGTCATTATATATTCACGGCTTGTTAATAAACTAAATAAATATACAAGCATAAGCGCAAGGGCGTAGATGTTTTTTTTCTATGGGGGGGGGGGGGTAATACCAAGATCTTGGATATTTTTTCCGGGATTAAAAATAAAAAAAAGATAATTAATATTTTTTATAGGATAATGCAATAAAAAAACATATATTTTTATCCTATGGGGGGGTAATTTCCCCCAGTACCCCCCTCATCTACGCCCTTGCATAAGCACACGCCTATCACACTACAGTTAAGTGCGTATTGACAGCCTCGCATAACAAGCATAGTATATAAGAATGCGATACCGTGATTGGGTTACAAGATACACGACGGCACATCAAGCCAATCACGGCATCGCATACTTATGTATTATGCGTGTTATTCGAGACTATGTATATGCCTTAAGGGAACTTTATATAAGCCTGCGAACAAGATACATGACGGCACATCAAGCCAATCACTTCATCGTATATTATGCTTCTTATCCGAGCCTCTGGGTGTGCCTTAAACTGCTACGGCCGTACGGGTTAGCTTGATTTTTAAAGAAGATAGGACTAACCGTTTTCGAGAAAAATTAGTTTGAAGGTGAAATTTCACGGTTCGTGGAAGAAAAATTAAATACTAAAATAAAATCAAAAAATTTTAATGATGTAGGTTTATTCTATATCGAAAACTAAGAAAAAAAGTTTTCATACATATATGTCGAAAAATAGCTTCTAAAGCTACTATGGCCCTTTAAAAAGGGTGCATTTTTAGGAGACCATAGCTCCCTCAGGATTGATTTTTTTAAGGTGAGTCTTCTTTAAAAATCAAGCTAACCCGTACGACCGTAGCAGTTTAAGGCACAACCAGAGGCTCGCATAAGAAGCATAATACAATGATTCAGGGTAAATGTGCGTCAAAAACATAGAAAAGAACATCATATACAGGTACTTCAAAAAATCAATCCTGAGGGAGCTATGGTCTCCTAAAAATGTACCATTTTTAAAGGGCCATAGTAGCTTTAAAAGCGATTTTTCGACATACATGTATGGTAACTTTTTTTCTTAGTTTTCGATATATAATAACCCTGCATCATTAAAATTTTGGTTTTATTTTAGTATTTAATTTTTCGTCCACGAACCGTGAAATTTCACCTTCAAATTAATTTTTCTCGAAAAATGGTTAGTCCTAGTGTTACAACCAGATTACCTGTTTGATGTATCTTGAGGAATCATATACCAAAAATAAAATCACAAAAAAGCTACACAGAAAAAAGTTTGTGACAAAAAACTGATAAGGCGCCCCCGTTTCTCACGCCCTTGGTTAAAATAAGTACATGAAATTAACATACGAAGATGAACCTTATTAAAGTTAGTTCACGTGCAAAACCTCGTTGCTATATCTTAAAGGGTTCCTGGGTTATTAAATAAAAACCGAACTTTTTAGCCACTTTTAAAGGCGCATATTTTCTGATGTAGAATCACCTCTTAAAATTTCGGACCTCATTTCAAATACACCGTATATATTATTCACAGTAAATGGTATATTTTATTTCCCAAATACTCAAAAATAAATTTTCAAAAAAAATAACAAAAAAATAGATTGTTTTTAAAAGATCTTTTTTGAAAAACAAAAAATTATTAAAAAAATAAAAAAAAAACTTTTTTTATTTTTCATTTTTTTGTTAAATTTTTTTTGTGAAAAACGAAAAATTAACAAAAAATAAAAAAAAATTACGTTAATCGGAATTTTCTTTCAGCTTTTTTCGATTTTTTTTTAAAAAACTTCTTTGTTTTTGGGGGGATTACTTTCAAAAACAATAGAGATCTTCCCTTTATAGAACTTGATTTTTCCTGAAAATTTGGAGTCGATCAGATTATTCGTTCTTGAGTTATCGTGTCTACAAAAAAGGTGACATCAGACAGACAGACAGACAGACGGACAGACATTTTCTTATTTTTTCATGAGACACATTTGTATCCAAAAATTTTTGTCTACTTAGAACGTATTGGCGATTTTAGAAAAGTCCAAACTACCGTATATTATTTTAGCGCATGCGCTGTGAATAATATAATAATACGGACCTGACAATTTTAGGTACGGCCCTGAAACTAATTTAAAATAATTTAAATTATATTTTTTTTTAATATACATTATAATTATAATTATTACTAAATAAAATGTGTGGTTGGCATACCTTTTTGCAGACTGAAAATATATTAATATGCTGGCTGAAGCCATTTCTTCCATTTTTCTAAACCAAAAGACAAAAATTAAAAAAAATGTCTTCGAACAAAATAGAAAATTGTTTGTTTTAAAGTAATTTCTACTTGTATCCTTTAAAAACGATAAAAAGCATAATTTAAAATTCAATTATTGAATGAAACAAGTAGATACCCATCTACGGGTCTATCTAAAATACTGAACACAATATTCAGCTGAACGTTCAGCGCATGCGCATATCAGTCCCGCAAATCACGGGTGCGTTCCAAAACAACGTATACGGCGGATTTAAAACAATAATTTAAAACCAAACTTAAAAAGAGTTATTTTTGGTCAATCACAAGTAAATATAGGTTAAGCTTGGCTAGTTTAACATACGGGGTATAATAATTTCACTAAAAAATAAAGATGTTGAGTGTCTGAAAAAAATAATTTATTTTATTTTAAATGTTCTTTATATTTGAACTTTAACCCCCTACAGACAAAGTGTATTTTTTCAATATATTTTTATTTCAGCTCTCCGCGATAATATACGGGGCGCATACATTAAACTGAACGATAAAAAAACAACCTGAACGCCTGAAAAAAATAGTAAAATTTTGTTTATCGCTACAAAACTTAAAATCTTATTTGCTTCTAACATTTTCTACAATATATTTTTATTTCAGCTCTCCGCGATAATATACGGGGTGTATACATTAAACTGAACGATAAAAAAACAACCTGAACGCCTGAAAAAAATAGTAAAATTTTGTCTATCGCCACAAAACTTAAAATCTTATTTGGTTTTACCATTTTCTACAATATATTTTTATTTCAGCTCACCGTGATAATATACGGGGTGTATACATTAAACTGAATGATAAAAAAACCACCTGAACGCCTGAAAAAAATAGTAAAATTTTGTTTATGGCTACAAAACTTAAAATCTTATTTACTTTTAACATTTTCTACAATATATTTTTATTTCAGCTCTCCGCGATAATATACGGGGTGTATACATTAAACTGAACGATAAAAAAACAACCTGAACGCCTAAAAAAAATAGTAAAATTTTGTGTATCGCTACAAAACTTAAAATCTTATTTGGTTTTACCATTTTCTACAATATATTTTTATTTCAGCTCTCCGCGATAATATACGGGGTGTATACATTAAACTGAACGATAAAAAAACAACCTGAACGCCTGAAAAAAATAGTAAAATTTTGTCTATCGCCACAAAACTTAAAATCTTATTTGGTTTTACCATTTTCTACAATATATTTTTATTTCAGCTCATCGTGATAATATACGGGGTGTATACATTAAACTGAACGATAAAAAAACCACCTCAACGCCTGAAAAAAATTGTAAAATTTTGTGTATCGCTACAAAACTTAAAATCTTATTTGGTTTTACCATTTTCTACAATATATTTTTATTTCAGCTCTCCGCGATAATATACGGGGTATATACATTAAACTGAACGATAAAAAAACCACCTGAACGCCTGAAAAAAATAGTAAAATTTTGTTTATCGCTACAAAACTTAAAATCTTATTTGGTTTTACCATTTTCTACAATATATTTTTATTTCCGCTCTCCGCGATAATATACGGGGTGTATACATTAAACTGAACGATAAAAAAACAACCTGAACGCCTGAAAAAAATAGTAAAATTTTGTTTATCGCTACAAAACTTAAAATCTTATTTGGTTTTACCATTTTCTACAATATATTTTTATTTTAGCTCTCCGCGATAATATACGGGGCGTATACATTAAACTGAACGATAAAAAAACAACCTGAGCGCCTGAAAAAAATAGTAAAATTTTGTTTATCGCTACAAAACTTAAAATCTTATTTGCTTCTAACATTTTCTACAATATATTTTTATTTCAGCTCTCCGCGATAATATACGGGGTGTATACATTAAACTGAACGATAAAAAAACAACCTGAACGCCTGAAAAAAATAGTAAAATTTTGTCTATCGCCACAAAACTTAAAATCTTATTTGGTTTTACCATTTTCTACAATATATTTTTATTTCAGCTCATCGTGATAATATACGGGGTGCATACATTAAACTGAATGATAAAAAAACCACCTGAACGCCTGAAAAAAATAGTAAAATTTTGTTTATCGCTACAAAACTTAAAATCTTATTTGGTTTTACCATTTTCTACAATATATTTTTATTTCAGCTCTCCGCGATAATATACGAGGTGTATACATTGAACTGAACGATAAAAAAACAACCTGAACGCCTAAAAAAAATAGAAAATTTTGTGTATCACTACAAAACTTAAAATCTTATTTGGTTTTACCATTTTCTACAATATATTCTTATTTCAGCTCTCCGCGATAATATACGGGGTGTATACATTAAACTGAACGTTAAAAAACAACCTGAACGCTTGAAAAAAATAGTAAAATTTTGACTATCGCCACAAAAGTTAAAATCTTATTTGGTTTTACCATTTTCTACAATATATTTTTATTTCAGCTCATCGTGATAATATACGGGGTGTATACATTAAACTGAACGATAAAAAACAACCTGAACGCCTGAAAAAAATAGTAACATCTTGTCTTCGCCACAAAACTTAAAATCTCATTTAGTTTTATCATTTTCTACTATATATTTTTAATTCAGCTCTCCGCGATAACATACGGGGTGTATACATTAAACTGAACGATAAAAAAACATCCTGAATGCCTGAAAAAAAATATTAAAATTTTGTCTATCACATCAAAACTTAAAATCTTATTTGATTTTAACATTTTCTACAATATATTTTTATTTCAGCTCTCCGGGATAATATACGGGGTGTATACATTAAACTAAAAGATAAAAAAAACAACCTGAACGCCTAAAAAAAATAGTAAAATTTTGTTTATCGCTACAAAACATAAAATGTTATTTGGTTTGGACTTTATTTAAGTTTTGTAGCGATAGACAAGATTTTACTATTTTTTTCAGGCGTTCAGGTTGTTTTTTTATCGTTCAGTTTAATGTATACACCCCGTATATTGTCACGGAGAGCTGAAATAAAAATATATTGTAGAAAATGATAAAACCAAATAAGATTTTAAGTTTTGTGGCGATAGACAAAATTTTACTATTCTTTTCAGGCGTTCAGGTTGTTTTTTTATCGTTCAGCTTAATGTATACACCCCGTATATTATCGCGGAGAGCTAATATAAAAATATATTGTGGAAAATGATAAAACCAAATAAGAGTTTAAGTTTTGTGGCGATAGAACGAATTTTAATATTCTTTTCAGGCGTTCAGGATGTTTTTTTATCGTTCAGCTTAATGTATACACCCCGTATATTATCGCGGAGAGCTAATATAAAACTATATTGTGGAAAATGATAAAACCAAATAAGATTTTAAGTTTTGTGGCGATAGACAAAATTTTACTATTCTTTTCAGGCGTTCAGGTTGTTTTTTTATCGTTCAGCTTAATGTATACACCCCGTATATTATCGCGGAGAGCTAATATAAAAATATATTGTGGAAAATGATAAAACCAACTAAGATTTTAAGTTTTGTGGTGATAGACAAAATTTTACTATTCTTTTCAGGCGTTCAGGTTGTTTTTTTATCGTTCAGTTTAATGTATACACCCCGTATATTGTCGCGGAGAGCTGAAATAAAAATATATTGTAGAAAATGATAAAACCAAATAAGATTTTAAGTTTTGTGGCGATAGACAAAATTTTAATATTCTTTTCAGGCGTTCAGGATGTTTTTTTATCGTTCAGCTTAGTGTATACACCCCGTATATTATCGCGGAGAGCTGAATTAAAAATATATAGTAGAAAATGATAAAACTAAATGAGATTTTAAGTTTTGTGGCGATAGACAAGATGTTACTATTTTTTTCAGGCGTTCACGTTGTTTTTTATATTATCGCGGAGAGCTAATATAAAAATATATTGTGGAAAATGATAAAACCAAATAAGATTTTAAGTTTTGTGGCGATAGACAAAATTTTACTATTCTTTTCAGGCGTTCAGGTTGTTTTTTTATCGTTCAGCTTAATGTATACACCCCGTATATTATCGCGGAGAGCTAATATAAAAATATATTGTGGAAAATGATAAAACCAAATAAGATTTCAAGTTTTGTGGCGATAGACAAAATTTTACTATTCTTTTCAGGCCTTCAGGTTGTTTTTTTATCGTTCAGCTTAATGTATACACCCCGTATATTATCGCGGAGAGCTGAAATAAAAATATATTGTAGAAAATGGTAAAACCAAATAAGATTTTAAGTTTTGTAACGATAAACAAAATTTTACTATTTTTTTCAGGCGTTCAGGTTGTTTTTTTATCGTTCAGCTAAATGTATACACCCCGTATATTATCGCGGAGAGCTAATATAAAAATATATTGTGGAAAATGATAAAACCAAATAAGATTTTAAGTTTTGTGGCGATAGACAAAATTTTACTATTCTTTTCAGGCGTTCAGGTTGTTTTTTTATCGTTCAGCTTAATGTATACACCCCGTATAATATCGAGGAGAGCTGAAATAAACATATATTGTAGAAAATGGTAAAACCAAATAAGATTTTAAGTTTTGTAGCGATACACAAAATTTTACTATTTTTTTCAGGCGTTCAGGTTGTTTTTTTATCGTTCAGTTTAATGTATACACCCCGTATATTATCGCGGAGAGCTGAAATAAAAATATATTGTAGAAAATGGTAAAACCAAATAAGATTTTAAGTTTTGTAGCGATAAACAAATTTTTACTATTTTTTCAGGCGTTCAGGTTGTTTTTTTTATCGTACAGTTTAATGTATACACCCCGTATATTATCGCGGAGAGCTGAAATAAAAATATATTGTAGAAAATGGTAAAACCAAATAAGATTTTAAGTTTTGTAGCGATAAACAAAATTTTACTATTTTTTTCAGGCGTTCAGGTTGTTTTTTTATCGTTCAGTTTAATGTATACGCCCCGTATATTATCGCGGAGAGCTGAAATAAAAATATATTGCAGAAAATGGTAAAACCAAATAAGATTTTAAGTTTTGTAGCGATAACCAAAATTTTACTATTTTTTTCAGGCGTTCAGGTTGTTTTTTTATCGTTCAGTTTAATGTATATACCCCGTATATTATCGCGGAGAGCTGAAATAAAAATATATTGTAGAAAATGGTAAAACCAAATAAGATTTTAAGTTTTGTAGCGATAAACAAAATTTTACTATTTTTTTCAGGCGTTCAGGTTGTTTTTTTATCGTTCAGTTTAATGTATACACCCCGTATATTATCGCGGAGAGCTGAAATAAAAATATATTGTAGAAAATGGTAAAACCAAATAAGATTTTAAGTTTTGTAGCGATAAACAAAATTTTACTATTTTTTTCAGGCGTTCAGGTTGTTTTTTTATCGTTCAGTTTAATGTATAAACCCCGTATATTATCCCGGAGAGCTGAAATAAAAATATATTGTAGAAAATGGTAAAACCAAATAAGATTTTAAGTTTTGTAGCCATACACAAAATTTTACTATTTTTTTCAGGCGTTCAGGTTGTTTTTTTATCGTTCAGCTTAATGTATACACCCCGTATATTATCGCGGAGAGCTAATATAAAAATATATTGTGGAAAATGATAAAACCAAATAAGATTTTAAGTTTTGTGGCGATAGACAAAATTTTACTATTTTTTCATGCATTCAGCTTGATTTTTTAGCGTTGAGTTAAATGAATACACCCTCTATATTATGTTGGAGAGCAGGAAAAAATACACTTTGTCTGTAGGGGGTTAAAGTTCAAATATAAAGAACATTTAAAATAAAATAAATTATTTTTTTCAGACACCCAACATCTTTATTGTTTAGTGAAATTATTATACCCCGTATGTTAAACTAGCCAAGCTTAACCTATATTTACTTGTGATTGACCAAAAATAACTCTTTTTAAGTTTGGTTTTAAATTATTGTTTTAAATCCGCCGTATACGTTGTTTTGGAACGCACCCGTGATTTGCGGGACTGATATGCGCATGCGCTGAACGTTCAGCTGAATATTGTGTTCAGTATTTTAGAACATCCCCCCATCTACTATCAAAATACCGCCATTAATATTTTCCCGCTCGAAGTAAAATCAGCAACTATTTAAAGAAAATCATAAAAAACAAATAAAAATCTCAAAATGGTATAGAGCGTTACATTATACAATTATTATTCTGATTTTAGAAAAACTTTTATTTAAAAATTGTAATAAGTTGTAACAAGTAGATACCCTAGTGTTCTGTATAGATACCCACCTACTATCAAAATAGCGCCAATAATATTTTCCCGCTCGAAGTCAAATCAGCAACTATTTAAAGAAATTCATAAAGAAGAAATAAAAATCTCAAAATGGCATAGAGCGTTACATTATACAATTATTATTCAGATTTTAGAAAAACTTTTATTTAAAAATTGTAAGAACTTTTATTTAAAAATTGTAAGAAGTTTTGTTTTATATTTAATTAATTAAATCAGACATTTTGTGGTATTGTTTGACTTTCGTGGTACCATACCTGTCAAACAAGCGGTTTAAATTTGTTAGTAACCATTTTATAATTTTGCATTGTTGGTGAATTTTATCAAGAGAAAACATGGAAAATCAAGATTATTCTGTTCCAGAACTTAGTTTTCCTATTTTCACCAATTCACAGGAGCAGTGAGTAATTTTTTAAGTAGATTTCAATAAATTCTATTGTTTTAGTGACAAAGCTTCAATTTTTTGAAAATTGTGCACAGGATTTTGTTAATTTTTAAAATCAACTGTTTGTTTTACTTTCATTTATTTGTAATTTTAGACAAATTATTAAAAGTGAAAGAACAGGATGGCCTAGTGAAGAATCTATTAACTTTGGACGAAATGACGATGTCATGTTATTTAATTTTGATCAACTCTCATGTCAAAGCATCGAAAGTAGTCAAGAAATTGATGTTGTTGGAAATAATGATCCATTATTCAACGCTAATACAAACTCACATTCATTTAATCTTTCCCAAGGGAATCAGAGTTTGTTTCAAACAAAAATCGAATTAAACAATTTTTGTAAGTTGGAAGACTTAAAAAATGAATCAAGTCATTATGTTAAACATAGACTTCACGATGGAAAGCATATCAAAATTTGGGAGTGCGGCACGTGTAAGATATTAATAAAATCCCAGGAAACTTCTTTTTTGAAAACGAGACAATTTTTTTTGTGCTTAGCATTCTACAGTATACTCTTCACTTACTATTTGGAGAAAAATCAATTTTTTTATTACTTTTTTCCAGGGAAAGCCTAGAGTAAGTAAAAAAAATAAAAATTTTTTTTTAGGGTTTGGACCAAAACCCTTATAGGATCGCTGGACGGTCCGTCCGTCTGTACAGACGTCCGACTATCACGGGTGTTTATCTCAGGAAACCTAGAAATCTGAAATTTGGCATACATGTAGATTGCCTTGGCGAGAATCTAATTTAATCATAAAAAATGTTTTATACAAAACTTTCGGGCTTAGACCGTGTTAATGGATTTTCACTTTCCGACATTTCGTTTCTAGCAGTAAGAGACGAAAAGTGAAAATCCGTTAGCACGGTCTAAATCCGAAATTGAAAGTTCTTTATAACTTAGTGGACCTAAAACCTTAAAATTCAAAAAAAAAAAATTAAAATTATTGTTTGTCAAAAACACATTTTTTTATAGAGCTCTATCGATTTGGGTATCATATAAAAGTTTTTTCTATACACATCTCAAATATACAGGGTATCCCAGACAGGGGCAGATTTATTTCATTTTAAGGGGGGGCATCCATAAGGAAAAAAATTGCGCATTCACCAAAAATATAATTTTGAAGGTATTTCTATGCTAATATATCTCGTTAGGGGAGGGGGGGCATGGCTCGCATACCCGCCCCCCCCCCCCTTGATTCGCCCATGGTTCCAGAACTCGCGACTATGCTTTAAGTGATTCATAACATAGCCACTTTTTTTGTTTTTGAGATTTTGATAGTTTTAGGTTTGGTTTATTAAAAAAACCTAAAACCATCAAAATCTCAAAAACTTAAAAAAATGGCGTATACGCCCCTATCTTATGAAGCCCTCAATATCAAAAAATATTTAAAAAAAAGTGATATAAACATAGATCCGCAAATCGGTCCTAACTGACTTACGGCCTATTGAGTGTAGGTCTTTTAAATAGGGCCCAAAAAGGCCCTAATAAAATAATTTAACACTACAAGTCGAATCCACGTTAAAAAATAAGAAAAAAAAGTTTTTACACCCTGGCCCAAAAAATAAATATTAAGTGAGTTATGGACTCTTTAAATAGTAACACTCTTCAGGGGCAAGCCCTGCATTTTTTTAAATTGATTTTTCTCGGATACAGTTTATTTTACGGTATTACTTAAAAAATCTATAACTTTAAAAAAAGAATGAGAAAAATTTACACTAAAAAAAATTTTGGACAAAAATGTATTTCGCAGCCTAGGCCGGCCCCCGGTAAAATTTACAAACTAAAATAAATTAAGGGGTCTTTCTACCTTCAAGTTATAAAAATAACCTATTTTGTTCATTTATATTCAAAGAATACAAAAAACATTTTTTTTTAATTTTTAAGCTACCATTTTTTGGCCATAATTTTTTTTTTTGAAAGAGACCATCAAAAAACGGTGGTCGCTATGCAGGCCCGTAACTGGGGGTGCTCAGCACCCCCTGGCATGATTTTGGGCACCCCCTGGCAAAATAAGCTCTAAGCACCCCCACAGGGGGCGCTCAAATCCAGTTGGAAAAATTGAGTGGCAGATTTTGTAAAATGTACTTATGTTGGAGAAATTTTAAATATTTGCTGATCTGATCTGATCTGATAATAAAAAAGTGATAACTGCACCCCCTAAGAGGAGGGGGGTAGTTTTCGTGAAAATTGGTATATTTTTAAGGTTGCTAAAAGTAAGTCTAATAATAAAAAATCCATTTTACGCGCGGAGGTGTAAAATGGGAAAGCTCTTTTACTGGGCAGTGTATTTAAATTTTTAGTTAGGAAATTTTTGTTCTTCTTCTTTAGGGTTTTTGGTTATTAATCGGTTGTTTTTTGAGGTAGAAAAATGTTTTTGGTATCGTTTCCTATATTTTAGCAGATCCAGTGTCGCAGGTAAGGGGGGGGGTAGGGTAATTATTTTCCGTTTTTGTAACTTGTTTTTAGAAAATTTTGGTAGTTTGCTTGGTAATTTTTTAAGAATACAAATTGTTTTTTACATAATTATATTTATTGTTATATTTTTTACATATTCACGTTATAGATGTTAGTAATTTATATTTAATAAATATTTTTTATGTGAGAAAAAAAAATTATTAAAAAAGTATGAAAGTACCGTTTTACAAAAAACCCTATTGGTTTCGGATCTAGATTTCAAACACCCAGCTAGGTGCATTTAAAGGATTTTGGAATGGAAAATAAAAAAATCTTTAGTCTAAGTTGCACTTAATTTTACCCTCCCCGAGGAAAGTCTTAGTAAAGAAAAATGAAAAATATTTATTGCTTTTTTTAGGATTAGGACATTTTATTTTCAAAAAAGATGATTTCCGTCAAAAAAAAATCTTTCGGTCAGTCTGTCGGTCCGTCTATCCAGGAAATTTGTGACTACGACAACTTCAGAATGCTTTGAGCTAAAGACTTCAAATTTGTAACATAGGTTGTTTATTCCAAGGCTAAGATTGTTCTTGGTAAAATTCGGGGCGAAATACTGTAAAATACAATTCCCAGTAAAAAAGCTTTTCCATTTTCCACTCCGCGCGTAAAAGGGATTTTTTATTCTCAAATTCACTTTTATCAACCTCAATATACCAATTTCAACCTCAATATACCAATTTCAAACCCAATATACCAATTTTTACAAAAAATTACCCCCGCCCCTCAGGGGATAGATTTTGATTTTTTTTATTCTGATTCAGTTTTAGCAACCTCGAAAACCCCTTTATACCAATTTTCACAAAAATTCCCCCACCCCTTGGGGGTGGAGTTAGGCCATTTTTATTATTAAATTCACTTTCAGCAACCTCAAAACCCCAATATACCAATTTTCAAAAACAATATTTCACGATTCAGTTTTAGCAACCTCAAAAACCCCTATATACAAATTTTCACGAAAATATGGAAAATATTTCAAAATATTTATTATCACTTTCCGACATTTTTATTATCAGATTCGATTTCAGCAAACCTAAACAACTGGGGATTAATATTGGTTCATTCAACAAATTAAAAAAAAAAATTCTGATTAATGCAAAATCTCGTCCTTCTAGCTCAAAGGGCTCCAGAGATATTAAATAAAAACCCTATGTTTGGTATCCCCTTTAATGGGCCATACTCGCTTAGGACCGATTTGCGGATCTACGTTTATATAAACTTTTTTTTATATTTTTTGATGTAGTATTTGTACTTTCAAAGATTTACGCAAGTTCTGGAACACCTTGTATATAAAGTAAATAAAAAAAAAATTGTTTTTCACTATGAAATTTTCAAAATAGTATTTTTTTGCATGTTTTCCCCTCTATTTCAAAAACTAAAAAAAAATATGATAAACATGAAATTTTTGATTGGAGTAAAAAGGCCAAAAGAGACAAAAAATCATATTTTTGATCGATCTAATTATCTTATGTGGGGTCGTCCATAAAATACGTCACACAAATTTACCAAAATTCATACACTTCATACCCAGTTTCTCGCGGTATTAAAGGCTGTAGATATTTCATATTTTGGCTACCCCTCCCCCGCAATAGGGGGAGGGGCGGGGGGGTGTTAGAGGGGGTAGCCAAAATATAAAATCTCTACAGCCTTTAACCCTGACAAGAAAAATTAAACCAAAAGAAATCTTAAATATTTTTTTACAAAAAATGTAAGATGCATTTTTGAGCTAGGAGTAAAACTCTTGGAGATATAGCAAAACTTCTCGGTTGATTTTTTTTGTTGTAAAAATAGGATAAGGGTAAAACTATTACTATTCTTGTTTGTTCTTGCTTGTTCCCAGGCAATAAATTATTCCTGTCACTATTTTTTCAATTTTTTTCCAATAAAAATATTTCTTTTCTTTTTTCTGATTAATCTTTTTGTATGGGACGCCATATTTAATCGATTTTTGTAAAAAAAAAATTGAGTTATTGTTTTCAATTAAGATTTAGTATCTGGCATACAATTAAGTTTTAAACAAAAAATGCCCCACACTGAAAATCTCAAAAACAAAGAAAAATATTAAAATTCTAAAAAATCGTAATTTTATTTTATTTAGTATTTTCATTAAAAAATACCCCTCTCTTAATGCTAACTGGGTGAGCAAGAGGTAAGGCCATTTTAAAAATAGAGTATATACCCCATCCTGTCAGGGAGAAATCATATTTACTTTTTTAGAGAATTTTAAAAATTTTTCATGAGGTTTTCATTGTAGCATCATTAAAAAAAAAAAACACCCGGATCTATATTATTATCTGTTGACTTAGGTGGAAAAGAATTTGGTCATCAATATACGCTGATGAGGCACTTGCCTACCCATACTGATGAACGTAAATTTCAGTGCAACACTTGTGGAAAAGGTAATGTAAAAGACTCCAGTTAAAATATATATTTTTTGTCTTAACAGGTGTAAAGTTATATTTAGGATTTTATAGTTAATTGAATTATATCTGGTTTAAACATCATAAGGTTTAAAAAGTAAACTAAATACTCAGTTACAAATGGATAGGAAATCGGAAGTTATTATCCTATACTAGAATTGTACTTTAATTTTTGTTAGAAACACGTAACATTTCATGTCCGTCCTTAAATAAATATTAAAGTACGTGAATTTAGAACCATAGTGTTTTTAACAAAAATTAAAGTACATTTGTATAAGATCATAGGCGCCGACTACGGGGTTCCCGGGGGCCCCGCCCCCCGAACTAATTACAGGGGGGGCTGGAAAATTGTTTATACTCATAATAATAATAATAAATCTTCGAATTCATAAAAATTTTAACCTGTGGGAATAAAATTTTCATATATTTTTGTAGTTCCAAATTATAAAACTGGGTAGGTACTTGAACCTCATATTAAAAAAAAAACTTTCGCCTTCGGCGCTAAGGATTTCTTGCATTTTTATAAAAAATTTAACTAAAACTAAAATAAACCATCAAGTTTGTACAATTTCCAAAAAAAGTCCAAAAAGCTTTTTAATGTACCCATTCGCAAAAAAAATTGCCTGCGGCGTCAGGCTTTTTTACAAAATTATTTGTTTAATGTTTTAAAATTAGAACTTATTGCCGTGGTTGACAGGCATATCTGGTCAATTTTTTGCATTTTGGCGGAGGCGACATATTTTTAAATTTATTTTTGTCTGTATTGGATACGCTGTAAAGATCTTTAAACAGCTCTGTCATAGGGGAATAATCATGATTGAGTTACCACTGTATAGGTATAGGGTATACCCTGTAAAAACAATAATAAAATACTGCTTTTAACATGAATTAAAATTTGCGGTGAATGAGTATGTATCTTTTTTTATAATTTACCCCCCCCCCCCCCCCCCGACTGATTTCTTGGATGGATCTTCCCCAGTCATAGGTATCTTTTATATATTTTTGTATTTCAAAATAATTTGGACCCCCTCTGGGATTTTGAAAAGTCGGCGCCTATATATAGGATCATAACTTTTTATACATTTTTAACTAAATATTCAGCTACAAATGGATATAAAGTTATGATCCTAAACAAATGTACTTTAATTTTTGTTAAAAACACTATAATTCTAACGTCTCGGAATTTAATGTTTAGGGACGGACATGAAACGTTGCATGTTTTTAACAAAAATTAAAGTACAATTGTATCGAATAATAACTTTCGATCCCCTATCCATTTGTAACTGTATATTTAGTTTACTTTTTTTGGCTTAAAATAATCTAGGTTAATTGCTTAATAAAAGTCATGGTCATAAGCGGCATGGGGGGTCAAGTGACCCACCCCCTAGGCATCGAAATTTAAATTTAATATAATTTTAACACATTTTGGATGAATTTTCCCGCTGTAAAAGTTAAAAAATTGTGTCAATATAAATTTTTTTATATTTCAGCGAGATATAGGTGGGAAGCAATCAAAAATATTTATATTTGAAGAGGACCAACTTAAGAATTATAAGGAATGTAAAAAATTTTTACAAAATAAAAAAAAAGATATTTCGTTCAAAATTAAAAAATTATTATGTCTACTCCAAAGTTTTTTATTGAAGCATTTTATTTATAAAAAATAGCTACAATTGTTTCAACCCTTGAATTTAGGGTCATCTTCAGGCTAGAAGTACAAAAACATGTAAGGAAATTACCTAACAATTGTAGCTATTTTTAAAAAATAAAATGCTTCAGTAAAAAACTTTGGAGTAGACATAATAATTTTTTAATTTTGATTTATCAAAACTCCAATATGAGAATGGATCTCGATCACAGTTATATATTTCGTTGCTTAGGCCATGCCTTTTATTAAGCAATTAACCTATATTGTTTTAAGCCAAAATTTATCCATATACAAAGCGGTCCAAAAGTCACCCCCCCCCCCCTCTTAACTTTTGAACCATTTGAGATATCGACTTCAAATTTGGAACTTTTAAATATTACAACTTAAACTATCTTTTAGTATATATTTAATACTTTCAGCTCTTAAAATGTGGGCAGGGAGGCATAGGGGCACATTTTTTTAAATGGAAAGGGGGGTCGTGTAATACATCATTTTAAAGCTTATAAAATTCTCCATTTAATTCCATATTTTTAAATTGAAAAAAAAATTGGGTTTAAAATGGGGTTGAAAATGGGTATTAATGTCAAAATTCCTCTAAAAAAAAACAAATAATTTTTTAAAAATGCCTAATTTCATCATAAAAAAATGTTAATTATACTTTTAAACTAATTTTAGTTGACATAAATAAAAATTTATAAAAAAATCAAAACCTTAAAAAACATTTTTAAAAAATTTAAAAATGTTAGATTAAATAGAGAACTTTATAAGCTTTAAAATGATGTATCACACGACCCCCCTTTCCATTTAAAAAAATGTCCCCCCCCCATGCCCCCCTGCCCAGATTTTAAGAGCTGAAAATATCAAATATATGCTTAAATTTAGTTTAAGTTGTCTTATTTAAAAATTTTAAATTTGAAGTCGATATCTAAACTCGTTCAAAAGTTAAGAGGGTGGGGGGTGACTTTTGGACCGCTCTGTATAATTAAAAAAAAACAATATATGGATTTTAGAAAAAATGCTTTTTTTTATGGTAGCAATGGTTCGATTTTGGCAAAATTTGGCCCGAACCTTTCTTTTATAGGGAATAATAAAATGAGGTGATAGCCCGTTAACATATCGAAAAAAATTAAAAATAACTTAACAAACTTTCAGAAACTAATATATTTTTTCTTTAAAAACATACACATTTATAAAAAAATAAAAAACACCTAAATTAAAAAAAAAATGTATATTAAAAAAAATAATAAAATAAATAGGTTTTATTTAGCACTCAATGCCTACTTAAATACAATTTAAACTAAATAAATTAAATTATACAAATTTAATTTAATTAAGTTTTCTGATTTGTTATACCAATATTCAATTTATTGAATTCAATTATACTCCTATGAAATAAAGATTCATTCGTCAAACTATTTGTGGCTACCTCTAGAAAAAGTCATTATTGGACCTTGTATAATAATTATGAAACTCATTATTAACATTTGTAAAGCTTTTTAGACAAGGAGGTACCAAATTATGTTCTATTTTATAAATAAATATTAAAACTAAATACTTAATTAGATTTATAACATTTAACCATCCCAAAGTTTTAAGCATTAGATTAATTTAACTGTATTTATCTAAATTTAGAATAATTCTCATTGACTTATTTTGAAGAACCTGTAATTTGTCAAAAACACTTTCATTGCAGTAAATAAGATAGATGGACAATATAAGTAATGAGGTAAAATCATTGTATTATAAATTATTTTTTTGGAATATAAACTTAAATTTTGACTTATTCTATTAAAATACCAAGTTTTTCTGGCAATTTTTGAGACAAGGTTATCAAGGTGATCATAAAATTTTAATTTATTATCCAAAATTACACCCAAATATTTAAAAGAACTATTTACTTCACTTTCATCATTATTAATTTCAACTTTAAAATTATTTAAAATAATGCAATATTTTAGTCACTCATGCACCTTGTACATATGCTCTTTTCAAGCATAGTTATGACATATGGGCTGCTCAAAACTCGTGCGCCGCGTCTTTCTATAAACCGCTATTTTTTTGGTGGTAAAGACATATTGTATATTTAATTAATCTATGAACTAAAAAACTAACTTCGAAAAACCATATCCACAATTGTAGACCAGGCAGGTTTCAACATGAATAGAAACAGTATTATACTCATTACAAGTTTAAAATATTACTGTCTTAAAAGATTAATGCATAATGCAGAGCTTCTCGATGGGGCGCAAACACTCCATGTAAATAGTTACCCAGCTAAAAAAAAAGTATGATCTACGATCGTAGACTAACGCCTAACGAAGGGTTAATATTTTTATAATTTGAATTTAAATTTAATATTCCTCTTTCTAAAACTTTTAATTTTAGCATTTCGTCAAATGTCTACTTTGTCCCAGCACAAAGCAATTCACTCTTCTGAGCGTCCCTACGTTTGTGAAATATGTCACAAAACATTTAATAGAGTTTCTACATTGATTTCTCACCGAAAAACCCATACTGGACTTAAACCACATCAGTGCACAATGTGCAACAAAGCTTTTCATCAAAAAGGTAAATACAATGGTTCTTTTGGAACAGCGTGTATTCTGAATATAATAAAATCTTCAAAATTAATTAATTTTATCGTCCGTAGAGTAATAATTAAACAAGCTACGTATTCCATTATATATTATTCACAGTAAATGGTATATTGCATTTCCCCAAATATTAAAAATTTTTTTTTTTTTAAATGAAAAAATTTTCAAAAAAAGAAAAAATCGAAAACAAATTGTAAAAAATTTTCAAAATTTTTCAATTTGTTTTTTAATTTTATTTTTGTGAAAAACGAAAAAAAAATAAAAAAATTTCAAAAATTGTCAATTTTTATTTTATTTTCTTTTTGTTAAAAACAAAATATTATTTTTTTTTTTGAAAATGATAGTTTTTTATTTTTTAAAAAAGTTTATTCTAGTGCTGGCGCTGTGAATAATATAATAATTAGTAAGTAAGTTTATTGTTAGATTTTTATACAACAGCGTCATGGAGAGCCCCAAATAAGCTTTAAGCTTTAATTAGGTTGAATATAAGACAATAAAATGACGAGTATTAAAAAATGCTTCCCCAAATAAGATTAGATCCTGGTCTATTGCTAACGAATAAGAAATTATATTTTTAATAATCAAATTTTTAATAATCAAAATAATATATAATTTTGATATAAGTACTAAATGCAAGAAAATATTTTCCAACGTTTTTCTTTTTAACCCTGAGAAAAAAGCTTTTCCCCTGACGGAAAATGTAATGACTAAAAAAAAGGTCTACAAAATTCCCAACCGTACGGCAAATTCGCCAATTTTTCCAACTTCTTTTTACCCTGAGAAAAAAAGCTTTACCCCTGAGGGAAAATTTGTACAAATTTTCCAACTCTACCACTCAATTTTCCCAACTATAGTGCCAATTTCCGACCTTTGTCACTCAATTATACCAACTGGAGAGTGGATTCTCCCAACTCGAGCGTGGTTGGGGGGGGGGGGGGGGTACCTCGAAAAAATTTACCTCGAAAGGACATTTCCTCGAAAAGACGTTACCTCGAAAAAATTTACCTCGAAAGGACATTACCTCGAAAAGTCGTTGCCTCGAAAGTACATTACCTCGAAAAAATTTACCTCGAAAGGACATTACCTCGAAAAGTCGTTGCCTCGAAAGTACATTACCTCGAAAAAATTTACCTCGAAAGGACATTACCTCGAAAAGTCGTTGCCTCGAAAGTACATTACCTCGAAAAAATTTACCTCGAAAGGACATTACCTCGAAAAGTCGTTGCCTCGAAAGTACATTACCTCGAAAAAATTTACCTCGAAAGGACATTACCTCGAAAAGTCGTTGCCTCGAAAGTACATTACCTCGAAAAAATTTACCTCGAAAGGACATTACCTCGAAAAGTCGTTGCCTCGAAAGTACATTACCTCGAAAAAATTTACCTCGAAAGGACATTACCTCGAAAAGTCGTTGCCTCGAAAGTACATTACCTCGAAAAAATTTACCTCGAAAGGACATTACCTCGAAAAGTCGTTGCCTCGAAAGTACATTACCTCGAAAAAATTTACCTCGAAAGGACATTACCTCGAAAAGTCGTTGCCTCGAAAGTACATTACCTCGAAAGATTTTACCTCGAACGGCTTTTACCTCGAAAATGGCTTTTTTAATTTTTTATCCTTTTCTTTGCAATTATTGTATATTGTAGTTTTTTTGCTCATATTTTTGATTAAATTTTAATTTACGGGCATTTATTAGCTAATAGTTTTAGTAAATAATTCAGAATGAATCGATTAACCTATATCGAGAGTTCGCGTAACATAAATTAGCGGTGTATAAAAACTTTGTGTATTATAAAGATCGTGTGTACAAAAGCAGATTTTTTGGAAAAGAAAATATGATGAAATTGCTTGCAAAGAAATAACATTTATTGTTAATTATTTATTTTTTTTTATAAAAAATGTTGCTTTTGTTGACAGCTTTTTGATTATATGTGATCTTAAATACCTACTACTTTCTTTTTGTATAATATATCAATATTATTGCTTTAAATAACAAATAAATAATAATAAATTTATTTCTGTCAAAATTTCCTTCTTTTTCTAAAAAATATTTGTTTGTAGCTTTTTATAATTTTTAAAAAATTATGTATTTTTTATGCGAGGTATTGCCGTTCGAGGTATTTTCTTTCGAGGTACAGGTAATTGTGACATGTCCTGTTATAATTCTTCTAAACAAGTTTAAATCAAATCGAAACGCGAAATATTTAATACTGTCAAAAACCTAATGCCAGGGTTGGATTGGATATAAACTAGTTTAGAAGAATTATAACAGGACATGTCACAATTACCCTGAGTGTCACATTTAGCCTAACTCACTGTAACGTCGTTTCGAGGTAATTTTCGTGCGAAGTAATGGGCTTTCGAGGTAAAATTTTTCGAGGTAACGGTGTTCGAGGTAATTGCTTGCGAGGTAAATTTTTTCGAGATAAAGAAGCCTAACCGTTTATGTTTTATTTAGGAAATCTTCGTAATCACATATTCACACATACGAACGAGCGACCGTACAAATGTGATGTTTGTGAAAAGGGATTCAACCAAATGTCCAATTTGATGTGTCACAAGTTAAAGGTAGGTTGGTGCGGTAATTTGACATCACAGAAGGATATCTAGGTGGCAGACTAACATCCCTACTTTCAATATCCACACTCCCCAAATTCCCTATTCCATAACACCCCTACTCCATAAAAACCCTACTATATAACAACCTTACACCATAGCATCCCTTCTTAGCACCATATTCACTCGATAGCCACTTAATAATAAGCAAGTCTTGAAGATATGTAATTCTAAGAATCTATTATATACTATTCACAGTAAATACTTAAAAATAAGTAAATAAACTTAAAATAATTTTTCAATTTTTTTTTATTTTCTTTTTGCCAAAAAAGAAAAAAAATTTAAAAAAAAACTTTTTTTTTTCAACAAAAAATATTTTTTATTTTTTTTAACGAAAAAGTTTAAAAACAAATTAACAAAAAAAAATTCAAAAAAAAACAATTTTTTTTTGTTTTCTTTTGGCGAAAAAGGAAGTTTTTGAAAATAAAAATATAAAAATAAATTAACTTTTTAGTTTTTGGGGGGATTACTTTGAAAATTGTTAGAATTGATCCTTATAATAAAAGTAATTTTTCCTAAAAAAATTACGTTAATCGGAATTTTCTTTCAGGTTTTTACGATTATTTCAAAAGTTTAACCCCCCATAACTCTTTGTTTTTGTGGGAATTACTTTGAAAACAATAGGGATATTCCCCTCATAGAACTTAATTTTTCCTGAAAAGTCGATCAGATTATTCGTTCTTGAGTTATCGTCTCTCCAAAAATCGTGACATCAGACAGGCGGACAAAACAAAATAAAAATTTCTTATTTTTTCATGAAAAAAATTAGTATCCAAGAATTTTTTGTCTAGGATGATCTGAAAGATAATAAAATATTTTTTTCACTACTAGCTTTAGAACATACCATTATTCATCATGTTTTCAGACCGTGAAATCAATTTTCTTCACCTATAGCAATAATAATTTTTTCTCTTCTAGTAGGAGTAAATTTTATAAACAATTGATTTCGGTCACTTTAGATGTTTCAGTTCTTTGTGCATTTTTTACTAATTAAACCCAAGAAAATAGCTTTAAATAACTTTTTATTTATTAAATATAATTAATTATAATTATTACCAATTAATAAAATCAATAATTAGCTAAATATTATGAAAAAATTAGAAAAAAACTAAATTTTTAAACCTCAGTTTAAAGTATTTATTTGAGCAAATGTCATTGCACAAGGCTACATGATTTTTATGAAAATTTCAAGAAATATAATTTCTGTTAATAATTCATTTTATTATTTGAATAACAATAGTTAAATAGTGCTAGTGGTGAACAAAACAATATATAAACTACGGTAGAGAAGACTATTATAGCCTCGCACTCTTAAATCGCTCGGATATAAAAAATGTCTTTTCTCCCTTGGTATATAATTACTATTTTAATACATAATAAAATATAGCAACCTAGTGCCTTACTTAGTGAATCGTTTATATTCTATTTATACCTACTTAGGTAATTTTACCAATCGTCTTGTTTCCCTAATTAAAGAGTGACGATTTACTTAACTGAGCCAGGGTTAAGAACCAGCATTATTGGAATTTTCAAAAATTAAATATTTAGGCCCACCAGAGAGCTGATAAACCAAAATTTATTTGTTCTGTATGCAATAAGGACTTCCCAAAACGAATGGCGTTAAGAAACCACGAACAATACCAGCATGGTATCTGCAGCAGTCCTGAAAGACCAACAATGGTCAAAGAAAATGATGACAGGTTTGTACATATTAGCAGTTAGATGAAACCTAAAGGATCACTTAAAAGACTATTTTATAGTATATCAAAGTACTAGTTTCATAACACCCGTTTTTAACGCACGTGTACAAGTTTAAAAAACGAGCCGCTTGCGCTTCCCATTCATTTAATAGAGCTTGTTCCAGCTGAACCACTGTGTGAAACTCGCCGTAGTTCTGCCTTATTCTTCTGCCCAGTTTGTCCCACATATGCTCTATAGGGCTTAGGTCAGGCTCTATTAAATGAATGGGAACAGATATCTCAGGATTATGTTGCTTCTTTGATTTAGAGTATGTCACGAAGGATGAGAGCTGTCAATCAAGCTAGAGAAGAAAATACTCGATACTGAAGACAAATTGACGTTTTTTTTTGTTAAAAATGTTTATTATTAATTATTTAATTAAAAATATTTTTATGAAAAACCTAGTGCCCTGTTAATTTTGCGAACGCTTTATCCTATGCGTTGTCTATTTTGCTACAATTACACAGCCACACAAAAAAAAAGTCATATGCCTTTTTTGAAACAATTGTATTCCTTGTATTTTGAGGTGCTAAATCTGAATTTGAGGTCTAAATAGCACCTCATATGATTAGTTTTTGAAATAACCTCAAAAAAACTCATTTTTGAGTATGAAAATAAAACTAATCATATGATTTGCTATTTTGTCTTCAAATTCTGATTCAGCGCATAGGAATATAATAGTCCCAAAAAAAAATGGATTTTTTTTCTAGTTTCTGTGGCCCCACAATATGGGCCCACATGTAGCCACAAAAAAAAGATCAAGATTTTTTTCGGAGACCATAATATATAAGCATATTATGCTTTTTTAACTTAGGATTTTAAAAGAATATGAATTATGACCGATTTAATTTGATTTTCGGACCCTTTTCAATGAAAAGTTTTCATTATATTGGAAATATAACACAGCCACACAAAAAAAGTTATATACCTTTTTTTAAACCATTGTATTCCTATATATTTTGAGGCGCTGAACCCGAATTTGAGGTCAAAACAGAACCTTATCTCATTAGTTTTGAAGATAACTTCAAAAAATGTTATTTTCGAGTATAAAGACCACTTTACACGGAGCAATTTGTACGCAAGTTTGATGCTATGCAAGTTTGCTGCCAGATATAGCATGAGGACAATTGGACATTAATTTGCCTTTTCACGGAGCAAGTTGTACGCAAGTTTGGTGCTATATATTGCAAGGTAAACAGTGCTGCCAACCAGACAATTTTGACGTGTCTCTGCGTTTGTTGACAAAAACACAACCTAGCATTTGCTTTTTTAAGGAAGTTTTTTAGTTAGACAGACCGACCTATTAATAATAATAATAATTATTAACATGTGCAGTTGCTACTATATTAGTAAAATGATATCGATTTGGCAACTTTTTTTCCAGGTTGGTACCACGAAAATAACCGTAAAACTTGCGTGAAAATCGCCGAAAAATAGAACATGTTCTAAATAATTTGATGGCACGAAGATGGCCTCAAACTTGCCTGAAGGCATGCGCAGTGACTGAATCATTCTTGCAACAAACTTGCATAGCATCAAACTTGCACACAAATTGCTCCGTGTAAAGACCACTTAAGGAGTATCACGTTTTTTGAGGTCATCTCAAAAACTAATCTTATCAGGAGCTATTTTGACCTCAAATTCGGATTCAGCACCTCAAAATACATAGGAATACAATGGTTTCAAAAAAGGTATCGCCTTGTAAATTCCGAAACATCATATCTGAAAAATGAACACTTGATGGGTATAACAAATTATCCTTTTTTAAATAATTAATAAGGTATTTATTTAGAACTTTATTAATTAAATATAAACAAGAATAAATTAGTCAATTATTAAATTGCTACCCTAGTAATTCGATAAAAAAGAATAATTTCTAGTCTCTGGCAAGTTCCCATTTTTCACATACGATGTTTCAGAATGTACAAGGCGGTATATGACTTTTTTGTGTGGCTGTGTTATATTTCCATTATAATAAAAACTTTTCATTGAAAAGGGTCCGAAAATCAAATTAAATCGGTCATAATTCATAGTCTTTTAAGATCCTTAAGTTAAAAAAGCATATAATGGACAGATTTTGAAATAAAGAATCAGATATCTATGATATCTACTTCTCTGGACATAGATCGCGCACTTTTTCTATACACTCTGTATCTATGTGTTTGTTTTCTAGGGATATAAGTTATATTAGATAGTAGATGGCTGGATTAGGATTAATTATATTAAAAAACGTTTTTTTACTAAAACTGCCGACGTTTCGTTGGCTTTATTCCAACTTCTTCAAAAGGCACAAGTAAGTTACGTGCCTTTTGAAGAAGTTGGAATAAACCCAACGAAACGTCGGCAGTTTTAGTAAAAAACGTTTTTTAATATAAATAACCCTAATCCAGCCATCTACTATCTAATATTATTGTTGGGTTACCAAACCAAGCTTAAATAAGTTATATTATTTTTTAATAGTTTCATATCCCTCTACGTGGATCCAATAAACACCGAAGCCATGCGTAATGCCATAGAATCCAACAAAACTCCATTCGCCCTGCTACGTCCTCTGACTGGCATACCAGTTTTGGTGCGAGTCATGCCTGCTCCAGACGGTAGGCAAATGCTGGTACCGGCATCTTCTGAGGATCTCAGGAAACATGGACAAATTACCATCACACAAACTGATAAAAAATTGGAAAATAATGAGGATGAGACTCATCATATTGGTAAGTAGGATCTCTCAACCAAAATTTTCTTTATTCAAAAGCAAAGAATTCGACAGAAATATACTTTTAATGAAACTACCAAGATAAAAAAAGTTAATTTTGTTTTGAAGTTATAATAAATCAATTTTATATTCTTTTCATCATAAAATTCTTAAAGTTGTTCATCAAAGTTGTTTTGAAAGAAAAATAGAAATTCAATGGTACCGCTTTCCGAATATATTTGAAGAGCATTATTTCAAAATATAACAAATCCTTAACACGTATATTGGATTTGTTAACTTTTGAAATAATCCTCCTCGGCTCCTCATTTAATACCTTTGTCTCTGTCTAGACCTAGAGTCTCAGTTTTCTTACATTTTCTGCTAGTTCTGCCTTTCTTAATTCAGGGAGGTCCCGAAGGTACTCGAGTATCTCCCAATACGAGTATACTCTTATTGGGAGGGTGAAACATTTCCCAACTCATCTGCCTCCAATTAACTAACTGTGTTTCACAAAAAAGTTATGACTAAAAAAAAAGGTTATCACCTCTCAAAGTTCCCAACTACAAGGTCAGATTTACGCATTTACAAAATTCTGTATTTTTGCATACGACTATTTTTGATACATCTGATTTCGAATAAAATAACGAATAAATTGAAAAAAAAAAATCCGTGCTAATAAGGTGGTCCAAAATTTTATTTTTTCTTCGATCTTTCTAAAAATATGTCAAATGGCTTCTTTTGATTATATTGATGTAGACCAATGTAAATAACTTAAAAATTAAAAATGACGGACGTTGACTCAACATAATCAAAAGAAGCCATTTGACACATTTTTAGAAAGATCAAAGAACAAATTAAATTTTGGACCACCCTAATGGCGCGGATTTTTTTTTTATTTTTTTCTTTATTTAATTCGAAATCAGCGGTATCAACATAATCAAAAGAAGCCATATGACTCATTTTTAAAAAGATGGAAGAAAAAAAATGTTTGGACCACCCTAATGGCGCGGATTTTTTTTTTAATTTTTTTCGTTATTTTATTCGAAATTCGCGTTATCAAAAATGGTCGTATGCGAAAATTCAGAATTTTGTCCCAATTTTTTTTATTGGCCCACTGTGGAATATATCGATTTTTCGGTTGATTTTGGGAGATGTTCCCCATTGCCAATCATCGCCAAAATTTACAGGCTTATTTTCTAACGCATTGAGAAGCCTTCTAGCCCTACCCGAAAACCCAACTAAAAAAAACATTTTTCGACCAACCGTAGTATATCTTTTTGGCCTATATCCCACAACTCAACCAATTTATAAAAGTTTGAGGTCGTTACCAGTTTTTAATCAACCCTAGTATCCCACCCCCCATGGCGACATGCCTAACTAAATATTGTATTTTCTGTATCTACTGTGATTTTCCTCATTTTCTTTTCAGTCAAAAGCGAAAAACGCGACGGTAGTACCGTTCAAATCAAAATTCCAGTCGTCGCCACTGTGATCCAGAGCAACGACGGAGGAATTCTCTCCACGTCCGTCGTAAGTCCTGGCCCCAGCAAAGACTCCGAACCCCAGGCCAGCACCTCCATGTTTACGGTAGTATCCCAGCCCTCCGATTACGATTTCTCCGCGAATAACCTCCAGGAAGTACCGAACGTGGAAATAGAATGTTTGACTGATAGCATGGACTTGGTGAGTAGTTGGTACCACAAAGAACCAGCCGAGCAAGCCGTAGTGGCTACACAGAAAAAAGGTTATCTTGGCAGAACATAATAAATTATCTTGGATTTATATTATCTTAAATCGAGGTAATATTCATCTTTTAAGATCATGTATCCTCGGTTTAAGATTATCTGTGACTTTGGTTTCCTTTAATTATTCTCTTGGTATAAAAATCCTTGTGTCAAGGATTTTTTCCTTAAATGCATGACATTTAAAATAGAAACAGAGAATCAAGAGTTATTATCTTGACTCAAAGCCCCTGGTGTCTTACGGTAAAGAGTTTGCCGGCTTTACCCCACGTATATACAGTAGACTCGCCCGTTGTTATTGGGAGAGAATTTAGGTTTGTTTTTTGCCGTCAGTTGTCTTTTAAGGTGTATCATTGTTTTTATCTGCTTTCAAATGGACGTATTAGTATCTGTTACCCTCAAACGATGAGGATTTTCAAATTTACTTAAAAAAATCATGGGTAAGTAGCTTTAAATAATTTATACCTATAGGTTATATATATAAGCGCCATTTTGCAATGGCGTTGCAACAAGTTTTTCTTCAAAAACAAGTGCTTTTTCCTACGACCACCTTTGAAACCAAATTTCACACGATTAACAGAGTAAGAAAGTATCATATTTCATAGGCGCGCGAAATAATATTATACATGTGTGGGAAATTTTTTCAAAATATTTGCCATTCTATTAACCCTGGAACCTGACTGTGGGGTCAATATGATCTTGAATCAAGATTATCATAATCTTAAATCAAGATTATAATTCTCTTCATTCAAGATTATATTATCTTAAACCAAGACTTGGTGTAAGATAATATGATCTTAAATCAAGATAATTACATACTTGATTTAAGATAATATGATCTTAAATAAATGGTTTAAGTGGCTTTCATTTAAGGAAATGTCCTTAAATCTAGGACCTCAAATACCAAGTCATGGCGTTGAACATATCGAAAGCCATGGCGGCCTTGGTTCAAGATCGTTTTGCTTTGATTCAAGATATCCTTTTTTTCTGTGCTACGAATTTTACCGGGAGAATGCTCATACCTCCGAAACTACGCATTGTTAGATACATGTTTATATAAAGTTTTTTCTTAGAATAAATTATTCTACAGTGTGATTCGGAATTGGTGAATGAAACGAAAATGTGACATAAGACTGCAAACACAGTGTATAAAGATTTATTTTTAAAAAATTGTAAAAATTTTAAAATAAATGTATTCCTTATTTTTACTGCTATGTTATAAAACGGTTCATTTTGAGTAAAAAAGTTAATATAAACATTTGTCTAAAAATGCATGGTTTCGGAGATACGGTACCGGTATTGCATCCGAGGAAACACCACACAAGATTATCTTTAATAATTATTTAATAATAATTTATTATTTATTATTATTTTATTATTATTATTTATTTATGTTCGTGGAGAGCCCTCAATAAGCTTCAAGCTTAATACATAGTTTTTTCACGTACTTTCTTCATGTTTTTAAAAGTTTTAATTTTTTAGAATGTTGACGGCGACACAGCGACTGAAATGCCGTTTATTTTAATATAAATATGTGTTTTTTTTAATGTTTTACTAGGTTTACTTTTAGTTGAAATTGGACAAAAATGTATTTTTCTAAAAAATATGGCTATTGGGTAATTTTATTTTTGAATGGGTTAAAAAACAAATTTGAAATTTTAAGATCTAAAAGTTAAAATGCAACTCAACCTGAAATATGTATTTAATTAATGTTAATATTTAAATTTTAGCCACTGTTTTAACTTTTTCAATTTTTTTATCTTCGGCTGAGATTACCCAGTTTTTATTTTTTTTTTATTTTATCAAGTTCTAATTTTAACGAATTCACCAATCACAAACACAAACTGTTAGTTTTAAACTATACTGCCTTGCTAAGCTGAAAGGTCCTAACTATGTATGTTAAACCTATGTGGATAGGACCTTTCAGCTTAGAACAGCAGTATAAATGAGGGTTTATGTAGCTACACTAAACTAATTATTGTCATTTTTGCCAACCATTTAATTGTTGAATATTCAGTTACAAATGTATAGGAAGTTATGATCCTATACAAATGTGCTTTAATTTTTGTTAAAAGCATTATAGTTTGAAAGTCACGTACTTTAATATTTAAGGACATACTTGAAATTTTGCGTGTTTTTAACAAAAATTAAAGTACACTTGTTAAAAGCATTATAGTTTGAAAGTCGCGTACTTTAATATTTAAGGACATACTTGAAATTTTGCGTGTTTTTAACAAAAATTAAAGTACACTTGTTAAAATCATTATAGTTTGAAAGTCGCGTACTTTAATATTTAAGGACATACTTGAAATTTTGCGTGTTTTAACAAAAATTAAAGTACACTTGTTAAAAGCATTATAGTTTGAAAGTCGCGTACTTTAATATTTAAGGACATACTTGAAATTTTGCTTGTTTTTAACAAAAATTAAAGTACACTTGTTAAAAGCATTATAGTTTGAAAGTCGCGTACTTTAATATTTAAGGACATACTTGAAATTTTGCGTGTTTTTAACAAAAATTAAAGTACACTTGTTAAAAGCATTATAGTTTGAAAGTCGCGTACTTTAATATTTAAGGACATACTTGAAATTTTGCGTGTTTTTAACAAAAATTAAAGTACACTTGTATAGGATAATAAATTCCGATTTCCTATCCATTTGTAAGTGAATAGTTAGTTTGCATTTTACAGTGTATAAATCGAGGGGTTGACCGCGTCTGAAATTTGTACAAAAGAGTTCCTTTTTGCAAAGAGTTCCTCTAAGTTCCTCCGGAGTTCCTCGGAGTTCCTCCACTGTTCCTTGGGAGTTCCTCCTGTGTTCCTTAAGAGTTCCTCGGTAATTTTTGGCAAATAAGCCGTAGAAATTACCGCTGTGCAAGCACTACTGCCAATAAGGCACCCTCAAAAAAAAGCTTTGTCCCTGACAGTTTTTACCAACAAAAATTGGCGCCCCAAGATTTCCTTCAGGAAAAAAAGCTTTGTCCCTGACGGTTTCTACCATTCTACCAAACTTGACGCCCCTTCAAGGAAAAAATTGGCGCCCAAAGGTAAGATGTTTTGTAAAGTGTTTGTAACGGCTCATCTAGTTTAAACATAAGAATGTTTCTGACCGCGTCTGAAATTTGTACAAGAGTTCCTCCTGAGTTCCTTTGGCTTGTACAAAAGATTTCCTCGCGGTCAGCCCCTCGGTATAAATAATTTCGGATACAAAATCAATCAGTAATTGAAACAAAACCTGCCCGTTCAATACGTCAATCCATTCTATCCTCACACGCAGATATAGTTTTAATTCGTTGCAATCTATATATACGGATTGAGAAATTGAATCCGTATCTATCTGCATATACAGATTTAATTGCTTCTCACCGACATCTGAACCTAACAAATCGATATAAGATGATGTTTATAAAGTAAATTATTAAAAGAAAATTGTGTAATGCATAAGGTGCTCTACCGCAGAGCCGTAAATGAAGCTGTTTGCTCCTGTGGGAGGTTATTACTATACAATTGAAATATTTAAAGTTTTGTATTAGGTTAAGTAAACAAGGAAAAAATTAAGAAAAATAAAAAGACCTTCTCATTTGACATTATTAATGAAATATGAACAAAAAAAAACTATCAAGTTCTTCATAACTAAAAGTAAGTAGGTGCATTCTTAAGACTATGGCGCCCCTCTTAAGTGTTGCGCCCGTGGCAAATGCCACCTTCGCCACGCCTTAGTTACGGCTCTGCTCTACTGGTCTTCTTTAGGGATAGATTTTTTTTCTAACCGTTTAATTTAAAATTTCGTATTTATAATCTATCTGTTTCTATCTGCACTTGTTTCCAGTACTGACGGAAGGGGGAGGAATCATTAGCGCTCTCTTCTTTCAGTCAAGAGCGTTATAAGGCGTGCGTGCTTACAACGGGCCTCCCACTTGCACACACATTCCAAACATATTTCCCGTAGCCACAGATCCGTGCGTCAAACTATAACAATTAGAACAATAGTTGACGTTTCTTAAAATTACTTTGATGTTTCCTAATGTGTACGTCTGTGAATGATGGATTCGTTAAAAAACTGACACTTGATTGGTAAATATTCTAAACTTAAATTTTTACAGCACTGTAGTTTTTATACTATCGTAATGTTATGTAGAATCTTTTATCTCACAATTTAAACTGTGAAACAACGCAGTTTTTTTCCAATTTTAAGATACAATTACTTATACAAATGTTATCTACTTAAAGAAGCCATAGGATAAAATCTTGAAACTGCAATTGAGGAGCATTCTTTCAAAACTTAACAAATTCTTAACACGTCGTATATTGTTTTTTTTTTAACTTTTGATATAATGCTCCTCAATTATTATAGTAGAGAAGTGGAATTTTAAATATTTGTAAAACAGATTTTGCTTCTTTTTTTTGTAAACTTTGCCCTTAAGCAAAAATGTCTTATCTGAATTTTTGTTGTTTTGATAAAATCGACTTTTTTTATTAGGAACGCCACAATTTCGCAAATATGATAATACTTATAAGTGAATAAATATCTCGAAATGTAGATAATATACAACTTTTTGCCATAGCATAAAAGTTGAAGTAAGGTGCAAAGATGCTTAGAAGTTAAAAACTCAAATCGTCAGATACGACCTTTTTGCTTTGAACGGCAAAACTTTAGAGGCAACTAAAAGTACCTGTAATGACTTATAAATATAAAATTTGGAAAGATGTTAGTATTTGACTAATTTTTATTTAAAACTATTTTAAAACTAAACGAATTTAAAATTAGAACTTTTAATTTTTTTACTAAATAACTATTTTAAAGTACTTATTTATTTATTTATTTTTAGTACTTATTTTTTTACTAAATAACTATTTTAAAGTACTTACCGTCAACTGAGGTGACTTAGGACTGGGTAGGTCCAAAGTCACCTCGGTTGACGGTACTCAATAAAACCATGTCGAAAAAGTTATATCAGATTCAGATTCCGATTTCAGATTTCAGATCCAGATTCAGATTCAGATTTCAGATTCCGATTTATGATTTCAGATTCAGATTTCAGATTCAGATTTCAGATTCAGATTTCAGATTCAGATTTCAGATTCAGATTTCAGATTCAGATTTCAGATTCAGATTTCAGATTCAGATTTATTTAATTCGTAGATTGCAATATTTATAAATTATTTTGTTATGTTATTCCACCTAAAAATAGTTTGTGTGGAATTTAAAGAAATATTTATAATACATTTTACTTACTGGCTGATTATCTTAAGAATATGAGTTTACATAACTGAGAGAGAAAAAAAATACAAGGAGTGGGAGAGATATAGGTAATACAACTGTATTATATTGTAATATTGTACAATATTGTACTTTTTAAACTTGTTAATTTTTAAACTGTATTTTAAAATTAAAAATAAAATTTTTCCTTATGAAAATAAAATATGCAGAAAAGGACAACCTAAGGGCTGCGTTCAACTTGAACAGCAGATGCATTTGCTGGGTATTGCTACAAGCGACAGGAAAACTGATTACCACTTCGCCAAAATTTAAAATTTTATGCATGATCATAATATTATTTAGTTAATATCATCCCATACATAATTATGTAATGAAAAAAAAAATTTTTCAATAGTTTTAAAATTAAATCATTAAAAACTAATAGGTGACCTACAATAAATTTCTCGACATGGTTTTATTTAGTGCCTAAGTATTTTAAAATAGTTTGGTATATAGGATAGCAAAAAAATAAAATTTTAAATTAATTTAATTTTAAAGTAGTTTCAAATGCATGAATTAAAGAACAAATAACACTGGTCGACAAATCTGAAGATTTCTCTAACTGAGATTCCAGACATAGGTTTATACTAATTTTGGGTCGCTGAATCCAAATCCGAAGGCCGTTTATCTCCATCACCCTCAGATTTTTTTATATCATAAAAAAAGTTAAAATTAGGAAAATCGATTTTGTGTAATTACAAGAAAATGCTTTGACTTATCACATTAAAATTAAGTACGGTAATAGTGGTAATATAAGTTATTTATTCCCCTACTCACCCAAAAATACAATTGTGTGTATGTCAGAGGCGTGCGTTCTAAAGTGTTTCTGTAATATTTCTCCAATAAAATTTATGTTTAAAAATTTTACAATTTCGATAAAAAATTATCATTTATTGATTAATTTTATGTAAAAAACATATTGGACCTTTTAATCAAAGGTCAATAGTTTTCGAGAAAAATAGGTTTAAACATATCCACTAAGAAAAAAACTGCTGCCAACAAAATAATACTTTCTCCTATAGGTCTAGGTTTATTAAAATAAAAATAAAAATAAATAAATAAATTTAAAAAAAATTAAATTTTTTATTTTCATAAAAAAGTCTCTTTTTTCGTTTTAACGAAAAATAAATTGAAAAAATAAAGAAAAAAAAGTTTTAATCCCATTTTACCCCTTTACCCCACCCCGATTTTTATCAACAAAAAATATCCTAGCCACACAAAAAAAGGTCAATAGTTTTTTTTACTATGTATTTTGAGGCGCTGAATCCGAATTTGAAGTCAAAATCGCACCTTATCCAATTAGTTTTCCAGGTGATGTGCTATTTTGACCTCAAATTCGGATTCAGCGCCTCAAAATACATAGGAAAAAAACTATTGACCTTTTTTTGTGTGGCTAGGATATATTTTTTTGATAAAAATTTTGTTGGAGAAATATATTACAGAAACACTTTAGAACGCACGCCTCTGACATACACACAATTGTATTTTTGGGTAAGTAGGGGAATAAATAACTTATATTACCACTATTAACCGTACTTAATTTTAATGTGATAAGTCAAAGCATTTTCTTGTAATAACACAAAATCAATTTTCCTAATTTTAACTTTTTTTATGATATCAAAAAATTTGAGGGTGATGGAGACAAACGGCCTTCAGATTTGGATTCAGTGACCCAAAATTAATATAAACCTATTTCTGGAATCTCAGTTAGAGAAATCTTCAGATTTCTCGACCAGCGTAATCTGATATTATTAATCTGCGATTAATAATTATTAAATAAAGATTATAATTATTAAATAAAGATTATAATCTTTATTTAGGTTGGACTTTTCTGTTCTTATTCTTATCAAAATATAAATACAATTATTTTGTTTGTAAAATTGTTATTATAATAATTGTTTTAATAGATACAGGGTGATCCATAACTGGCATGCCAAAATTTAAGAGGTGATTCTAGATCCAAAAATATAAAAAAAGTTCCTATAAAGGTTGGTCCGGAAATGAGCCCTAAGGGATCTAGGGCCCTTTAAAATTGTAATAAAAATAAGGTTTTTAATTAATAACTCGGGTACCGTTTAAGCTAGAGCGGCGAGCTTTTGCATGTTTACTAGTATTAATAAGGGCAATAAGTTTATGTTAATTTATTTTTTTAATTTATCCAGAGGCGTGCCCAGACGGACAAAATATATGAGGCTTAAAACATTTTTGCCCCAAACTTTTCTATGTGTATGTTTTTTGGATTTGTTGTAAAAAATATAGATTTCTAGAGTAAAAATACATATAAAATATCATATAGTGTAACACTGTAGGAGCAACCGTTATCAAAAAAAAATGCAATTAAGAGGAAGTAACATTTTGTGCCACCAAAAACGTTACTTTTTAAAAGGCTATTACTCCTTTAATATTAAACTTAGGTGTTTTGGTGTATAATACTTTTTTGCTCAGTTTTAAATGAAGAATCACCCTGCAGCATTAAAATTTTATTGGTGCTTTTTTTCGTTTCCCATTCAATACGTCATCTTCGAAGGGCCGTAGCTCCCTTAGGGCTCATTTCCGGACCAACCTTTATAGAAACTTTGTTTCATATTTTTGGATGTAGAATCACCTCTTAAATTTCGGTACTCGAGTTCTGGAACACCCTGTATGTGAAATATTTGTTTATGTAGTTAATCTAGTGTTGTTTGTTTGTTTATTTGTTGTATGCATAATTTTAATAATTGGTTAATAATTATAAATTTTATCTCTTAGATTCTAAGGTTATTTATTAAACTTAATTTATTTAATAAACATGTTTGTGACTTTTCAAAACCAAAAAATGCTTTTTTCTGTTTTAATTTTAGCTCGCAATAAAATATTTATTAAAAATATTATTTTAAAACAGGGTTTATTTTAAGCTTTTTTTCCACTGCACAAATCAAGAAAGAAGGCTCATCCACCAAAATTGCAAATGGTTCAAAAAAAAATCTTCCTTTTTTGAGAAAGGTTAAACTCAATGAATAAAATTTAATAAAATGCGTCGTAGACCAAAATTTTAAGCGTTTTAAGCTCGAAAGCTGTAAAATAAAAAATTAGAATTTATTTTTGTTTAAATGAGCACTTAACGAAACCGAAACCTAAAGAAAACTTCACAAGATTTGTTTTGTTTTTTTAAAGCTACAAAAATCCACCGCAGAAAAATATTTCTGCATTTTTTAAGGTCAAATTTACTAAAATTTTTCCGAATGGAATTAAACGGTAAAACTCCCAATAAAAATAATTAAAATTGCCGAGGAAAATGTACATCATTAAACACGTACTTCTTAGGGCAGTAGATAAAAACGTTGCGGAGGGCGTGAAGAGGCAACTACTAAATTAAACTCAAGAAAGATCTAGCCACGCAGGCGAATTTTTTTTAATAATTTCACGCTTAGCTTATGCAAATTTAAATTTAAAGAATAAATAAAAATGCAAGAAAGTTCTAGCGCAGCTAGCGAAACTTCTTACTAACTTCACGATTAAGTTTTAAAATCTTTAAAAAAAATAAAACTTAAGAAAGGCCACCCCACAGACAAGCAATTTTACAAATTTGATGGTTTGGACTTTTTTTTATTTATAGTATCAGTGAATAAACTAAGATAATGCATATGAGAAAATTAACCCAACAATTTATTGAGTGGACGAAATTCGTTTCCTCATGAGTTTCAGGCAAGGTTTTATCCAATACTCATTTCTTGCTGATGAATGATTCAAAAATAGAGAAGGCACATTATAAGGTAGGGCCTACCGGATAGACTTGCCAATTATAAGTTGCCATATTTATTTCTTTTTTTATGGTTGGCATACAATCGTGGGTATTTGGTACGGACATGTCCGTACCGTCGACGGACAGTCCCTATTTTTGATGCTTTGTACAATGTACAAATTGTACATACTAAAATTACGTCTGCATTTTAAACATAAAATCAATGTAAAATTTAAAAAAATTAATTAAATTTAATTCAAAACTATGAGAAAAAAAATTCTAAAAAAAATTATACACATTAAATAGAATTTTAAGAAAAACTGAAAAAGTGTATCAAAGCCATATTTAGTTTATCGCTTACTGGTATAGCCGTATACCCTCCCGATACTACCTAAACTAATGATAATTTTTTGATTTAATTGTGTTTTTTTATATTTGCTATGCCTAAAAAGAAGAAAAAATAAAAAAAATAAACCATTTTTTTTAAGTTTTTTTTTTTTTTAACATTTGTTTCAGGAGAGCTGTATTATACTGAATTAAATTTGCATATTTGTTTGCATACATAGAAAGTCAATAAAGTATTTTGGATTAATATTGCCTTAAAGAAAAAATAAAGAAGTAAAGTCACAATTGTGACACCCTGCACACTGGTCTGAAAACAATTTTTAGCTCAACTTTCATATAACCCAAGTTTTTTTTCATAATCTTATTATTTAGAGCTTTGGCATCTTTTTAAGACCAAATTTAAAAAAAAAAATCCTTCGATGCGTTTTTAAGAAAAACGATTTTCATTTTTTTTTAACAAAAAAATATGAGATATTTAAAAATTATTTTAGTTATTCAGATTTTACGTCAAAAAGTAAGAAAAAAGTTATCATGGTCGTTTTAGCTAAATCGCTTTTTGAGGGAGCTAGCGTACTTTTATAGGGTATTTTTAGAATATTTATCATTTCATATCTCAGAAACGGTTTAACTTATTGACATGAAAATTTTACTGTAGTATAGCACCAATAAGTTTAAAAAATTAACGTTTTATTAAAATTAACTTTTTGACCAGGGGCGTAGGTAATGGGTGCCCCTTAATTTCTCTGTAAAGTCCGCTCCTGGTTAAACGTTTAATTTTTTTATGTCATAAAATAATAATGTTTATTGATTGCATGCTATATTAAAAATTTTAAGTCAATAAGTTAAACCGTTTCTGAGTTATGAAGTGAATAATATTCTAAATATGCCTTTAAACATGCCATTTAACACAAATATTCATATAACATTTTTCTCACTTTTAGACGTAAAATCTGATATCTTATAAATAATTTTTTCATATTTTTTTGTCAAAACAAATGAAAATCGTTTTTTTCTCAAAAACCCATCGATAGATTTTTTTAAATTTGGTCTTAAAAAGATGCCAAAGCTCAAAATAATCAAATTATGAAAAATAACTTGGTTTATATGAAAGTTGAGCTAAAAATTGTTTACAGACCACCGTGCCTGGAGGGTAAGGGATACTGGCTTACCAGCAGGGCCGGATTCAGGGGGGGAGGGGAGGGGGGAAGATTCCCCGGGGTCCGAGCCGATAGTGGGTCCCGGCGAAATTTTTCTGCTAGGGGTAAAGCTTTTTTTCAGAGGCGAAAACTTTTTTTTGCAAAAATGGAGGGTCCGGGACAAAATTTTCCCCGGGCCCGGGCTGGCTCTGTCCGGCCCTGCTTACCAGATATACCAAAAAGAAAAATAAATAAAAAGAAAGCTCAAATAATTCTCTAAAAAAAATAATAATAATTTGTTGTTATAATTTATTATTAATTATTAATTTAAATTATTCTAATATCAGTATTTGTGACAAATATAAAAATCGAACAAAATCGTTTTTAAATAATATGGGAAATCCAATACAATAAATATTGCATAAAATTTAGAAACGGTTATTCCAAAATGGACCGCTGTTTAAAATAAAGAACAAACTAAAGCTGGAAGTCATTTTATCTACAAAATTAAGTTTAAGTTACTTTTTATTATTATTTTTGTACTTTAGTAAGAAATGATTCAAAATCCAAGAAAACATACATACCGTGCGGTCCAAAAGCCACCCCCCTCTTAACTTATGAACGACTTGAGATAACGATTTAAAATTTGGAACACTTAAATAAGACCACCCAAACTATTTTTTCTAATATATATTTAATATTTTCAGCTCTTAAAATGTGGACAGGGGGGAATGGGGGGATTTTTTTTAAGAAGGGGGATCGTGTGATACATCATTTTAAAGCTTATAAAGTATATTTTTAATTTTTTTAAACATTTTTTTGGGGTTTAAAATGTGATTGAAAATGGATGTTTTCAACCTTTCTTCAAAAAATCAAACAATTTTTGAAAAATTAATTATTTTATGTTGAAAAAACGTAAATAATACTTTTAAACTAATTTTAATTGATATGAATAAAAATGTACAAAAAAAACTTAAAAAGTCTCAGTTTTTTCGCAAAAAAAAATGAATAATTAATATTTATATAATTAAAAAATAAATTGTTAAATAGAGAATTTTATAGGCTTTAAAATAATATATCTCAAGACCCCTTCCATTTAAAAAAATGTCTCCCTATGCCCACCTGCCACATTTTAAGAGCTTAAAATATCAAATATATGCGGAAAAAATAGTTTGGGTCGTCTTATTTAGATGTTCAAAATTTTAAGTAGATATCTCAATTAGTTCAAAAGTTAAGAGGGGGGGGGGGGTGACTTTTGAACCGCATAGTGAACATAATAGTAAATACCACACAATAGAGGAGCAATAATTTATCTACCGTAAAATGAAATATACAAAAGGAGAGTTTTCATTTAAAATTACACTAGTTTACAAATTTTATCTTTTTTCCAAGAGATTTCTTTGCAACATATATTTTAGCTTTATGAAATGTAGGAACCCCCGAGGTATAAATTGTTATCAAAATAATGTAATTTTAATGAAAATATGACGGCATTTTTTGTCCACCATTTTGAAGTTTGATTTTTTAAGACCACATTTGGTTTTAGGGAGCCAAAAAGATACAAATTTTGGGCAGGACAGGGTTTATCTCAAAAATAGCCCAGAAATAAATTTTAGAGGTTCAAAAGAGTTGAAAAGGTTATTTTTACAGTGATAATATATTATAGGTATAATACCTTAGGGTGCCCAGAGTTTTTACTTTTTTTTAATTTTAAAGGTCTTACCCCCCAAAGTTTGTCACTGTGGTCAGTAGATTACCTACCACCCTATTTTTGCAGAATAAAAAAAAAATAGAGGTAGCGCACAGCCGTTCTTTGCAAAAATAATCGTTCCTCCAGATTTAATTTTTTTAAGGCCTATTAAAGATAAATAAAAATCTTTTTTGCACGGTATGGAGATGGAGATAAATAGGGAAGAACTCTGATTTTTTCAATTTTTTTCATCACCAAACGGCCATGTTGTGACCTTGAAAAGTCAAAATTTAGGGTGCCAGAAATAGCACATTCAATTCTTTTACCCCAGTCAAAAAAATTTTGGTAACTTGCATGTATCCTGACTTAAAAGCCACACATAAAGATTTGATCCTATATACAGGTTGTCCGAAAAAAAATTACACAATTTTTCTTACACTTTTAATTTAGGACCCACGACAAATAAAAAAAGATATTTTGGTAATCTACTCACCCCAGAATAACCTTGGGGGGTAAGACCTATTAAATTAAAAAAAGTCAAAACTCGGGGCACCCTACTATACCTGTATATTCAATATATTTTACCTATTTTTTTTTTTTTTAAGAAACAGGTTTTAAAAATTTATTGTTTTTTCATAGTTAGCTGATTAATTTCAAAAGATTACCCTTAATGCATTCTATATTATCGTACCGTTATTTGACTTGATTATAATACTGCCCTGCCAATCAAGAAGGTCGTATATGACTTTTTTATCGATTTGAGAAGATCGATATTATCTGTTTAAGAAAGGTGTCAAAATACTAAAAAGTATGACAACCCAAATTTTCGCAAAATTTTCAGATAAGACCTTCCTAGGAAGGTTCCTGGATCTGGATCTGAAACAGCATCCTGTTTAGCACGGCAGAATATTAATTTATTTCAAAAATAAATGGGCTTAAAAATTTGAAATACAGGGTGTTTTATAAAACTACAATCAAAGTGTCTATATTAAACCGTTTAACAGTTATGAATTGTATTTAAAAAATGCGGACACACATCTCCACAGAGTTGATCATTAGAAGTGTTGCCAAAAATCGTTGCAATTTTGAAAGAGTCATACTTTCATTCGCCCAACGATAAAAATTCTCACAAAAAGGCTTAAATAAGTGTTTAAAAATGGCAAGAAAAGGAAAACCGCTTTTACTTTTGTATTATGTAGAACTGTTTTTAAAGATTTCTATAGGTTCCATATTTCAATTTTTAAGTTGGAAATTTATTGTTGGCCTTAGGTTGGCCAACGTACGTTGGTTCATAAGACTGCGACCTTAGATTGGCCAATGTACGATTTTAAGCGGCATTTTTTTATAAAAGAAAAAGTAGAGTAAAGCATAATTTACTTTCTGTTAAAAAATCGTTGAAAAATACCAGAAAAACAAAAACAAAAGTAAAATCAATTTGCATTAGTTGTGTTAATAGCTTCAATATATCAACTATAGACCTTTTCGTACTTTTTAAACGGCCCCAGTCGTGTAAAATGAAATGCGACCACGTAAATCCAAGAAAGGATATAAAGGATGAGTCATTTGGCTTTACCTGTGACTCGTGCAAAAAAGTTATCTGCAAGGAGTGCAGTAAAATCTCAACTTCAACTGAATGTCGTGTTATAGCACTAACCACAAGAACATTGATATTCTACTGTCCAGATTGTCTCGTTAGAATCCAGGAAATTCCCAAAATTAAGCGTGACTCGAAGTTAATGAAAACAGAAATAGCAAACCTAAAGAAGAAACTAGAAAATTTACTGAAAAGTCTGCACTTGAAACATGCATAAAAAGTATTAGGTATGATATTTCAGAGCTTAGTAGTGGTAGTAGTAGTAAGGGTGGGGAGGCTACAAGCCAGCAGAGATAAACCTGTAGTCTCTGAAGCCAGGCAACTAGGCCATTATGGCCCTTTTTTCCAGCCCCGAGCTGTGCCAGCCACATATCTACCCTACTCCCTGCCTAAACCTGCCGGACCTCCTTACAAAGGTCGCAATATCTGTCCAGGCAAGGGTACGCAACTCCTCTCTTCCGAGCGTTGCCACTACTCCGAAGATCTCTTGTCGTATTCTGCCGAACCGATCGCATTGTCCTAGGAAATGGAAGGGTGATTCTTCGTCTATCCCGCAACCCGAACAGACGGGGTCGTTACCGACCTTCATCTTGAACAGGTGCCTTCCTAGTCCACAGTGACCCCTGAGGATCCCTGTGAGTTGGCTGATCGTGGCTCGGCTTCTTCCTAGTAGCCACGCGGTTTTTGACTTGCTTGGAAAAAATATAGAATAGAAAATTCTGTGAGATTTAAACCAATATATCACACGACCCCCTTTATTTTTGAAAAAATTCTCCCCTCCTCCCCCCTGACGACAATTTAAAAGTTACATACATATATCAAATATATTCAAAAGATAATTTAAGTTGTCATATTGAAGTATACCAAATTTGAAGTCGATATATTTACTCGTTCAAAAGTTAAGAGACTTTTGGACCGCTCTGTATGATTGCTGTATAACTTTTACAACAGGAACTGTACTTCGCATTTAATATTTTTATATAAAATTGAAAATAATCTTGGGTCCAAAGGGTTAATGATCAGTGTATTTAGGAACAAGTAGATGAACTGTTGCAAGCATCTTATCAAAACGTCGGCACTAGGTTATGTAAATTTAAGCTGTGTGAGGTAACCATTAATACATCTGCGTGTTGCATAATTTATTAAAGTTTAAAAGTCTGTATCTCCAATTTGGAATCTCAGACTTCAAAACGTTATATTCTAGCAAAAAAGTGTATATAACATTTTGTTATATGACTTAAAAAGAGCATTTATTTATAAATATTTTTTCTGAAATTGGATAATAAGTAAGCGAGTTATGTTAAAAAAAAGCTATTTACTGCTTTAAAGGCCAATATCTCGAAAACAATGTATTTTGAGAAAAAATGATTTATTTAAGCTCTAAATTAATAAAATCCAATAATAAATAACTTAATTATAACCAAAAGAACGCAAAAAATAGGAGTTTTACCCCATTCTTGTCCCCTGCCCTCAATAGTTTACCCCCAAAATCTAATCAGCTCTTCGAAAGATGACAAGAAACCATATGCAAATATTTTCTGGAAATAGAGTTGAGTTTACATACAGACATTTGGACGCTATTTTTTTTTCACTGATCAAAGACCTTATTAGAGGTCGTCCATGAAATACATCACACTTTTTTAGGTGACGTTTTTTAAAAATTTTCAAAAAAAAACTTCCGCCATTTTATTATTTTTTGGCCAAAAGATTTTCTTATAGTTCGGGCTATAGCGACTTCAATACTATCCCGTTTCTTTTTTCAGTCGATCCAAACGGCCGGAATCATGGCGGCCACTGTTTTCTGATGTTTAAAAAAAAATATATATATGGGCAAAAAATGGCACTAAAAATCAATTTTTTTATATTTTTTGAATGTAAATAAACATACCCACAAAATTTCACAATGATCGTTTTTCTTTCTATACAAAAAAAAATGATAATTTTGGAGATAGATAAATATACATATTTATATTGACATAGATCTTATCACAAAGAATTTATAATATTTTAAAAACTTTGGGATCAAAATTTTCTCCACTCCAATCTCATATTTTTAATCGATCTTCGTCCAGGGTGAATCAACCCATTTTTGGATGTCTAAAATCACTGGCATCCCCTCAACTTTGTCAAAGTCAGCAATGCAACGGGTATCCACTTCTTCGTTTTCCAATCATATTGCATCTTCATCATCTCAGTTGTCGTCATTCGTCATACTCTGTATTATAGTAATTCTGTAGCACTTTGCGCAGCGATTCAATTTTTAGTGTGACGTCACCCCGACCAAGCCCCCCATCTCACACTTCGTCACAAATCCCTGACCCCTCCACCCCTAAAGGTGTGACGTATTTTATGGACGACCCCTTACTACGAAGTGCCGATGTAAAGAAAACCAGAACAATCTTAACCCGACCAACTACTGTTAGGTCAGTCGGATTTGTGATCTGAACTCGAAAATATCCTTGAAGCACAAATGTTGGTTAAAAAAATAATTTAAAATTTTATTGTTTAAAAACAGTTATTTATTGTATTCATTTATCGAATTTTTTAATTTGTGTAAAAATGTGTGAAATTAACTTTTATTTGTATTTGGGAGTACTTTTGTGCATTTTTAACGTTTCGGGCCAGTATGAGGTACCCGAGGCCACTGTCGAAGTTTTCTCACCGAAAGGCCTTAAAGTATCAATTCCACGTAAGTATATGTATTTGGCTACCTAAACGGATAAAAGAATGCTTTAACCTCTTCAGGGACGATTTTTTTGTTTAAATTAATTTAGTAGCAAAAGTTAAAAATGCTTTTTATTGTCAAAATAAGTAAACAACTGAAGATGTGCGAATTTTGGCCATTGGACGTTACTTGTGGTTGGAAACAAAGCAAATAGCAAAAGCTATAGCCACTGAGCAATAAGGAATTTGGTGAATTTCATTTTGCGGAATTTATTTTTAAACGTACACATATGTGCCTATGTCCCTGAAGAGGTTAAAAAATATATTTTTTCGAAAAACTAAAAATTATTGAGGGCATTTTTTTACAATATTTTCGTGAAAATTGGTATATGGGGTTGTAGAGGTATCTGAAACTGAATCTGATAATAAAAAAATTCTAACTAAAAAAACACCCCTGGGCAAGAAGCAAATATTTCTAAATATTTACAACATTTTCGTGAAAATCGGTATATAGGGCCCTAGGGGTTTTCGAGGTCATTGAAACTGATAAAACTCCAACTGGGAGCGAAATGTGGACAAATAAAACAACTTAAACTATCTTTCTGAATATATTTGATATTTGTAACTTTTAAAATGCGAGCGGGTGGCATAGGGGTATTTTTTTATGAAAAGGGGGACTGTGTGATGCATTATTTTAAAGCTTATAAAATATCACTCTGTACGAGGATTAGAAAATAGATTGATGGAATAATAAATTAACAGTATACCCTATTGAAAATGATGGGTCTGGGCTGGTATAAATGGTGCACAAACCCGTCATTTTCAACAGGGTAGTAATGTATTTTAAGATACGATAAGATAAATTTTATTTCATAGGTTTACAATATAAAAAACAATAATACGTATGAAGCCTGAAACATTGTCAAACAACAGTATAAGAAAAAGAATAAAATATATTTAGTATCAAATCTAAATATTAAATAATTAAAAAATATACAAAGTATTAAATCTAAATATCAAGTAATTTATTTTACTAAAAAATTGCATTACACATTATAATGTAAAAACAAAAAACAAATACATATATATATATTAATTTAACCTAAATATTCCTCTAAAGTATAGGGTTCTAAATCTGTAATAATATTTGTAACAAGAACACTTTAGTAAGGACAGAAATTTTTAATTTTAAACAAAATTATAAAAATATTAATTTATTATTCCATCAATCTATTTTCTAATCATCGTACATAGTGATATTGGTAGACTGACAGTTTCGGGCTGCTGGCCCTCTTCAGTACCAAGAGTCAACTCTGCACGCTGATTAAGAAAACGTTTTTAGACTTTACTCGCAAAAGGAATATAGCCATTAGATTGATGTAGACTTGTGCGCCATCTATTTCTAGATGTAGACAACTACTCATACCTCTCCTTATCTGGAGACTTTGAATGGTAGCAAGTTGAAGACTTGTGAGTCTCAAGCACATAGTACCACTAACGGGTGGTTAGACGTAAAATTAGTAAGGACAGAAATTTTTAATTTTAAACAAAATTATAAAAATATTAATTTATTATTCCATCAATCTATTTTCAGTAGCCCGAAACTGTCAGTCTACCAATATCACTCTGTACGATGATTAGAAAATAGATTGATGGAATAATAAATTAATATTTTTATAATTTTGTTTAAAATTAAAAATTTCTGTCCTTACTAATTTTACGTCTAACCACCCGTTAGTGGTACTATGTGCTTGAGACACACAAGTCTTCAACTTGCTACCATTCAAAGTCTCCAGATTAGGAGAGGTATGAGTAGTTGTCTACATCTAGAAATAGATGGCGCACAGGTCTACATCAATCTAATGGCTATATTCCTTTTGCGAGTAAAGTCTAAAAACGTTTTCTTAATCAGCGTGCAGAGTTGACTCTTGGTACTGAAGAGGGCCAGCAGCCCGAAACTGTCAATCTACCAATATCACTCTGTACGATGATTAGAAAATAGATTGATGGAATAACAAGAACACTTTATGTATTTAAAACTATACAATCAAATGTGTAATTTAGATAAGCAATATTTTTTAAAAAGCACTAAGTATGCAATAATTTTAAAGTGAAAGTTTTAGGTGGGTATAAAGCTCTGAGTCCAAATAAAAACAAAGACTTAAAATATTTTTTTTGCACTACCAAGACTAAAACCTAATTTTACGCTTTCATTTTCGGGACTAAACTTGCCGTTTTTCTCCCTAGGGAATAAAAATCACGGCAATCTTGATAATATTAAAATATTATACTTACTATGTGCTTTGCTGGTTCAACAATTAGGTTTGGTGATGTTTTGTAATTATTGGCTATTCAAACCAATTTATTTGATCTTAACAAAGAAAACCTTTAAAAATAACATTCTTATAACAATTTATATATAACTTTAAATTTATCATCTTCGTCCATTTTTTTGACGTTTGTGTCAACCATATTAAAAAACAATTGAAATCGCGATAGCCGTGAAACTGACATTTCGCAATTTACAGCCATCTTGATTAAATTACGAAAATAAAACGACCGATTTTAGACGCATGGTTTTTAATTTTAATTTTATCTACCTACGTAAATTATGTTTGGTCCTGCAAAAAATAGTGTATATACCTCAGGACTAAACTTGGCTGTTTTAGTCCCTTGCATTTCTGTTTCCCTCGCTCGCTACGCTAGCTCAGGAAACACTAATGCAGCGGGACTAAAACAGCCAGTTTAGTCCCTTGGTATATAAATAACTATTTGTGCTCCTTTTAGAACTTGAACAACTTCACCCTGGGGGACAATATTTTTTACAATATTTTGGTAAAAAATGATATAGGGGGGTTATGAGATCGCTGAAACTGAATTTAATAATAAAAGTTTTACAACTTAATCCCTTTGGGATATTTAAATATTTTCGTAAAAATTGGTATATTGGGGTTTTAAGGTTGGTGAATTTGATTATAATAGTAAAAATGTTCCAATCACACCCCTGGGACGGGACAAACATCTTTAAATGTTTTTGTGAAAATTCGTATCCTGGGGATTTTGGTGTTGGTAAAATTAAACATGGTAATAAAAATGTTCTAACTCCAATCCTTGGTGAAGAAAGCAAGAGTTTTTAAATGTTTTTAAGCTCGCTGGTAAAATGGGAAAGCTTTTTGTATCTGTGCAGTGTATTTTTTTGAAACATTATGAATATTGTATTACAGGGTGGGCCAAAAAAAACCGGCCACTTTTTAAACCATTATAACTTGTTTGCCTTTTGACCGATCTATACAAAATTTTGAATGAATAGGCTCAAAACATGTCCGATTCTGTAGATAATTTTAATTATTTAAAATATTGTTATATTTTTCAGTAATAAGGCTTTTTCTAAAGGGGTTATTTTAAAGCCGTGGGGATTAGAGCAAAATGTATAATTTAAAAATTTTTCGCCTTCATAATGTTAAGTGGTCTTTCTTCAGTAGGTAAGTATATTTAAATTTAAATTTGAAATTATAGTTTATTTTTTATTCTTATTTTTCTGAAAGGCTACATATTGCAATAAATTATTTTTTTTAATTTTAATTTTTATTATTATTATTATTTTTTGTTTTTGTTTATTTATATTAATATTTTAATTATTTATTTTTTATCATTTTAATAGTTTATTTTAATTGTTAATGTACAATTAAATTGTTAAAATTTTTAAGATAAAAAAACTGATTGAGTAGGCGTGTTATTTATCTGAAATCTCTCAAAAAATAATCAAAATGACCAACAATCTGTGAAAATGTCGAATTACATAAAAAAATAAGAAAAAAAGTAAAAGCTGAATTGTAGATGTATATTTTAAAGAAAATTACGAAATAACGGAAAAATTACTAATTACATATAAAAATTGTACTCTATGAACATAACATAAAAAACAAGAAATTGCTAAAATAAATCAAGATTTAACTGTTGGCTAGATAAAAAAGTATTATATTTTCATTGCAAATAAAATTTATTATTTTAAACACTGTTTTAATTATAAATAATATAAAACCATATAATTATGGAAGGTACAGGAGCTTGGTTGGCTATTGGCAGTTAATGTTCCATATTCTGATTTATTGATTTACAAAAATTCACATTATCCTTCATCGTATGTTAACGTTTCTAAAACAAGCATTTTTTCTCGTTTTGACCAAAACTACACTTATTTATTGTTTATCTACAAATGTTTTAATTTAAATACATATATTCGTTTTTTATTTATTGATCATCTTTAAAATATATTTAAAATGATGTTTTTAATTTTGATTCGTGATTTTTAATAATTTTTAATTTGACATATTTTTTAGACATGTCAAAAATAATTTGAGATGAGTAACAGACGACTTAATCCGTGTTTTTATAATATTTACTGCTAGCTGTACCCTTTTCAAAAAAATAATATAAAAAATAAAATACACTCTTAAGTTAAAAGAAAAATATATATAACTAATAAGGAAAGACCGTTTAACATAATGAAGACGATTTTTTTTTAAATTATACATTTTGCTCTAATCCCCACTGCTTTAAAATAACCCCTTTGGAAAAAGCGTTATTACTGAAAAATATAATAATATTTTAAATAATTAAAATTATCTACAGAATTTTACATGTTTTGAGCATATTCATTCCAAATTTTGTATAGATCGGTGAAAAGGCAAACAAGTTATAACGGTTTTTTTTTGGCCCACCCTGTATATAAGTATTTTATAGATGTGGAAGGAATAAAATTATTTGCATTCCATGCAAAAGTTAACGAAGAGATGAATGGCCGTGAAGGTGGCACATTTTCCCGAGATATTTTAAAACCGAAAGAAAACCGATGGATTTTCAATGATCCAAATGCAAAGCTCAATATTGGAGATAAAATTTACTATTGGACTTATGTAGATTATTTTGATGGGAAGAGCAAATTGGGATATGCCAATGATGATCAAGTATTTACAGTTACAGGTAAATAGATTCTTAGGTTTTTTTTATCGCTGAACCGCAGAATTGAGTCACAAACTTGCTATTTATACGTCCGACATCATGTCGGCGACATGACATAACCAGTGTAGCCAGATTTAGCATAATTAAGCTTTTTTAGCATAATTGGATATCGTATTTTTTAGCATACTTAAATATTTTAACATATTTTAGTATTTTTTCAATTGCTAGCATCAAGGGCGTAGATGTTTTTCTTCTATGGGGGGGGGGGGGGGTAATACCCAGGGCCGGCCGTTCGGCGTCCTGAAGCTAGCCTGAAATTTGGCATCCCTAGAAAAAGAAAAAACACCCTTAAAAAAAAGCTTTGTTGTCCCTGACTGTTTCAAGCAAAACTTGGCGCCTTGTCAAAAAAAATGGCGCCCAGAAAAAATCCCTCAAGGAAAAAGCTTTGTCCCTGGCGGTTTCTTCCAAACTTGGCGCCCCTGCAGCAAAAAAAATTGGCGCCCAACCGTATGGGGGGGGTAATTACCCCCATTACCCCCCTTCATCTACGCCCTTGGTTAGCATTTTTTTTAGAAACTTGTCATAAACTAGTTATAAAACGGTTTTTATTTATTATTATTTTTTTTTTGAAAAAAAAGAATAAAAAAACAATAATAAAAAAAATAAAAATATTTTTCATCTTTTTTCGAAAAACTAAAAACATTTTGAAAAAAAATATTTAAAAAAGGTAGTTTTTTCAATTTTTTTAAAAAGTTTAAGCCCCCATAGTTATCTTTTTTTTTTGGGGGGATTACTTTTAAAAACAATAGGGATCCTTTCATAGAAAATGATTTTTCCTAAAAATTTGAAGTCGATCGAAAAATTTGACATCTTTAAATTTTTTTTGTAAATTTACATGTACATGTAATATTCCTATGAAATTGTAAAATTACAAATTAAATCTCGTAAATTTTAGGTGCACCTGTTTGACAACATATTACCTCTGATTTAGCATGTAAATTTACACATTTTTTTGTAGTGTATCAAAGAATTTTTTCTCTAGAAAGTTTTTTTCGTCTGTTTGGGGTTTTTAATAGAATATAAAATCGAGCTGTTTCTAATTCGATCAAAGAATTTTTTTCCAAGGGGGTTGTCGTTTAAAAAAATTAAGTTATGAACCAAAATCCTTTTTGAAAAACTTAAAAAGTACAATAAAAATACCAAATTTTGATTTTTAAATGTTGTATTTTTCCCACATTTAGCAAATAAACTAGATTTTGTTTATAAAAAAAATAAATCTTGTATGTTAACTAAAAAACACACTAAAAAAGAATAAAAAGCTTTTAAATGATTTTTTTATGTAATTTTGTTTTCTGGATCCAAAAATGAAAATATATACAAAAATAGTTATTTATGGTACTAGTGGGTAAAGTAGGGGCAATATCGGTTTACCCATGAGTGCCAAGGTTTTATCCAATAAATAGCTTAGGAATTCATATTTTTATTAAAAATTTTAATGACATTTACAAGAAAATAATTTGACAAGTGACAGTTGAGTGGGTAAAATAAATAATTATCCACGTAATAAAGTAAAAGCCACGCGGGGGTTATTATTGAGTTTATCTATTTACAATAAAGCTGGTAATTGTCTTATTATCTGTATGTATTGGATAAAATAATTTTGCATGCTATTTTGTAGTCATTGTTGAGAAATAAAAGCTATAAAAATTTGCTTTGATCGGATTGAAAACAACCTAATTTTTGGGGGCGTCCATGTACTGAAACTCACCTGGAATAATGAAGCAATAACTTCATTATGATACACAAATTGCAATAAAAATCTTATATATAACTTATTTTTAGAGTATAAACAAAAGCCTGGAGAATGTAAGCCATCAGTGACTGAATCTAAATTATTGGGGAAATTATGTAAGAATAAAGTTATGTTTGTTGAAATGTTTCCTGGAAAAACTTTAAATACTTCAAAGTGGACGAAAGAAATTAAGTTTGCTGACGAACCAGTAAGCCTCTCAATAATATATAGTTAAAAATCATTACTCATTTTTATTTTTGAAACCCCGATCCATTAACTTAATTTTAACATCCACTTTTTTAAACCTTATTTGAACTCAATGTGTCCAGAGCCGCAGCGGAGGCACTTTATTGGGGGAGGGTATAAAGCATCATTTTGCACTTATTGACTGAAACATTAACAACTTTTTTTCCAGGAAAATAAGTGACCACTAAAAAAAGCTTCAGTTCAATTTTTGCCTTTTTATTTCAGTTTACAAACTTTTTCGATGTGGTTGGGGGACGGGGTGTTCTCCTCAAGGGGGCAGATGTTTTTTTTTCTATGGGAAGGGTATAAATATATATTTTTTGTAGGTAAATGCAGTACAAAAATTTAATCTTTTTGTCCTATGGGGGGTAATTACCCCCTATTACCCCCCTCATCTACGCCCTTGGTTCTCCTAATCCTCACTTTGGCTTCAACTCCATAGTTGAACAAACTTTGATCAATATAATGCATATATTATATGAATATCGTATATTTGTTTTTAAAAGCTTACAAGCTTGTCCATAATTTTTAAAATCCGACCTTACTCTAAATTACTTATTTTTCTTAAGCAAAAATCAAAAATTTTACATTCCTTATATTTGCTTTTAAGCAAAAGAAAATACCTAGGTATCTTCAATTTTTTTAATTTTTAGGATTATGAATTTGTAATTTATGGAGATTATGGAGAAACCATCAGCCTAAAACAAAACATTTTAAAATTGAAACCGATCTTAACTGAAGATGTTTATGGAGTAGACAGCGTAAATGGTCTGGTGGATCTTGGGTCGAGGTAATAGTTATTTATGGTACTAGTGGGTAAAGTAAGATATTGCCCATGAGAAAATTAACCTGCGAGGCGTCAGCCAAGCAGGTTAATTTTCGAGAGGGCAATATCGGTTTACCCATGAGTGCTATACAAGGTTTTATCCAATAAATAGCTTAGGAATTCATATTTTTATTAAAAATTTTAATGACATTTACAAGAAAATAATTTGACAAGTAACAGTTGAGTTGGTAAAATAAATAATTATCCACTCAATAAAGTAAAAGCCACGCGGTGGTTATTATTGAGTTTATCTATTTAAAATAAAGCTGGTAATTGTCTTATTATCTGTATGTATTGGATAAATTAATTTTACTTGCTTTCTTATTTTCTTTTACATATTACTTTAGGATACTAGATAATATAATATATTTTATGTATAAATGTCCCGATTTCTAACGTTAGAATTTCCAACGTTAGTTGCCTAATGTTAGATTAACGTTCATCTAGCATTTGGTAAAAATTCTAATGTTAGATAAACTTTATTCTAACGTTAGACCCTAACAGGCATCTAACATCCAAACCACATTCATCTAACGTTATTTTCCACCAGAGTAGTTAAACTACGAATATCTCGCAGAAGTTCTGAACGAAAAGGGCTACACAATGTGTAGTACACATATAATAGTTTTTTATTTATTCAGAACTAGAAAAATACAATAAACAATTCTTGTACTGCAGTGAATTTGGAGAACTAGCCTCAATTTTATGTATAAATGTTCCGATTTCTAACGTTAGAATTTCCAACGTTAGTTGCCCAATGTTAGATTAACGTTCATCTAACATTTGGTAAAACTTCTAATGTTAGATAAACGTTATTCTAACGTTAGGCATCTAACATTCAAACCACATTCATCTATCGTTATTTTCCACCAGGTTAGTTAAACTACGAATATCTCGCCGAAGTTCTGAACGAAAAGGGCTACACATTGTGTACTACAAATAGTTTTTTATTCATTCAAAACTAGAAAAATACAATAATCAATTCCTGTACTGCGGTGCATTTGGAGAACTAGCCTCAATTTTAGTTCAATATGGAATATCTGAAATTTTTGAAAAAAATATTTTTTTTTGTAGTTGTACAGCAAATGATCCAAATCTATGCAAAAGAGAAGCAGGAGGGCAGTTTATTGTACCACCAATTTTATCTACACAAATTACAACGAAAAATAAATTTCATTTTAAATATGGACGCATTGAAGTTAGAGCCAAATTACCAAAAGGAGACTGGATTTATCCAGGTAATACATTAATACACAAATTTAAAAAATAAGAAATTTTCAAAAAATAATTTTATTTTCAAAAAACGAAAATATAAAAAATACAAAAAAATAAAAAAAAACTACAAGAATTTTTTTTTTATTAAACTAAAAAATTTTGAAACAAACAAAAATAAAATTTTAGTTTTTGGCCGGATTACTATCAAAAACAATAAGTATCTTACCCTCATAGAATTTGATATTTCCTGAAAATTTCGAATCGATCGGATTATTTGTGACATTGGACAAACGGATGGACAGACAGACAGATGCACGGACAGACAGACATACGGACTGACAGACATTTTTAAAGTTTCTTATTTTTTCATGAAACGCATTAGTATCCAAGAATTTTATGTTTAGGGTGTTTTTTGGTGTTATGGGGAATTCGTAACTACCGTATAAAACTATTCTAGCGCATGCTATATTATAAAAACGCGAGCCTAAATATTTTACCATAGTAATCAGTTTTATACCTCTGCTCGTAAAATGGATTTTTTAATATTAGTTTTACTTTTAGAAACCTTAAAACCAAACCAATTTCTACGAAAACTACCCCCCGCATCTTAGGGGGTGCAGTTAGAACTTTTTTATTATCAGATTCTCTTTCAGCAACCTTAAAAACCCCAATACACCAATTTTCACAAAAACTACCCCTCTCCCCTCAGGGAGTGAAATTAGAAAAATTTTATTAAAAGATTCAGTTTTAGCGACCTCAAAAACCCCAATATATAAATTTTTAAGAAAACTATCCCCTGTCCCTCAGGCGGTGGAGTAAGAATTTTTTTATTATCAGTTTCACTTTCAGCGAACCTGAAAAACCCCTGAAAAACCCCCATATACCAATTTTCACGAAAACTACCCCCCCGCCCCTTTGGGGGTAGAGTTAGAATTTTTTTATAATCAGATTCACTTTCAGCAACCTCAAAAACCCCAATATACCAATTTTCACGAAAACTACCCCCCACCCCTCAGGGGGAGGATTTAGATTTTTTTATTATCAAATTCAATTACAGCAACCTCGAAAACCCCAATATACCAGTTTTCATGAAAACTACCCTCCACCCCTCAGGGGGTGAAATTGGAAAATATTAATATCAGATTTATATTCGCCAACCCCAAAAACCCCTATATACCAATTTTGACGAAAATATTAAAAATATTTAAAAATATTTACCCCCTCACCCGCTCGGGGTGGAGTTAGAAAAAAAATATTATCAGATTCAATTTCAGCAACCAATAATATATAACAATTTTCAAATTTTCCAAAAAAAAATGTATTTTTCCTTATTTTCATTCCCTTGCCGAACCCCAATGTTCACCAAAAACAATCCGGAGCTAGAACTATTGGTAACATACCCGTATGTCAAATTTAAAATCTCTAGCTTAAAGCGTTCTTAAGTTATCGTGGCCACAAGATTTCCCGGACAGACCGATCGACCGACCGACCGACCGACCGACCGACCGACCGACCGACCGACCGACGGACCGACGGACAGATAATTTTTTTTTGCTTGAAATTGATTTATATCGACATAAAACGTTATAAAACGCAAAAATACGTAAAAAAAAATGAAAATTTTTGCACGAAATTTTGAAAATGGGAAAGCAAAATATCATTCAGAAAATTATTTTGTTGATCCAATGCATTGGTGATATTAAAGATTTTTTTATAAGAAACTGTACAATATTTCAGAATGAGCACCACTAAAGTATCCCTCTAATCTACTGGGTTTAATTTAACTATTGTTAAATATTTAAACAAAGACTTAGTATTCCTAAAATTTAATTTTAGAAATATACCTGAATCCTGTAGAACATAAATATGGTCCTGGATATAAATCTGGACAAATAAGGATAGCCTTTACAGGAGGAAATAGTGACATGTTCCAAACTTTGCAAGGAGGAATAATACTGGGATCTAGTCCACAAGGCAGAACATTTGGAATGAAAAAGTTCCAAAACCACGATGGAGGTTTCCATAAATACGAAGTTCTTTGGACTCCAGGTATAAAATAGTAGTTTATGATACACGGATGAAAAATAATGTTTTTAGGGCGATTACGGAGATTGCCATTCGAGCTCGGACAGCGAGGTTAGCAACCGCGGTAATTAGGTAAGTTTTCGTCCGTGTATCATACACTATTTTTTATTCGATTTTAATATATTGATAAATACAATTGTATTTTTGACAACAAATTTGAGGTTAGAATTTAAATGTCAACAGTTTCAATATAAATAATATATAATATAATCAACGTCGACTGTTTTACTTTTGCGGTCTAGGCCGAAAAATTTTCGGCGATAAATTAAACTTTTCGTTCAGGTTTATTATACAAAAAGTGACGCTTTTAGATGCAATCAAATAAAAAAAATATTATTGCCGCTCTTGCATTTCTGCTTCACTCATGCGGCGGGACTAAACCAGCCAGTTTAGTCCCTTGTCATATAAAGAACTAATTGCTTTCAATTTTTTTTTCCGAAAATGAAAAAAAAATCGTCTACAAAAGATTTTTTTATTGTTTTTTTAATGTATATATTACCGGCAATGTAAAAAATTCGACAAGTGCGAAATGACTAGATATTCCGTAAACTGACCAATTCCCCAGACATTATGCAAAATCACTTTTTGGCAATCTGCAAAATGCCTTATGCAAAAGTAAATTTGTATAGGTCTCACATTGTCTAGGTAATTTGAAGATAAATAACAAGACATTTTTTAATGTACGTGTTAAATTAAAAAAAACTTTAATTGATAAATTCTAAGTTTTTCATAAAACACATTTGTGTCCAAGAATTTTTTGTCTAGGACGTTTTTTGACGATTTTGGGGAGAAAACAAAAGTTATCGTGGGTTAAACTTTTAAAAAAATCGAAAAAAGCTGAAAGAAAATTCCGATTAAGGTAACTTTTTTAGGAAAAATTATTTTTATTATAAGAATTAATTCTACCAATTTTGAAAATAATCCCCAAAAAAAAAAAAAAGTTATGGGGGTTAAACTTTTTTAATAAATAAAAAAAAATATAATTTTTATTATTTTGAATTTTTTATTTCCTCAAAAGATAATGTAAAAAAAATATTTTTTTTTTAAATTTTTTAAAGATTTCAAAAATATTTTTTTTAAATGTTTTTTTTTTTTGGAAAAGAAATCAAATTTTTTTCGTTTTTTGCAAAAGAAAAAAAATTTAAAAAAATTTTAAAGTTTTTTTTTATTTTTTGGGAAAATGCAATATACCATTTACTGTGAATATTATATGCGTAGAAAATTGGCAACGACTATTGCACAGGCATTCAAATTTCCTAGACAATGTGAGACGTATGTTCAAGCTACAGATTCACTATTGCATCAGGCATTTTGCAAAAATAGCATAGCAAATTTGCGGATCACCCAAAGTTGTAGTGATTTTGCATAATGTCTGGTGAATTGGTTAGTTTGCGGAATTTTTTTTCGCACATTGTCGGATTTTTTACATTGTCGGTAACATATATATCTTCATTTTTTTGGGAGTATACGAGGGCCCTATCCCCCTTTTGGTTACCGTCTTTACGGCATTATGTAAAAAAACAGAACATTTGTTGTTCTATTGACGTGTTTTTCTAACGAATGTCAAAATAATTTTAAATTTTGTTACAATTCTCGAGTAATATTTCCGTTTTTGGGTTATATTTAAAAAAGGGGCAGGGATGGGCAAGATTTTGTTTGTAATTGATTGTGAAGTTAAAAAGCTATATAGAAGAAATTTTATGACCAGCAAGTTGCTGGCAGCAACAAGGCGTCCTTCACTTCAAGTGAAGGACGCCTTGTCAGCAAGCACCAGCACACTTTATATGCCTAAAGTCAATAAATAAATGGAACTAAAAAAAAACATAACTATTTTTTTTTTTTAATTTTTATGTTGGAAAATCATACATAATATGCATATTATGCAGTAATTTAAAAGAAATAAAAAACTCACTTCGATATATCGATAGTACTATAGTTATAACTATCAAAAATTATAATTCAAAGAAACCTATACCAGAAGAGTTTTTTTTTTCTGAAAAAAATACAATTTCTTTTATACCTATGCGCTTTTGACGTTGATAACAACGATTGACACTTGTCATATGATGGTATATTGCAGTCTAACCATCGTAAAAGCGTTAATCTTTATTCCCCTGTACCATATATACCGTCAACTGGGGTGACTTCGGAAGGTGTGGGTGACTTCGGACACTTGAAATTGAACCCCAAAACTTGTGCACATAATCCCACAACTTGTGCAAGCGTTCTTTGATTCAGAGGGTTTTGCGAAAAAGTGTCCGAAGTCACCCACACCGTCCGAAATCACCCCACTTGACGGTATTTTCTTTTCTTTTAGAGAAAATTACTCTGCTTCTGGATGATGAACAATATGGTGAAATCCACCCTCCTTCAGGTGGTTTCGCCAATATTAAACATTTATTGCAAGAAGATGATGTAGGTCCTTGGGAAACAGGTAGCAAAATGGCACCATTTGATCAAGAAGTAAGATTTTTCATTTTATATTTTTAGATTACCAAAACGTTTTAAAGATTAAAAGTAAATTTCTACTCAAAATTTTTTCGCTTTTTGCCTTAAATATTTTCAGAAAATATTTCTGGTCAATGATTTCCTTGGTTAATTTATTCTTTGTGTAGTTTGTGTTAGGTATACTATTTACTAGATACTACTAGTATAATATAAAAGTACTTAAAAAGATATAAGTAGACCTACATATTATATGTAGGGGAACAGGGGGCACAGTGAGTCACTTACTTTTTCAGAGCGCATATTTTTAAGAGTTTTGACAATAACGCAGATTTTTTTTCATACTACGTTTCTTTGATCTTTAAGCTAGCATAATTTGCAGGTTTAAATTAAAAACGAATAGATCATGATTTTTTACAAGTACTTTTTTGACAGTATGTCATTTGATTCACTGAGCCCCCAGTACGGGGTACAGTGAATCACTGCAAGGGGTACAGAGAGTCAGTATAGGGTACAGTTAATCGTGATATTTAAATAAATTAAGTCAATTTATTAATTAAAAAAAATGTTTATTTTAAATACCTACATAGTTAAATAAAGTTAAATAAAACTCTTTGGTAACAAAAAACAAAACTTAAAATTAATTAACGTAGGTAAATCAAAACCTTGAAAATGAAACTTTTAAATAAGAAAAAAAACAAAAGTCAAAAGAAACTAACGTAAATCAAGACCCTGAAAAACAATGTTAAATGTATACATTGATTGTATATTGTATAAACCAATTTTCAAAAAAATCATCACCACCCCTAAGGGGGTGGATTTGGAAAAAAATAATTTCAAGATTTAGTTTTATCAACCTCAAAAACCCCCATATTCAAATTTTCACGAATATATGAAAAATATTTTAAAATATTTACCCCCTCGCCCCTGCGGGGTTGGAGTTTTTTTATTATCAGTATCGATTTCAACAATATTAAAAACCCTTATAATGAAATTTTCAAATTTTTGTAAACAAATATTGTTCTCACTCGTCATAAAACGCAAAAATACGCAAAAATTTTTTTCCTAAATTTTGAAAATTTTCAAAATGGGAAAGCAAAATTCCTACAATAATTTTAATTATAAATTTACAGGAACATTTATTTAATCATAGTTGAGGCACAGTGGATCATGAGCCACTGTGTCCAATCGGTCTTTGACTCACTGTGTCCCCCCAGTAACCAGACTAGTTCAAAGTGGAAATAAAAAAACATACCAAATATCTGATAAATTTGTGTAAACGCACTTATTTAAAAGTTAATAAAGAATATAAAAATGCCAAATTACACTGGAATTTACGTAAAAGTAGTACAAATATACCTAATTAACAGATAAACAAAAAAAATACTTTCATTATTTATTTTATGCAGCCACCTCTTCGCTTCAACACATGCCACGCAGGTTTGCCGGCAACTGACCCTTTATCTAGAGAAACGTCTTCTTAGCGCGCCATTATAAAGCGGAGTTTCTAAAACTAATATTGGTAGAGTTATAGTCAACAATTCATTGTGCCCAATAACTCACTGTTCCCCCTGTTCCCCTAATAGATAACTGTATATAATGTTTTATTTTTAGATGTACATTACCTTGGGAGTTGGAGTTGGAGGTCATAACTTCGAAGATAGTTCGAAGAAACCATGGATAAACTTGGGAGCAAGTAGTCAGCAAGATTTTCTCGACAGTTTACCAACTTGGAAAAAGACTTGGGGAAAAGACAGTGCTATGGATGTAGACTTTGTTAAGGTTTGGTCAATATAAACAAGACTGTAAATTATAATATTTTTTATATTTACAGTCGGTCAAGTAAGAGCGTGTCTCGCATTGTTTATTTAAGAATTTATTTATTAGTATAATATAATTTAATTACAGTTAATGAAGGATAGATCAATGCAAATAACTTAGTAACTTGTCCAGTCTCCATTTGGGTCAATTATCGCATGGTATTGTCGGGGCATACTTTAAACGAGATTTTTTTGCAGACCTCCATATTGTCCGAATTTCTCGTGATAGCTGCTGTAATGTGTATACCTTTTTCCCGCGTAGCTTGTGCTTAATGAATGACCACACATTCTCAATGGGGTTTGTGTCGGGCGATTGGGACGGCCAATCCAGCGTGATGTTGTCGGATGTTTGGGGTCGTATATAATGTTTTATTTTTAGATGTACAGTTCCGAGCAGATAATTTGACTACAACTATTGTAAGCAAATTATACATTTTTTTAGTTGTGTGAAAATACTTGTTTTGTGTCACTCCATCTAGCAGCGGTTTTAGTACCATCATAAGACACACAGTAGTCGTATTTGGACAAATTAGGCAAATCATAATTTTTACAATTTCTAAAAAATTATATAATGTTCGTTTAGTGAAAATATTTAATGAGATTAAAACAACAAAATCATTTATTTAAATTCATTTTTACAAAAAAAAATCGTATGAACTATTTTAGGTAAGATTTATTTTATCTGAAAATTTTATTTAAACTAATATAAAAATCCTTATCAATATTATGTAAATTCATGCAAAACTTAAAATAAAATTATTTTGTTCAAGAAAAGTTATTAATATTTTCATGCAAAATTTAAAAAATACTTAGGTAAGTAAATAAAAATTCTGGCATAGAAAAACTCATTATATTTTTTTATCTCAAAATTAATGGAGAGCCCTAGCCACAAGCAATAGCTTATTTGTATTTGTATTATTGCTGCAACTAATAAATAAATAACTTAGATTTGAAGTTTTATTATTATTTTTCAAAAAGACTTCTTTATTACCTAAAACTTCAAATTTATCAGATACCTACCCGACAAAAACTGCACAAAAATAACTTAAAGCTTTGTTGTGGATATAAAATATATTTAAATTTTTAAATCCTTCATCCTTCCTGAGCGTTTATTTTCTTCTGCTTTTTTTTTGCTGTAAGACGTTAACGATATTCCGCAAACCATCATCATCATTCTTCATCTTTAAATCCAGAATTATCCAGTAAAATTAGTGGTTCCAGTAGCAGTGACTACAATATCTAAAAGATCTAGCCTTATACAATTTAATAATGCTCTCTTGTTCTGTTCTCTACGAATACCTTTTTTAATTCATATCCCCTTCTTCTTCAGTGAGTTGCGTTTGCGACCGTTTCCTTTTTACCCCGTGTATACTACTGCTAATAATTCATACGTGATCTTCTAGTCTTCTAATTCTCTAAATATGGAGTTATTTTCGTGTTTTCTAATTAAGTATAAGTATAGTCCAAACAAGAACATTTTAAGTATAGTCAAATTCTCTGCTCGCAAGTGTACATTATCTTGAGAGTTGGAGTTGAAGATAGTTCAAAGAAACCATGGATAAACTTGTGGGACTTGGGGAAAAGACAGTGCTATGAAGGTAGAATTTGTTAAAGTTTGGTCAATATAAACAAGACTAAATTATAATATTTTTTATTCGCTTGTATTCCAAAGTGACATTTTTCGGTTAGAAATGTTAAGTTAAAAGTGACACTTTTGTTAAGAGTTTATCTTTTGTTTTACTTTGGCGGGCTGCAGCCCGCCAAAGTACTTTTGCGGTCCTTTATGGAAAAATGTCAGATAACTGACAGAACCAAATTAAAACTATAGTATATTCAACTTCAAAATGAAGTGAGCGTAAACAAACGCACGTGACAACAACAGATTTAGTGACAGGGTAGGACTCAAAACAAAATATTTATATATAACGGTCCATTGCAATGCATTGCACGCTTCTTCGCAAGTACTCACGTACTGACCTGTTTCTACATTTTCTACATCCCTACTCTCGCAACATTCGAGTGTTCTAACCAATGAAACCACGCGCCCGCTGCCGCGTGCGGGATTGTTATATTTACTTCTACTGCATATTGAAGTTGAATATACTATAATGTTAATTATTATTTTTACCTTTTTATGTTTAGACGCGACTTAAAAATAGCGTATGCTGCACGGACAAGATATATATCTCGGTCTTACGCGGTTGTCTCTGCATACGACCGAGAAACATTATTTCTCGTCCTTGGATTATAATATACTATTTTATATTTATTTAGTAAATTATTTTAATAAATTTATTTTTTACCAATTTTAAATATATGAGTTTAATTGTGTAACAGTACCTATTACAGCGATATTATTACAGTAAACACAAATTGGGCACACAGGATGCATCTGAAATATGTTTCACCTACAAAAGATTGTATACTAAATTCAAACAAAAATATTGATCTACTTTTAAATGAAATGACACAGTTAGAAAGCGTAATGCAAGATTGATTTTACTCAAATAAATTAAAACTTAATCCTGAAAAAACTCAAAAAATTATTATTTCAACTACCTAATAACAAAATTAAAAGTAATAACAGTGTCAAACTACTAGGAATGGTCATAAATGATTCCCTTAATTGGACAGGGCACGTTGACTACCTAGTTCCCAAATTATCAAAAACTATTTTCCTAATAAGGGAACTTAAAAAAACATTGAACTTAGATGACCTCCTACTACCATTCAAACTTTCACTCTCTTCTGAGTTATGGTACAATTTTATGGGGAAATGGTACAAAAAATATTTGTTTTACAAAAAAGGTGTATTAGAGCCATTGCTGGGGTCAGTTACAATGAGCATTGCCAGCCACTGTTCAAAAAGTTTTTTATCCTTCCACTGCCTTCTGTTTATATTTTACAGGCACTTATGGAAATACACAAGAATTTCGATCAATTTAAACAATTTGCGAATGTTCATTGTTATCCGACAAGCTCGGCAATAAATCCGCATCTTTTAAAAAATTATAATTTTAAATATACAATATCAGTTAAGAATAGTCCAGATATAAAAATCTATAATAAATTGCCTGAAAATTTTAAAAACCTCCAACACAAGAAATTTAAGCGAGAGGTCAGTTCAATGTTAAAAAGGTATTGTTTTTATTCTGTGGAGGAGTATATGGACTCTTCTCTTCAGTGAATATGCTTAGACTGTAAGTATTTTAATTTTAATTTGTCTAGTGTAGTTTATATATACTGCATTATTGATATTTTTAACCTATAATTTAAATGACTTTGTGTATAAGATTTTATCTTTTTAAACACCAATAATCTTATCTTATCTTATTGTCTTTGTCAAATAAGTAATTACAGTGCAATTAGTATTTTTGGCAGAAAAAATACGATTCATGGAGGGGCTTCGGTTTTTGTTCATAAGAATTTTACTAATTTATGCAAACCCTTGAATTATTTAAATAATCTAAGTAAAGAGTTAACGTTTGAAATATCTGCTATTGTCTTTTCTCAGATATGTTGCGTTGTAAATATTTATCGCTCGGATGGGGGTGACATGGATTTATTTTTTGAATTATTTTTCCATAGTGTGAGTTGGGCGTGCAATAGGTTTAAATATTTAATAATTTTCGGGGATTTCAATATTGATAAAATAAGAAATCCTAACGAATTTGATAAACTTGTTGATATTTTTAAAACTTTTAAAATATTTTCGTATGTAAATAAATCAACTAGAATTTACACAATAAGAGGAAAAACAGGATTTTCTACAATTGATTATTTAGTCGCAAATTTTGATAATTGCGTGGGAAATAATATTGACATTGGTTTAATGCTTAAAGGTACTTTTTACACTGAAAAGGCAGCAGAAACCAAATCAGTAGAAAGCTATAGCTATCGTAAAATAGATTCAGAAACTATAAATCATTTTAGATTTCTTTTTAAAAAACATTTTAACCCTGTAATTATTCACAATTTTAATTCTTATTTTAACCCTTATTTGGATTCTAATTTTTACCTAAATTTTAACGCTAATTTTAACTCTAATTTTAAAGCTAATTTTAACTCTAATTTTAACGCTAATTTTAACTCTAATTTTAACTATAATTTTAACTCTTATTTTAATTTTAACTCTAATTTTAATTCTAATTTCAATCACAATTTTTTTATCCCCAATTTTAATTTTAACCATAATTTTAACTCCGATTTTAGCTCTAATTTTAACCCAAACTCAAATTTTAATTTTAATCAAACTAAAATTTTAATTCGGTTTTTAACTCATTTTTTAATACTTTTATGTGGTGTCTGAATTGTTCAAGTCCCAAAATTACCAAAAAATGTGTAAATAAAAGCTCTAAATATAAACCCAGTAAAATTAGATTTACGTAAACAGCTTACTGAATTGAGGAATCTTAACTGGTTACGCAAAAGGGATGTTTTATATAAAACCTTTAAGAAACAACTTAACACAAAAATTTCTCATGAAAAGCAAAATTATTATTCGCAAGTCATTAACAATGCGGACAATAAAACAAAAGAATCCTGGAAAATAGTCAAAGCACTTCAAAATAATTCATCAAAAACTAAAAGTATTTCTCTAATAGAAAACGGTCAGTTAATAACCGATGTAAAAGTTGTCGCAGATACATTTGGCAAATACTTTTCCAATATAGTGGACAATATGTTAGGAGATGCCTTTGGTTCAAATGTATCCACTAATTGCACCTCTGGCCCAGTTACTTCAAATGTTTTCAAGTTTAAGCGAGTTTCAAAATGTGATGTTAGTTCTGTTATCAAAAACTTGCCTTCTAAGAAATCAACAGCTAGTGATGATATCTCAGTTCAGCTGTTAAAAGCATATGCCTCTGACATTGCTCAGCCATTAGCTGATTTGATCAATTTGTCGGTTGCCACTGGTGAATTTCCAAATGCCCTTAAAGAAAGCGCTATAATTGTACTACATAAAAAAAATGACCCAAAAGACCCTGCTAATTATCGACCAATATCTTTATTGAGTACAGTTTCAAAAATCTTTGAAAAAGTAGCTAATCAATTGGTAAGATTTATTAACGACAATAATATTCTTGACCCTTGCCAGCATGGTTTTAGAAAAGGTCGATCCACCGAATCGGCTTCCATCGATCTGGTCCATAGCTATAGATGATGGAAATTTCGTTATAGCAATTTCTTTTGATTTGACCAGAGCTTTCGATACAGTGGACCCAAATTTTCTTAAAACCAAATTAAATAATGTGGAAATTCGTGGAAAGGTTAATGACTGGTTAAATTCATTTTTATCTGATAGATCGTTCAGGGTAAAAATTAAACAACTTCTTTCAGAATTATTTAGGACAAATAGAGGAACCCCACAGGGTATTATTTTGGGACCTCTTCTTTTTTTGTTATTTGTCAATGATTTGCCCTACTTTATAGTAGATGGTAAAATATTTATGTATGCAGACGATACAACAATTGTGGTAATAGATTTAGTTATGAACAATGTCATTAAGAAAGTAAAACTAATAACAATAACAATTTAATTTTAAATCAAGAAAAATCCGTAGTCATTGAATTTGGTCATCAGAGAAAGGTTTTTACTAAGGCTAGCTTTACCATGGATAGTAACACATTTATACCGGAAGAATCTGTTACTTTCTTGGGTATCACTATAGATAAACACCTTACTTGGTATAATCACATTGATAATCTCTGCGCAAAATTAAATAAACAGGTTTTTCTTTTAAATAAACTTAAATGTTCTTTAGACCGTAAAACATTACTAAGTGTGTACTATGCCAATGTACAATCTATAATTTCTTATAACATTGTAGTATGGGGTCAGTCCTTTAATATTGATAGGGTCTTTATATTGCAGAAAAGATTAATTAGAATAATTTTTAACTTAGATTTTAAAACATCATGCATAGAGCATTTTAAAAATAACAAGATTTTAACTGTAACGTCCTTATATTTATATAAATTATTCGTATTTGTTTTTAACAACAAAAGTAAATTTTTAACAAATGCTGACGCACATAGGTACCCAACCAGAAAAAGAGATTTAATCAGACAAAAAGAAATTAACCATGTATAAAAAGTCTTTTACCCGAGTCCCTTAAAATTGCCGAATCTCTTAATATTTTTAAAAGGAGGTTAAAAGGCCTTTTGCTTTCTAAAAGTTTTTACACCTTAAAAGAATTTAATCAGTACATGTCCACCCTCAACTAAGTGATAATAATATATGGAATTCATAGTATTTAATGTGTGTATGTGTTGTGCCAGTATGTATGTATGTATGTTTGTCGGTCATATTATATTGTATTTGAAAAATATTATTTTAACTAGTTTTGTTTAACATTATAATTATATATTTAAGATATTTATACAAGCATCAACTGACGACTCTAACTATTGTAAAATAGCCTAAAGATAATAAATATATCTATCTATCTATCTATCTATCTATCTATCTATCTATCTATCTATCTATCTATCAAGGACGCCTTGATTGTATTAATTTTTCTTGGGTACAAAATCAGATTGTTTTTTAAAAATGAATGTGCACTAGAAAAAAAATTGTAAATTTTACCTGTCAATTACTATTAAATTAATGCAAAAGCGTATTTTACTATGTTCTGTTTCATCAAGCAAGAGAGTAAACTAAAAATCACACAGTGAATATTTACAAAACAGATTCGAATATTGCATTTGGGAAAATACTGCGTAGTTTATTTTATAAAACAACTATATTCTATACACAAACATTTCAAACCTGTTGTAAAAATATTTACTGCGCGATTTTTAATTTACTCTCTTGCTTGATGAAACAGACCATAAATTAATTATTTTTTATAGTATTTCATTAAATTTGTATTTAATTAGGTAAATTATGTAATAAAAAAAACAAAATAAAGTCAATTTTTAATATTTATTTGTAAATAAGTACAGATAATTTGTAAACAATATTTAAATACAAAATAATTGTGTTTTTTACTAAATAAACGCATTAATATTGTTATACTTTTATTGTAAAAAATACAGTAAATAAAACTGGTCGACAAATCTGAAGATTTCTCTAACTGAGATTCCAGAAATAGGTTTACACTAATTTTGGGTCGCTGAATCCAAATCTGAAGGCCGTTTGTCTCCATCACTCTCAGATTTTTTTATATCATAAAAAAAGTTAAAATTAGGAAAATCGATTTTGTGTAATTAAAAGAAAATGCTTTGACTTATCACATTAAAATTAAGTTATTTATTCCCCTACTTACCCAAAAATACAATTTATGTTTAAGAATTTTACAATTTCGATAAAAAATTATTATTTATTTGGACTTTTTACGTAAAAAACATATTGGACCTTTTGATCAAAGGTCAATAGCTTTCGAGAAAAATAGGTTTAAACATATATCTGCAAGTTCCACTAAGAAAAAAACTGCTGCCAACAAGATAATACTTTCTCCTATAGGTCTAGGTTTATTAAAATAAAAATAAATAAATTAATTAAAAAAAAAAAATAGTTTTCCAGGTGATGTGCTATTTTGACCTCAAATTCGGATTCAGCGCCTCAAAATACATAGGAAAAAAACTATTGACCTTTTTTTGTGTGGCTAGGATATTTTTTTTTTCTTAAAAATCGGGGTGGGGTAAGGGGGTAAAATGGGGTTAAAACTTTTCTTTATTTTTTTTTTCAGTTTATTTTTCGTTAAAACGAAAAAATACACTTTTTTCGGAATTTTTTTTTTAATTTATTTATTTATTTTTATTTTTATTTTAATAAACCTAGATCTATAGGAGAAAGTATTATCTTGTTGGCAGCAGTTTTTTTTCTTAGTGAAAAAGTCCAAACGAAAAATTACACTTTTTTCGGATTTTTTTTTTTTTAATTTATTCATTTATTTTTATTTTTATTTTAATAAACCTAGATCTATAGGAGAAAGTATTATCTTGTTGGCAGCAGTTTTTTTTCTTAGTGAACTTGCAGAGATATGTTTAAACCTATTTTTCTCGAAAACTATTGACCTTTGATCAAAAGGTCCAATATTTTTTTTACGTAAAATTAATCAATAAATAATAATTTTTTATCGAAATTGTAAAATTCTTAAACATAAATTTTCTTGGAGAAATATATTACAGAAACACTTTAGAACGCACACCTCTGACATACACACAATTGTATTTTTGGGTAAGTAGGGGAATAAATAACTTATATTACCACTATTAACCGTACTTAATTTTAATGTGATAAGTCAAAGCATTTTCTTGTAATTACACAAAATCGATTTTCCTAATTTAAACTTTTTTTATGATATAAAAAAATCTGAGGGTGATGGAGACAAACGGCCTTCGGATTTGGATTCAGCGACCCAAAATTAGTATAAACCTATGTCTGGAATCTCAGTTAGTGAAATCTTCAGATTTGTCGACCAGTGTAATTTGTAAAACATTCGCAAAATATTTGTAAAAGTTATACCCAAACGATGCTTAGATATCGTTAGACCCTATTTCTTATATGCGCATGTGCTCCCTGAGTGAAGGGCAAGGGGCCGTCGTCCTCCCTTGGCTCTTCAGATATATTTATATTATTTTGTTTTATTTTTAACAATTTTGAAGTGTTTTGTCCTTCAGATTTCTAAAAAAATTGCCTGCGGTGCTGGAAATGCTTACGGAACGCAAATCCATAAGAAACTATTTAAATATCTTACAAATAATTATAATTTGCTTTGAGGTGTTTAGAATATGATTTATTAAAGTAGGTATTCGCCTGCGGAACAATACCATGATTACCGAGCCGAATCCGAGTGCCGGCCATACATTTTGATGAAAAAGTTTTTTAAAACATTTTTTTTTAATTCTAAGCTTTTAGAAAGTTTAGAAAATGCATCATTAAAAATTCTAAAAATTTTCGCCTGCGGCGCTAAAGTTGTTAACAAACAGAAAAAAAGATTTTTAATTAATATAATATAATAATAATAATTTGCAAACCTATATCTTAGAAATGTGGCACCTACATATTTCTAAAACTTTTGGCCTGCGGCGTTAAAGATAATGTGTTATTTTTTTTTAGAAGTTTCCTCTGGCTATTTGAAGTTTTATAAATATATATATTTTTAATTGTTGATTATAAGAAAATACATGAACTTGAAAATTTAAAAAAAAATCGCCTGTGGCCCTTAACTTGATATCATAATATGAATTAATAAATTTTTTAAAATTGCTTTTGAAATTCTAAAAAATACGATACTTTAGGATTTCTAAAAATTTTCGCCTGCGGCGCTAAATGTTGTGATGCCACTCAATATGTTTCTTATAAACTCCCCCCCCCCTCCATATAGAAATATTTTTAGTCCATAAGAATTTTTAATAAATCCAAAGCCACCATACCAATATAAGCAACTCGTGGTCGCAAAAAAAGCGTAAAATAGTAGCTATATGTCATTTTGGTTGGGATTTTCTCATTGATTGTGAAAATTTTGTAGTAGAGGAGTGCAATTTCTTTAGTAAAGAAACTTTTTATTGTATAAATTACAGATCTTTAAAAAATAACTTTATTATTATTACTGTATATAGTTACTACGTAATTTTTCAATAAATTTGAAAATATAAAAAGTAAAAAATTACAAATTAGTTATTGTATTGCTTTGCAGTTACTTGTAATAAAGTCTCAAATTAGAGCAACCTTTTACAAAAAAATACCTAATATTTTACTAAAATAACTCAAAAAAGCATACTTAAATTTACAAATAATTTGTGTAATAATACTAAATTATTGAGAAAAATTACAGTGGGTAACCAACTACCCAAGCGAGTTCCTGTAAATTTTACAATTTTTTTTTCTAGAATCTGGTTTTTGATAAAATTAGGAATAGTATAGATTTGCATTGATTTGGACATAAAATGCGTTTTTTTTTCGAAAAAATGAAATATGAATAAACTTAGCAGCAACTAGTCAACAAGATTTTCTTTTTATAATTTTGGATTAGAATTTGGGGTAAAGTTTGGACCATATAAATACAACCATGTACTTTTTTAAATGTTGTTTTTAACTAAATAACCTTTATAATAATTATTTACACATTTTTCTACCTAAATATTTTAACTAGATAACATAATTATGTTAAATTTTTACAAAACATAATAATAATAATTATACTTATAAGTAAGTTTTGTAGTTAAAGTAATAACAGGTTTATTTTAAAATTTCACATTTTGTCGGTTTTAACACCGAAATTTATATTTAAATGATCGTTAAAATTAGAAGTAGAAATGTGATAAATTATCACTGATAATGTATATTATACATATACAGGGTGATCAATAACTGGCTTTGCAAAATTTAAGAGGTTAATCTAAATTCAAAAATATGAAAAAAGGGTTGGTCGGAAATGAGCCCTAAGGGAGCTACAGCCTTTCGAAGGGTGCGTCTAAAATAAAGTTTTTACTTAATATACACTGAAAAGGACGTTGGTATTTTTACAAAAAAAAAATACTAACATTATTGCAGCGATTTTATATTGTTATGTTGTAAAATCAAAAGTTAGTTTAATAAAAACGCAATATTATTGTAGATTTACTAAATTTTTCGAAAATACTTGAACATTTTACAAAAAAATACAAATTACAAAGACGTGTTGTAATATTGAAAAAATGCTAAATAATTTCACAAATTATTATGTAATATCACAGGAAAATGTTGTGAAATTACAAAAAAATCATTTTTATGAATTTACAAGATTACAACGCAGTTTAGTTAAATTACAAAGTTTATATCTAATATTACTAACAAAACCGGTGGCATTAAATAACCAACGATCAAGGCCGTATCCAGGGGGGGGCTAAAATTTTATACGAAAATCTAAACATTTTCAAAGCTTCTCCGGGACCCGGGTTCAAGGCCCGGCGTTGATAGTTTCTTTTAGTTTATAATAAATAGTTTATACTTTATTTTTACTCCCCCGGAACGATAAGGACACAAAGCGAAGCAAATATGCAGGCTCATTTTCAAGTCGACATTACACCTTCAAATTCGTAAAAAATTTCGCCTGCGGCGCTAGAGTTTTTGATGCATTTAAACTTTAAATACACTTTTAAAATTAAAATAGACTATAACATTTCTAAAAAATAATCGCGCTATAGCTATTTTACTCCACCAGAACGATAAGGGCACAAAGCGAAGCAAATATGCACGCTCTTTTCCAAGTGGACCATACAGATTCAAATTCGTAAAAAATTTCGCCTGCGGCGCTAGAGTTTTCTTGCATTTAAACTTTAAATAGTAACACATTTTAAATTAAAATAGACTATAAAATTTCTAAAAAAAATCGCTGGACTGCGCGCTATAGCTTTTTTACTCCCCCAGAACGATAAGGGCACAAAGCGAAGCAAATATGCACGCTCTTTTCCAAGTGGACCATACAGATTCAAATTCGTAAAAAATTTCGCCTGCGGCGCTAGAGTTTTCTTGCATTTAAACTTTAAATAGTAACACATTTTAAATTAAAATAGACTATAAAATTTCTAAAAAAAATCGCTGGACTGCGCGCTATAGCTTTTTTACTCCCCCAGAACGATAAGGGCACAAAGCGAAGCAAATATGCACGCTCTTTTCCAAGTGGACCATACAGATTCAAATTCGTAAAAAATTTCGCCTGCGGCGCTAGAGTTTTCTTGCATTTAAACTTTAAATAGTAACACATTTTAAATTAAAATAGACTATAAAATTTCTAAAAAAAATCGCTGGTCTGCGCGCTATAGCTTTTTTACTCCCCCAGAACGATAAGGGCACAAAGCGAAGCAAATATGCACGCTCTTTTCCAAGTTGGACCATACAGATTCAAATTCGTAAAAAATTTCGCCTGCGGCGCTAGAGTTTTCTTGCATTTAAACTTTAAATAGTAACACATTTTAAATTAAAATAGACTATAAAATTTCTAAAAAAAATCGTTGGACTGCGCGCTATAGCTTTTTTACTCCCCCAGAACGATAAGGGCACAAAGCGAAGCAAATATGCACGCTCTTTTCCAAGTGGACCATACAGATTCAAATTCGTAAAAAATTTCGCCTGCGGCGCTAGAGTTTTCTTGCATTTAAACTTTAAATAGTAACACATTTTAAATTAAAATAGACTATAAAATTTCTAAAAAAAATCGCTGGTCTGCGCGCTATAGCTTTTTTACTCCCCCAGAACGATAAGGGCACAAAGCGAAGCAAATATGCACGCTCTTTTCCAAGTTGGACCATACAGATTCAAATTCGTAAAAAATTTCGCCTGCGGCGCTAGAGTTTTCTTGCATTTAAACTTTAAATAGTAACACATTTTAAATTAAAATAGACTATAAAATTTCTAAAAAAAATCGTTGGACTGCGCGCTATAGCTTTTTTACTCCCCCAGAACGATAAGGGCACAAAGCGAAGCAAATATGCACGCTCTTTTCCAAGTGGACCATACAGATTCAAATTCGTAAAAAATTTCGCCTGCGGCGCTAGAGTTTTCTTGCATTTAAACTTTAAATAGTAACACATTTTAAATTAAAATAGACTATAAAATTTCTAAAAAAAATCGCTGGTCTGCGCGCTATAGCTTTTTTACTCCCCCAGAACGATAAGGGCACAAAGCGAAGCAAATATGCACGCTCTTTTCCAAGTTGGACCATACAGATTCAAATTCGTAAAAATTTTCGCCTGCGGCGCTACAGTTTTCTTGCATTTAAACTTTAAATAGTAACACTTTTAAAATTAAAATAGACTATAAAATTTTTAAAAAAATTCGCCTACCGCGCTATAGCTTTTTTACTCCCCCCGAACGATAAGGGCAATAAGCGATTAAATATGCAGGCTCTTTTCCAAGTCGACCATACATCTTCAAATTCGTAAAAATTTTCGCCTGCGGTGCTAGAGTTTTCTTGCTTTAAACTTTAAATAGTACCACCTTTAAAATTTAAATAGACTATAAAATTTCTAAAAAAAATCGCTGGACTGCGCGCTATAGCTTTTTGCTCCCCCAGAACGATAAGGGCACAAAGCGAAGCAAATATGCAGGCTCTTTTCCAAGTGGACCCTACAGATTCAAATTCGTAAAAATTTTCGCCTGCGGCGCTAGAGTTTCCTTGCATTTAAACTTTAAATAGTAACACTTTTAAAATTAAAATAGACTATAAAATTTCTAAAAAAATTCGCCTAGCTTTTTTACTCCCCCCGAACGATAAGGGCAATAAGCGATTAAATATGCAGGCAATCGCTGGACTGCGCGCTATAGCTTTTTGCTCCCCCAGAACGATAAGGGCACAAAGCGAAGCAAATATGCAGGCTCTTTTCCAAGTGGACCCTACAGCTTCAAATTCTTAAAAAATTTTGCCTGCGGCACTACAGATTTCATGCAGTTAGACTTTAAATAGTAATACTTCTAAAATATAAATAGGCTATAAAATTTATAAAAAAATCGCCTGCGGCGCTATAGCTTTTATACGTTCTTTTTTTTTTGAGTTTATAAAACCTAAGCTTGAAATTTGTCAATATTTTCGCCTACGGCGCTAGAACTTATACCATTGTTTTCAAATTTAAATAGACCAGCACAGTTGTAAAATTTTTTACCTGCGGTGCTAGGGCTTTCTTATTTTTTTTTATTTGAATTTTTAAAACTTGAGTTTTACTACATTGAATAAAAAAAAGCCGGAAATTAACAGAAGTAAAAAAAATAAAATATTTTCTCTTGCGGCGCAATTTTCATTGTTTTCGAGATTTAGGGAAAAAATTTTTTAGCCCCCCCCCGAAAAAAAATCCTGGATACGCCCTTGCCAACGATATTGTAAGTAATTTCACAAAACAATTTTTAGAGTGTATCTGGAATCTTGTGAACAGTAAAGAAATTTTGCACATGCATTAACACCGATAAATCTATATAATTTTTATTGGGTAACTAACACTGATAATCCTATAAAAATTTTATTTGGTAACTTTAAACCGGGGCGTGCAATTCTTTTGCTTTGGTTTACAATATTCCAGAGATATTAAATAAAAACTCGTTTTTAGACGCACCCTTAGAAGGGCTATAGATCCCTTTGGGCTCATTTCGGGACCCACCTTTGTAGGAACTTCTTTTCATACTTTTGGATATAGAATAACGTCTTAAATTTTGACATGAGAGTTATTGATCAAATCTCATGCCTCTTTATAAAAAATTAAAGTGAAGGAAATCCAAAATGAACCCTGAGGAAAAATAGTAAAAATGTAGAATTAGGTATTTTTAAATTTAAAAATACTGTCAATCTTTGCTAGTGAAGTATAGGTACTCAAAATTATCCCTGCCCACAAATTGATCCTCCTTATGACCATCAGAGCGATACACCTTTCATGTGGATGTGATGTGCTAGCATCACGTGTGAAAGCGACGTTTACTGGCGATTGGGTGCCCTGAAGTGATTACATCACATCACATGATATGTGAATCACTCGCCATACGTATTTATAATTAATTTAGTGTATATTTAAAATATAATTATTTATTTATTTATTTCTATTTGAGTTGCATTATTAACTCATAATCACAAGCAAATTTGGTTTTTCTTGGGTTGGCAACAGGATTAAAGAACATCGCTCATTGGTTTTGAAACTAATTAATTTATGGTGAAAACTAAATAAAAATCACGTTTATTGCAGTTTAGGCGTTTTTTTACAAAATTTATTATTTTCCCAAATGCAAATTTTGTCTTTTTTTGTAAAACCACTAAAATAGAAAAAATATTATTGGCACACATGTCTATTTATAAACCTGGAAGCGTGCGCCAAATAGGTCTATAATAAAACTATAGTTTTATTATACTTATAAGTATTAGTATTTTAATATACCTATTATTAATGTTCTGTTTTATTTTGGAGACAAGTAAAATAAAAATATAAAATTCATATAAAATATACAGTTTATACAATATTATCAAAGACTAATGGATGCTCTAATGTTTTTCATCTGGGGCGTCTGGCAACATGCAAAAAAGTCCAATTTGGTGTCTTCAGCGTCTTGCAATGTCTGGGGAAGATGTTTGTTTAATGTTTCGGGTAATAATAAGGAACAAGCACCACCCATTACCAACATGGTACCCATTATAATCAAAGGTAAGGTCAACATGTCAGAACCCTTAAAAAAAGATTAAAGTTTAACCTAGAATTGCATTAATATAATTGGAGAGAGAATCTCACAAACCTAACATCAACCAAAATAAAGGCAACAACTAATAAAGTGAGGCTAAAAATTGAATTTATTTGAGTAGGGGAACAGGGGGCACAGTGAGTCATTGGGCACAATGAATCGTTGAATATAACTCTACCAATATTAGTTTTAGAAATGTCGCTTTATAATGGCGCGCTAAGAAAACGTTTCTATAGATAAAGGGTCAGTTGCCGGCAAACCTGCGTGGCGTGTGTTGAAGCGAAGAGGTGGCTGCATAAAAGTAAGTATGAAAGTATTAATTTTTTTGTTAATCTGTTATTTAGGTATATTTGTACTACTTTTACGTAAATGCCAGTGTAATTTGGCATTTTTATATTCTTTATTAACTCTTAAATAAGTGTGTTTAAACAAATTTATTAGATATTTGGTATGTTTTTTTATGTCCACTTTGAACTGGTCTGGTTACTGGGGGGACACAGTGAGTCAAAGACCGATTGGACACAGTGGCTCATGATCCACTGTGCCCCAACTAGGATTAAATGTTCCTGTATATTTATAATTAAAATTATTGTACGTATTTTGCTTTCCCATTTAAAAATTTTCTAAATTTAGTAAAGTAAAGTATTCGTGAAAATTTTTTATTTTTTTGCGTATTTTTGCGTTTTATGACGTTTTATGTCTATATAAATCAATTTCAAGTAAAAATTGTTGGTCTATTGGTCGGTCGGTCCGGGAAATCTTGTAGGCAGGATAACTTAAGAACGCTTTAAGCTAGAGACTTTGGCATACAGGTATGTTACCAAAAGTTCTCGCTCGGGATTTTTTTTGGTGAACAATATTTTTTTACAAAAATTTGAAATTTTCATTATAGGGGTTTTTAAGATTGCTGAAATCGAATCTGATAATAAAGAAATTCTTCTCCACCCCCGCAGGGGTGAGGGGGTAAATATTTTAAAATATTTTTCATATTTTCGTGAAAATTTGAATATGGGGGTTTTTGAGGTTGCTAAAACTATACCTTGAAATTATTTTTTTCCAAATCCACCCACTTAGGGGTAGTGATGATTTTTTTGAAAATTGGTTTATAGGGGTTTTTGAGGATGCTGAAAGTCCAAAAGTCCAAAACTTCAACAATCAATGTATACATTTAACATTGTTTTTCAAGGTCTTTATTTACGTTAAACTAACGTTTTACTTTTTTTCTTACTTAAGAGTTTGATTTTCAGGGTTTTGATTTACCTACGTTAATTAATTTTGTTTTGTATTTTGTTACCAAAGAGTTTTATTTAAGTTTATTTAACTATGTAGGTATCTAAAATAAACATTTTTTTTAATTAATAAATTGACTTAATTTATTTAAATATCACGATTAACTGTACCCCATACTGATTCACTGTACCCCTTGTAGTGATTCACTGTACCCCATACTAGGGGCTCAGTGAATCAAATGACATACTCTCAGAAAAGTACTTATAAAAAAATATAAATGATGGTCTATTCATTTTTAATTTAAACCTGCAAATTATGTTAGCTTGAGTTTGATTTTCAGGGTTTTGATTTACCTACGTTAATTAATTTTGTTTTGTATTTTGTTACCAAAGAGTTTTATTTAAGTTTATTTAACTATGTAGGTATCTAAAATAAACATTTTTTTTAATTAATAAATTGACTTAATTTATTTAAATATCACGATTAACTGTACCCCATACTGATTCACTGTACCCCTTGTAGTGATTCACTGTACCCCATACTAGGGGCTCAGTGAATCAAATGACATACTCTCAGAAAAGTACTTATAAAAAAATATAAATGATGGTCTATTCATTTTTAATTTAAACCTGCAAATTATGTTAGCTTAAAGATCAAAGAAACGTAGTATGAAAAAAAAACTGAGTTATTGTCAAAACTTTTAAAAATATGCGCTCTGAAAAAGTAAGTGACTCACTGTGCCCCCTGTTCCCCTACATTATGCGCTAGGGTGTCGGGATGGCAAAACTATTATTTCTTAAAATCCGTTAAGGAATGCCGATGAAAATGGAACCTGTTAACAAACCCTGCTGAAAATAACGGGTCTGGGCGGGTATAAATGGTGCATAAACCGGACCTGAGCGGATGAAATTCACCCGCTCAAGTCCGGTCTATGCATCATTTATACCCGGGTAGACCCGTCATTTTCAATAGGGAATAGATACTGAATGTTTTGACCAAACTTAAACCATTAACTTTGCTAAAAAGGGGTTAAAACCCTTATTTAAGTTTTTTAGCGAACGCTACTGGTACACATTATTTAAACAAATTAAAAAAATTATCTTAAGATCTAGATATAATCCCGGTAGTTTGACTATAGAGTGTAGCATTTATTCGATTTTTATAATTTTAAATAAAATTTAAAATTCATGTCTAAAATTATAAAGTAATAAAGCTATAAAAATGTAAACTTAGATTATCTTACTTAACTAATTACTTACCAAATAATTGACCAATGGTATAAATATTGGTCCCACCATTCCCATAACGGAACTTATGCTCATTCCCAGGCCTCTGACTACCGTCGGATATAGTTCTGAAGCCATTAGCGGTAAGACCACGAAAGACGAGGAGATTCCCATTTTTCCAATACAGTAAAGGCCAAGAGTTACATAAAAATCTGGAAAATATACATAAAAACTGCACACACAAAAAACTGTGTGTAACAACACGAGTTTCAAGCTGTTAACAGTTAAAAACTCACTTCATTAGCAAAAGAATAATGACCAGAAAAATAAAAATTTCCCCTATGCCTATGGTTCATAAAAAAATATTTTTTGTCCTCAGTTTAATAATTATTTGTCTGATATACCATGAAAAAACTTTAATTGAAAAACAATAAAAAAAAAAGAAAAATAATAACTAGGTATAGTATACATATAATATATATTTTACTAACTGGCACCTGTGAGCTGAGGCAAGGGGAAGATAATAAAATTTAGATTATATGTACTTATATTTTTTTTTGAATTTTTTTTTAATTTAAAAAAAAAAAAAAAAATAAAAGTAGTTTTTACTCCCTTTGACCCGCTTGCCCCACCCCAATTTTTATGAAAAACCATCCCAGCCAAGAAATTTGGACCAGGAACCTATGATCTAAAATTGAAATTACCTCAAAGCTATCGTGGTCACAAATTTTCCCAGACAGACCGACCGACAGACAGAAAAGGTTTTTCGATGCAATCACTTTTTTCGAGAAAAAAAAAACAAAAACCAATAAAAAAAATCAAATTTTTGTTGGCGTAGAAAGTAAAACAAAAAGCAGAGCCGTAGCGAAGTCTTATTGAGGGGTAAGGTTCAATTTTGCCAACTTATTTTCCCAGAAAAAGAAGTGATAACGAAAAACAACGTTCATCAGTTCAATTTGATTAAAGAATTACCATCTGTTCAAATTTTCCTTCAAATTACCTTTTTCGACGAGATTGAGGAGTCTTTTTACGGCTTTATAAAAAGCTTAACAAATGGTCTGGTAGATTCTTTTGAAATTTTCAGTTTGGAGATTGATATATTTTTGTTAGAAGCTTTCCAAATATGAATATGTGCAGGGGTTATATGCATGTGCAGGGGTTATATGCATGAAAAAGCTTTTTCAATTAGATAAAAATTTTGCTACAACTACAACAAAAACACATTTAACAGAAAATCAAAAGAATTTTTAATAAACAGAACCTATTACTCTTTAAAAGAGTTTTTAAATAATTATAATTAATTATAATTGAAATATATGTTTTTAAATATTTTTATATAAATTTTGACAATGTCCATATTTTGTTAAGTATTGGTCACTCTACTTAATAAGTATAATATACTGTAACATTATCTGACAATAAAATTACTTTACTTTACTTTATAATAAAAAAATCAATTTATTTTGCTTTAAAGCAAAATAAAATTAAATAGTAAAGACGGTATAATCTCTAATCGGAAATACAATTGATCAAGGTGATATCTTTATATGGAACGCCTTCAAATAAGTACAAAAGATTAAATTATAACAACAACAAAATAAATGGTATAAATACTTATGTATTTATTGAGAATGATTTAGAAGACAATTTTGTTCAACTATCATAATATCGGTTTCACCCAATAAAAAACAAGGCATTATCATAACAACGGGATATTTTAAGGGATATCCAGAAGCTTGCATAAGAATATAAAACATAAGAATGCGATGCCGTGATTGGCTTACAAGATACATGGCGGCCCATCAAGCCAATCACGGCATCGAATTGTTATGTTTTATGTTCTTATTCGAGCTTGTGTCTCGAATATACAGCCTGTTCCAGAACTCGCGTACCGAAATTTGAGGGTATATTAAAAATCCTCTGGAAACTATGAAAAAAATTTCAAAAAAAATCTGATTATAAATTACCATTAAAGGTTGAATTTGTAGCTATGGAAGCAAATTTAATTATTGCAGGTACATATTCTGTAGGTTGACATGGTGATTAATGTGACATAAATATTTATTAATGTCATAAAAAAATATCAAAACTTTCATGATGTTTACTTCAGAAGAGTATTGCGAAATGCTAATTTTATATGGCGAGTGGGGCCGGAGTGCTTCAGCTACATCTGTAGAATATTCTATTCGTTTTCCCAATAGAGAACATCCTAGCAGAAATGTTATTTTAAGATTGGTGCAAAGGGCAAGAAATTCTGGAAATTTAACTCCAAACAAAAAAGGGATTGGAGGCGCTCCGCGAACTGCAAGAACTGTTGATAATGAAGAAGCTGTCATTCAGGCTATTAAAGAAGAACCTGAAATAAGCCTTAGTATCGTGGCTAGAAATCTTGATATGTCTAAGACCTCTGTTCAACGAATTCTAAAAGATGAAAAAATGCATCCCTTTCATTACACTCGAGTACAATGCTTGACACCGGAGGACTATCCTTTACGAGTTGAATTTTGCACATGGCTGTTGCAGAAACATCAAGAAAATGAAAACTTTGTAAAAAGCATTCTTTTTACGGATGAGTCTGGGTTTCAAAGAGATGGTTTTTTTAATTCAGGGAATTCTCATGTTTGGGGATAGGAAAATCCCCATGCCTTCAGGCAAGGAAATCCCCAACGAAGGTTTTCCTTGAATATTTGGGCCGGAATATTGGGAGATGCTATAGTAAGTTATTTTGAGAAATAAACCACCATAAAATGCTTAAAATATTTGTTTTTAGGTTGGACCCCATGAGTTTCCTGGCAGATTGAATGGCGAAACCTACACTAACTTCTTAAGGGATGAAGTGGAAAATCTTATTGATGACATCCCACTTCAAAGGTTGCCAAATGTGGATAACATCTGGTTTCAACATGATGGCTGTCCAGTGCATTTCTCAGAAACGGCAAGAAGCCAACTCGACATCAGTTTTCCAAACAGTTGGATAGGCCGTGGGGGTCCCAGAAGGTGGCCTCCTAGATCCCCTGATCTCACTCCAATGGACTTCTTTTTATGGTAAAAAATTTAGTGTATAGAAATATGCCAGACACTGTAAAAGAACTAGGAGACCGAATACATGAAGCGCTTGAGTCAGTAACTCCAAATATGATTATTAATGCCAGGAGAAGTCTGTTAAAAAGAGCTGCTTTATGTGTTCAAGTTGGTGGAGGTCATTTTGAACATATTCTTTAGCATGCTTCATACATTGAACGCGAGTTTGCTAAAAATAATGCGTTTCTTCATCTTTTAGAGTTCATTAAACACAGGACAGACATATCAAGATTTCTTGCCACGATACTAATGCTTGTTCCAGATTATTCTTCAAAAGTCTAAATGACAGCTTCTTTATTATCAACAGTTTTTGCATTTCGCGAAGTGTCTCCAACCACTTTTCTGTTTGCGTTTAAACTTCCAAAATTCCTTGCCCTCTGCACCAATCTTAAAATTACATTCTAGCTAGAATGTTCTCTTTTCGGAACACCGATAAAAAATTTTCCTATGTTCATTACTTTGAAATAAATAAATAATATTCAGTTATTGTATTTTTATTTTATTAATTTGTATTAAGAATTTATAGCCAGTAAATCAATTAAAAGATCTGAGTTTCTAATTAAAAAAAACACTACATTCAGTGCGCTGAATGGAGTTGCAGCGGCAGTTTGTTGCTGCCGTCTAAGACGGGTATCATAAAACCACCGCCGGATGGAGTGACCCTATAAAAATAGAATATTTGATAGCCTGTCAGTTTTGTCAAAATATAATAACCTAAAAAGATTCTAAAGTTGAAAGTCTTAAACAATGCACGAGTCAACCATTAAAATGCAACCATAGTTACTAAGAAGTAGGGAAAAACTAATTTTTAGGTAATTTAACATCAGCAACAGGATTGGTCAGATTAAATAGCTTCCTTTTTAATTAGTATTGAAGATGGATTTTTTTTTTAATTTTTTTCATATTTTCCAGAGGGTTTTTAATATACCCTCAAATTTCGGTACGCGAGTTCTGGAACAGGCTGTATAACAGAAAATCAAATATATACCAGTTTTCTAGTTCTTTCATATAACAAGCTTGATAATGTAATATTACAACAAAATATCAACTAAAATGCAAAATTGAGGCAATTTTTATGTATTATTAGCTTATTTTAATTTAATATTAATAATATTTAACGAATAGTTTTTTTATTCCAAAAATTAGAAATGTCAAACATGAATTTATTGTGTCAAAATAAATTAACATCAAAGTAATTATTATTAATTATTTATTCAAATTACTTTTGAAGATTTAAATTGTTAAAAAATTGTTTCAAAAAATAGTCCGGCAAATACACCTCCAGATTCGGTATATTACATATGAAGATGCACTTTTTGGGCCAGATATTTTGTCGCTTGAATATTTTCCCGGAATAGTCGCCTGTTTTAGGGGTAATTACCCCCATTACCCCTCTAAATCAGTCACTGACTTGGCAAAAATTGGTAGGTACGGGCTATTCTTTTAGTAAACCAAAATAAAATATTTAGGAAGGAATAAACCAAAATTCACTTTAACAAAATACTCGCAAAATACTTACCATTTTCCACAAGAAAAGTGGCTAAACACGCAGATCCTCCCACAACCATACTAATGCAAAGCGTCCATCGCCTTCCCCATTTTTCCATAGCTGGCCACAAAAACAAATACGTAGGCAGCTCCACTGCTCCAGCCAAAAAGAAATTTAAGTATTCGTCTCCTCCTAAAGCTGGTGCGTAATATGACAGACCTAGACAAGAAAATTAGTCTATATTTAAAAATTTTATCATGTAAAAATTACAATGAGACTTTTTGCTTTTAAATATTTACTAAACTGACTGGTAAACTATTAAGTTTGATGAATCTTATAGTAATAAAATACAACAAATTTTCTTCCATACGGCGTGCCACACTTTACATTTGATGCTCTGTGAGCAGAGGTATCTAAATTCAAAAATTTAGTCTAGCGTTATGACTATCGGAATTTTTTAATTGAAATATCTCGGCTTATATGGCGTCAAATTTTAAGTGAAACAAACCGTTAATTTTACGATTTTTTCACTAAGGGTTTAATATAAATGGTTTAAGATTCCCATTGTATATTTAATATATCCAAACAGTATCGGACTGGACAACCCGAGGTGAGATTTGTGACATGTGAGGTGCCCCCAAGTTAATTAAGGTAAAAAAAATATCCTCAAAATAAAAGGAATAAAGCTTTACGTCAAAATGTTGATGACTTAAAGAAAAGGTCCTAAGTATTAATTATCGTAAAATTTGTCCATTTTTAACCCTCACCCTCCCGCCATCTAACGCAGCGTAACTTTTTTAAGAACCCGCACCCCGTCCTATTTGTTATGTAACTTTTTTTACAAAAAGTAAAGAAATTTAAAAGAAATTTAGCTTTAAGGTTTAAACCGGTTTTAACCCGTTATTAAAAGATCGAACCTACGTATATTTGGAATTCCCGAAACAAAATCCGAAAAAACAGATGAAAAAATAATTCAAATATGTAAAAACAGTCTAAACATTGAATTAACTTCTGAAGATTTTCATAGATGTCACCGCGTGGGCAAAATCAAAACAAACAAACAATATGTAAACAAAAACAAACACAGAGCAATCCTGATTCAACTTTCTAGTTATAAAACTAAATGGAACATTAACTCGAAAAAAAAACTACTACAAGGTACAAATGTTACCATTAAAGAAGACTTAACACAGACACAGTTAAAATTATATCAAGAAGCATGTGAGGTTCATCGCTTTAAAAATACATGGACAAGTGACGGCAATGTTATGGTGTTAATAGGCGAAGATAAAAAACCGTACAAAAAACAAGAAAAATAATTTTTATTAAAATCTTTCATGTACATATTTGTGCTAGAAAAAAAAATATATATTTAATGACACTTTTTGGGTTTTGTCAGCGGGTATTTTGCAAATTTATATATTCATTTTTTTTTTTTTTACGCGCTCTCTTTTTTTTGTAAAATAAATAAAAAATATCAAATAAATTTAATCATAATATAGCCAGCTATACCTATATTTCTTTTTTTAAGTCACCACAGACGGAAATAAATAATTCAGCTTTTCTCTGTTTTTTTTGTTGTTTATAATTTTATTCACTAATCACCTAATTAAAATTAAGCACTTTATTTTTTTTTTATTTCTTAAAATGTAGTTAATATAAATGGAAACAATTAGTATAGCTCACTTAAATGTTAGAACGCTTATTGGACATTTCAATGATTTTAAAAATTTTCTTTCGCAAAAAAAGTTCGATATATGTGTATTAAATGAGACTAGACTCGACGCCTCGATTCCTGATGATAGCGTGCACATTGAAGGCTACAAATTTCTGCGTAGCGATCGCAACAGGCACGGAAGTGGAGTGGGCGTTTACTTAAGGTCGAATTTGGGGTATGAACGTTTGAATATTAGCGGCAATATTGAACAGTTATGGGTAAAGCTAAAAAATGATGATTATGAGTTGGCTCTTGGTGTAATTTATAGGCCTCAAGAAATAAGTTACACACAATTTTGGACGGTGTTTAAGGACAGTTTTGATGAGGTTACGCAGCATGTAAGTAATATAGTATGTATGGGTGATTTTAACTCTGACTTACTTGTTTATAACAGTGAATCTAAATATGTAAATAAGGCCATAGGTGATCTAGATCTTAAGAAAATTATCAATCAGCCAACACGTATCTTCGGAAATTCCGCAACACTAATAGATTACATTTTAACAAATAATGAAAGTATTTTGTCTGAACCACAGGTGATATCTACTTATATAGAAACAGATCACGAACTTATTTTTTGCAACTTAAAATTTAAACATAAAACTAATTTACCTATATATAAAACATCTAGAGATTTCAAAAATATTAATATTAATCAATTTAACAATGATCTGAAGTCTATACCGTGGAGAAACATCTATGACTTAGACAATATAGATGCCAAAGTAGAGTTTATTAATAAAAATATTACTGAACTATTAGATCTTCATGCGCCCTTCAGAACTGTTAGGATTACTAAAAAATACTCTCCTTGGTTAACACATAATATAAGGGAAATGATGAGTTTACGTGAAAATGCTTTAAGTCGTTTTAAGAGAACAAAAAATAACAATGATTGGGAAAATTACAAAGCTCTAAGAAATACCGTAAATGTTGCAATTAAGCATGAGAAAAAAGTATATTATAACCAGTTATTAATAAACTCAAATTCTAGTAATTTATGGTCAAACTTTCAAGCTTTAAATATTAACAAAAAAAAATTAAATTCACTCCCTGAAAACTTATCAAATGTGGAAAGATTAAACTTTAACTTCATAAATTCTATACTCAATCTCTTAAACGACACAGATACTATAAATTTTTATAATAATAATCTTAAAAATCCACAGTCATTAAAATTGTCGTTTGAAGATGTTACAGAAGAAGAAATTTCAAAAATTATAAGTAAAATTAAAACCAAAGCCATAGGTTGCGATGGTATCAATATTTTAACAATTAAACTATGTATTCCTTTTATTTTGCCCTATTTAACGCATGTTATTAACTTTTGTTTAAAAAAATCTGTATTTCCTGCGGTATGGAAAAAGGCTCTTGTCATTCCGATCCCCAAAACATCAGATGCAAAAACTTATGATAATATTCGGCCTATTAGCATTCTACCAACTTTCTCAAAAGTTTTAGAAAAAGTTATTTTAAACCAAATCGAAACGCATTTATCTAAAAATAATATTATACCTCCTAGACAGTCTGGTTTTCGTCCTGGACATAGTTGCTGTACAGCGTTACTTAATATATCTGATGATATTTTTTTAGCAAATGACCAGGAATTTTTGACTATTTTGACTCTTCTCGATTATACGAAAGCCTTTAATTGTATTGACCACAAAACATTATTAGCTATATTGCATTATATAGGCTTTTCAGCTAACGCGGCTAGTTTACTTGCTAATTATTTAAAAGAAAGACTACAAGCGGTTAGTTATAATGGTAATTTATCTTCTTATTTGAGCTTAACTACTGGAGTTCCCCAAGGTTCGATCTTAGGGCCGTTACTCTTTATTATATATATTTTTAATTTTATAAATGCATGTATCTCGTCAACGCAACACTTTTACGCTGACGAGAGTCAAGTTAAATTGTCATTTAAACCAGAGGAAAGTGCTCAAGCTGTTACTGCGTTAAACTATGATCTAAACAATATTTTTGATATATCTAAAAAGCACTGTCTACTACTAAATGCTTCTAAATCTACATCAATACTTTTTGGTAAGAAAAAGCATAGAATAAATATAACATATAACAACTTATTTAAATAAAGGCTATATGAATTTAAGGATATTATATCAAAATAAAACATATTTAAAAAGAAAACATAAAATACTGTTATGTGAGTCATTAGTTTTGTCGCAACTAAATTTTTGTGATGTTGTTTATGGTCCTAATTTAACAGTATTTGATATAAATCGTGTTCAAAAACTACAAAACTCATGTCTGCGCTTTATACATGGAATTAGGAGAAGTGAAAATATCAGTCATACGCTTAAACCCACTGGCTGGCTGAATATGAGGGACAGAAGATTCTTACATTCTGCAATTTTATATTTTAAGATTATTACAAATAAGGCCCCCACATACTTAGCCAATAAAATAACATACCGTACAGACGTTCATACTTTAAATTTGCGCTTCGGAAAAGCGCTCACAATTCCAAAACATTCAACGGCAATGTATACCAGATCTTTTTCATACCAAGTTGCCAATTTAGTCAATAATCTAAGTTTTAATTATAAAAATCTTACACTAAGACAGTTTAAAAGAAAAATTTACTTGGAACTTTTATATAAGCAAACCGATCTACAATGAAACTTGAATTGTCCAAAATGATGCGAAAATATTTTTTTTTTTTCTCTTAATCTTTGTTTTCAAAATTGGTTAGAATAGCTGGTTGTATTATGATATAGGATATTATGTTCATATATAAGTTTATTTTAGTATGTATACTTTATAGATAAGTTAATTTAGTTTTTAGTTTATAATTTTGGGGGTTAGATGTAAGAATAGACGCATTGTGTCAGATCCTCTTTCTTTTTCTTTCCAAGCTATCACTAAATTCGATCTGACACAGTGTGAACTAAATCTCGCCCTACAATAGTACGTTTTGTTGTAATTACTAAATTTTATTTCAATAAAGACCTTTATTATTATTATTATTATTATTATTATTGCTTCTGTATTTTAACCAAAAGCCGGCTAACCGATAACCGGTTATTGACCATGGTTTCCCATCTCTATTTTTCCTTGTTTAGAGGCGTGTAAAATAAAAGCACCACGTACATTTTTTATGGGAAATGGCCCCCGGTTAAATTTGCTGAAATTCAAATATGTTGGAGTTCCCAACTGACCAATTAAAAGTCTCTATGGGCACAAAGCTCTAAGTCAGTCTTATAGTTTTCGTGCTAGATCTTAACAAAAATGGCATTTTGTCTTTTGGTATAACTCCCGAACGAAACAAGATTTTTAGATAGAAGTTGAACTGAGTTACTTAAAATAATTACACCTTTACTTTGAATGCCAGTGGGGTCCGACAAAAGAAAATATTTTTTTTATTTTACCCTTTTTACTTAATCGTTGAGACACCACTGACTTTTTTAACTGTTTAATCAAGTTATATCAAAATATGTATCTACAAAATGCAATTTTTGTTAAGCTCTAGCACGCAAAACTATAAGACTTAGAGCTTTGTGCCCATGGAGACTTTTAATCCATCAGTTGAGAACTCCAGCACACTTGAATTTCAGCAAATTTAACCGGGGGCCATTTCCCATAAGAAACTTTTTGTAAGTTTATAATTTTTTAAGTGTTACGTGTGTTAAGTGTTTTACTGACACTTACCCCCCCTCTATAACGCGACCTAACCTTAAAAAAAGGTCCTCACCTCACCTTTATCCCTGGAGGAAAAAGAGGCTGCTCAGCAGAAAAGATATTTTGATTAGCCATTTTACAAAAATTTTAAAAATGTGATTGTACTAGTATACTAGTACAAATTAGGTATTAGTGTAACTTGTATTTTTTTTTTTTTTGAATTTGAATCCTTTATTGATTTTACACAATTAAGTGTATATCAAATACAATAATTTATAAAATAATTTTAACAAAATAAAGGTCCTCACCTCACCTTTATCCCTGGAGGAAAAAGAGGCTGCTCAGCAGAAAAGATATTTTGATTAGCCATTTTACAAAAATTTTAAAAATGTGATTGTACTAGTATACTAGTACAAATTAGGTATTAGTGTAACTTGTATTTTTTTTTTTTTTTTGAATTTGAATCCTTTATTGATTTTACACAATTAAGTGTATGTCAAATACAATAATTTATAAAATAATTTTAACAAAATAAAGGTCCTCACCTCACCTTTATCCCTGGAGGAAAAAGAGGCTGCTCAGCAGAAAAGATATTTTGATTAGCCATTTTACAAAAATTTTAAAAATGTGATTGTACTAGTATACTAGTACAAATTAGGTGTTAGTGTAACTTGTATTTTTTTTTTTTTTTTGAATTTGAATCCTTTATTGATTTTACACAATTAAGTGTATATCAAATACAATAATTTATAAAATAATTTTAACAAAATAAAGGTCCTCACCTCACCTTTATCCCTGGAGGAAAAAGAGGCTGCTCAGCAGAAAAGATATTTTGATTAGCCATTTTACAAAAATTTTAAAAATGTGATTGTACTAGTATACTAGTACAAATTAGGTATTAGTGTAACTTGTATTTTTTTTTTTTTTGAATTTGAATCCTTTATTGATTTTACACAATTAAGTGTATATCAAATACAATAATTTATAAAATAATTTTAACAAAATAAAGGTCCTCACCTCACCTTTATCCCTGGAGGAAAAAGAGGCTGCTCAGCAGAAAAGATATTTTGATTAGCCATTTTACAAAAATTTTAAAAATGTGATTGTACTAGTATACTAGTACAAATTAGGTATTAGTGTAACTTGTATTTTTTTTTTTTTTTGAATTTGAATCCTTTATTGATTTTACACAATTAAGTGTATATCAAATACAATAATTTATAAAATAATTTTAACAAAATAAAGGTCCTCACCTCACCTTTATCCCTGGAGGAAAAAGAGGCTGCTCAGCAGAAAAGATATTTTGATTAGCCATTTTACAAAAATTTTAAAAATGTGATTGTACTAGTATACTAGTACAAATTAGGTATTAGTGTAACTTGTATTTTTTTTTTTTTTTTTTGAATTTGAATCCTTTATTGATTTTACACAATTAAGTGTATATCAAATACAATAATTTATAAAATAATTTTAACAAAATAAAGTAAACTAAACTATTCTAATATGATCCGAAGACACATTGGACTCAGTCGCCCAATGCAAACGATCGAAACTTCATGGCTTTTTTTAGAACTTTAAAAAGAGAGATATAAGTCCTTTTGTTAGCTTCCCTTAGAATAACATCGACGTCTTTAATTCGGAATTCATTTAACAATGTTCTGAAACTGGAGTACATTGGACATTCAAAAAGAATGTGACCTAGGGTTTCTACTTTAAATAACGAGCAAATAGAGCAAAGTTCTGTTAATTTTATATTATAAGAAGTGTTGTTGATAAATAGGTAAAGATAGTTAACGTTTGACGTTCTTAATTGAGAGATAAACCTTTTTAAATGTAAATTTAGGTCACTATATAAATGAGAGTTTTTCTTATTAATAGTGAATGAGTAGTCTGATATTAAATATTTATAGTTTCTGCAATAGGTGCTTAGTAAAATCTTATTACCCTCTAGAAAATTTATATTTTGTTCCATTTTAAATAAGATATGATCTACCTCCCTTCTGGATAAATGCAGATAGTCGATTTCCAAGTCGTAATATACCCAGGTGTGGTCCTTTGTAAGTATAAAATATTTTTTAAAAAAGCATTCTGGCTTCTCTCGCATTGATCCGTATACCTAAGGCTCCAAATCTCAGAACCGTATAAAAAAGTTGGACGTACTACAGAATCGTAAAGTTTTTGAACACAGTCCCAGTTATTTATTTTGTTGTAGTTTATTAAATCTAAAGTGCTTTTACTTGCTAGCCGAGATTTTTGCAACCTATCTAGGAATGTATCATTGTACAAACCGGAGTAGTGAATTTTAATGCCTAAGTATATATGACTATTAACGACTTCAACTCTAGTATTATCAAACAAAAAATTATAATCATGTTTTATATTGAAATGTTTTCTGAAAACTATAATTTTAGTTTTAGAAATATTTACCTGTAGTTTTTTCAGTTTACAATACTTAGACAAGATTCTCAGAAGGCGTTGCACTTCTACCGGAGAGTCGGCAAATAAAATTAAGTCGTCGGCAAAAAGGAGCATTCTAATGTTTATTAAGTTATTTATTGAGATACCTTTCACTCCATGCTGTTTAAAAAAAATTTATATGTCTCTTAAGAATAAAGTGGGACTTAATGAGTCCCCTTGCAATACTCCTCGGGTTACTTTTATAGGCTTTGAAGTGCGACCACCCTCCTCTATGATAATGTTGGCTTTAGAGTATAGATATTTTATTATTCTAATAAGTTTGCTACTAATACCGCTTTGAAATAACTCGTTCCATAGAAGAGAATGGTCTACACTGTCGAAAGCTTTATAGAAGTCAACTGCGATCGCAAAAACTTTCCTACCCGCTAGTCTAAGGTGGTTGTTAATTAAAGCATTTAACACAAACAGATTATCATGGCAATTTCTGTATTTCCTGAAACCTGATTGGCTTTCAGGTAAAATTTTTGCGCTTTCTAAAAAAGTGTTAATTCTTTTATTTATAAGAGAGGTAAATATTTTAGTTATGTGGTTCATGATGGCAATGCCTCTGTAGTTTTCTGGTTTAGTGGGATCTCCTTTTTTAAATAAATGTGTTAATTTTGTAAGCGACCAGTCCTTAGGAGTTTCTTCAGTTACCATAATTCTGTTAAAGAGTTTTAGTAAGTAATTAAACCGTCACCATTTAAATTTTTGTAAAACTCATTACTAACTTTATCTGGCCCGGTTGCTTTGTTAAGTTTTGACATATTCAGTATTTTAAAAAGTTCACTCCTAGAAATTGATTGATCGAGGTATGGATGTAGATTATCTATAAAACAGTGATCGCTAACATTGTAATTTTGATTATATATGTCGCAATAGTGAACTTGCCAAGTCTCAATGTCGTCAATACTTGGAGTTATTATAGTTATTGTAGTTAGTGTAACTTGTATTTGTAAAATATTCATTATTAATAATAAAAAAATATTTAGAAGGTTTTTTCAGGAAGCCGTTTTAGTTCCCATAAAGTTTGCAGCCTCATCACGCATCTATATCTCTTATCACTAATCTCTAATCGGACAGAAATCTTATGCTTTTACTGTAAGATTCCATGCTATTCTGAGTATTGTTTTTTTTTTGTAGTTGACAATGAAGAAAGCAAAAAAAAAACTCCTTTCCCAATTATTTTTCTGGAGTATTTCAAAAATACGTCTCTTTGAAAGTTTTTAATGCCCTATCGACTAACCAACATAAACGCTTGTGTTTGTGAACCAAATAAAAGTAATTATTATAGTTTTCCATCTTAGGTTTGAATATCTAAATAGGTCTTTAACTCCATAAGTTTGATGTTTCTTGCAGATCTTCTTTTCCTCGGCAATTGTTTCTTTAATCTTTTGCATGAAGTTTTTTGGGACTGGTTTTCCATTTATCCTAAAAAAATAAAAATAAACTATCTACTTATTTTTTTTACTAACTTTTTATATTAAATTTGAATGAAACTTTAATTTTGAGGAAATTTTAAATTTAGTTTTTATTTCTATTTTCACTACATCTTTTGCTCTTTGCTTAAACAAAAAATTGAAAAAAACCAACAAATTTAAATTTCCAGAGAAAATATGACAGAAATACACTAAAATCACGCTTTTTAAACACAATAACCCCCCAAAACCCTCCTTAGGAACCTTCTATATTATCTATATCTCCCTGGAGATATTAATATAGCTCTGGTAAAAACTTGAACCCTTTGAGTTAAAAGGAATGAAAGTTATGCCCGACATCTTTAATTTTTAATTTTTTCTAAACTTTTTTTGACATTTTTTCACGAATTATGAAAAAAAAAAGAAAACTTTAAGATCGATTACAATACTTTCCCTTTAGCAAAATTCTGAAAGTATAACTAAAAATTTGCATTTACCGGATTACCAAAAAAAAAGTCATTAACTCAAAATTTGCCTCCTAGCAAATATACCTAGTTTGCTGATTAGAAATGTGGCCTTGAGTTTAGTGTTGCCGCCTAAAGCGATAGTTATAGCCAATAAATACCTCTCGTATCTCAACTACGATGCGATATTTCAATAACGATACTTATCGTTCCAGCGTAAAATTTGAATATTTCAGCCATCTAATATTAGTTAAATAAATTTGACTCAAATGTCACATTTTAAAAGAATATGTCAAAAATTACTAAAATGAAGCAGTAATTGCTTCAACATTGTCCTATTTTTATAACAGATATTAAAATATGAGGTCCTGGCAGATGCACTAAGTACCTAATTAGGCTTATAGTAAGTACTGTAGTATCTGACTAATACGCGGGGTAATTTAACAGAAGGCAAAAAGGCCAAAGCTGCTGTTAGTAGGATTTGAGTGCTAAAAATCAATTTTAATTTGATTTTTAGCACTCAACTCATAATAACAGCAGCGCTGGCCTTTTTGCCTTCTTTTAAATTACCCCTCGTATTAGTCAGATACGAGGTCAGATACTACCATACTTACTATAAGCCTAATTAGGTTCTTAGTGCAACCGCCAGGAGTTCATATTTTTATATCTGCTATAAAAATAGGATAATGTTGAAGTAATTTCTGCCTGCAATACGATTTTAATGTATGCTGCATTAAAGAATATATTTTCATTTTTAAAAAAAAACATTAAATTCAAAAATTAAATAATGACGTTTGTGTCAAATATTTTTATCTGATTTTAGGTGGCTTCAACATTCGACTGTCTCTGACTGTACGATACTTATCGCTCTCGCTTCGGTCTCGTTACGGGCGAGAGGCCTCTCGTTATTGTTACAACGATATGATATTTTTCCACCTCTCGCTATCGTTCTGTTCAACGATGACGAGACGATAGGCCTTAGGCGGCAACACTACATGAGTTACATTACTATATGATTTACCTAGCTATGTTAAGAAGGATCTTCTCAGCTTCCTTATACCTTCCTTGAGACAACAACCATCTAGGACTCTCTGGAAGTAGCCACCAATGTCCAAAAAGTGTCAAAAATGGTAAAGTTGTTGCCAAAGCCAGAATCCTCCAATCCCTTATTGCCCATACGATTACGGCCAAAGAAACCAATGCCAAAGAGTATGCTATATTAATTAAAATAGTTACCAATGTTCTGTCTCTTGGACCCACCAACTCTATAGCTACAAAAAAGAAGTACTTCATTATCATCATCATCAAGTTATTAGTGTTTTGAGGTAGCTCTGCATCCCACCTTATTCCAAGTCAGTTATTGTAATTCCCTAAAATTTGTACACCCTATATATTTTGAAATTAAGGGCAGTATTCCATTCTGCTTCTGCTTACCTTTAGAATACCGTTAAACATTTTACATAATTTTACATGATTTCTGATTTTTGGCTAATTCACATAACTTTACGTTGCACAGTGGCAGAATTTTCGAAAAAGCTGGCCAGAATTCAATTTAGCTCTATATGGGGATTTTTGAGGTAGCTGAATACGAAAATGTTATTTTTTTTAAGAGAATGACGGATCCAGTATAGCGGACATAAATGTCAAAAGTTTTAAAAAAGTTGTTTAAAATTATGAATATGCAATTTTTGAAGTTTATTTTTTCAAGAAAATGGTGGATCCAATATAGCGGACATAAATGTAAAAAGTTTGAAAATTTTTGTTTAAAATTATGAATATGGGATTTTTAAGGTCGCTGATTACGAAAATAATATTTTTTTTTTAAGAAAATGGCGAAAATACATTTATATCCCAAAATGTTTATCTAGGACTTTTTTTGGAGATTTTGGGAAATTTGAAACTACCGTATTATACTATTCTGGCTCTACGCGCTGTGAATAGTACAATAAATGCATTACTTACTTATTGTGTACAGTTTATGAACTGTCACCTATGTGGAATGTGAAAAACTCAAGGTCACCTATACTTTACATGCTATATTTTACCTCTTCTCTTCCCCTTGCCTCAGCTCACAGGTGCCTATTAGTATTATGGCAACATTACCTTTAGTTAATACATTGATTATTTATTTGTTTAAAAACACTTTTTTTACCAAAACACTTGCAAGACTAATATTGAAAATAATAAAATAATATTATCTTATTAAATTAAAAAGCTAGTGGTCGAAAATGTATAAAAACCCATGCCAGTTTATAGTATTTAATCATTGCATTCGTTTGGACTTTTTGCATATTTTTTTTAATTTTTTTCAAAATGGGGTAAGAGTTTTTGCGCCAAAAGCTAGCTAAAAGTTACGGCTTTCTAACGGTGTCTCCGTCTTAACTTAATCACGATTAAACAGCAACCAAATCTCTGTTTGAAAATAAAAAACTTTAAAAAAATCATATTTGCATAGCTGAATTTAAATTGCCCTAGATTAAAAACTGTTATACATATATTAATCTTTTTTTCACGAAAACAGCTTAATGCATCTAGAATGAACATGAAGTATTTAGTAATTATTTTCAGGAAGAGGTTTAATTTTCAGCTTAAAAGTAAGGAATTTTTGGTGGCCTTAGAAAAAAAGTCAAAGTTTGAGGAACTAGCAAAAAATAATTATGCCTTTAGAGAGACTAGGAATATGATTTTTACATGCACTGAAGTGTTATATAAACGATCTACCATTCGTTTTTTTGATTGAGTTAATTTTGTTTCCCCCCATTTTGGCCATCAATCTAGGAAATTCCACCACCGTGCGTTGGCATTAATTATTGCCAACGTTAAGTTATATAATATTTACAGAATAAATTATAACACATTCCATAAGAAATTATAAAGTACCAGTATATAATGTAAAAAATTACACAATATGTTCTGTAAACATTATTTTACATGATTTAATATGAAATTTTACGGAACATGTTCTGGAAAATTTACATAACTTAACGTTGGCAACCATTTTTACATATTTTTATCTGTGAAGATAATACGATTCTTTTCCACAATTCTCTCCAAAACAACCTCCAAAATTTTCTTATTCCCTATTTCCTACCCTAAAATCGCTAACCTTTAAAGTCTTAACCTCTTGTGTACTGCATTATGAAAGAATAAGAAAAAATATTTTTTTTTTGTAAAAACAAGCTAATATAGGAAGTTAAGTCAATAATAATGTATATTTTATTTTTGTTATTTTATACAAAAAAAGTGGTATTTATTTATTTTGGTGCACCATGTATAAATGGTTATTTTTTTTTTTATTTTAATCATTGCAAAATAAAGCCAAAGACCAATCTTTTGGGTAAAAGAAAAATCATTTAAAACGGACTAGAGGGCTTTGAAATATAGTGATTTAAAAAATGTCAATTTTTTTATTGATCCACTTAATTTGCTGAGCAGTTTAGGTTTTAAACGCTTAAAAGCGTGTTTCATAAAAAATATAATTGATGGTTTTTTTTGTGCCTTAAAATCCTGTAACATATTAGTTTACAAACATAATAATCATTTCTATATTGTATTATTAATACAATGGCGAAAACTGATATATCAGTATAATAAGTATACTTTTTAAATATTTTATATATTTTCGTATTTAATTGAGTTAGTTAGTTTGATACACTGGTATACAAGAGGTTAAAAAAAATAATTTAATTTTAAATATTCTGAATTTATGTGATTTTAAATAAAAATTAGTTATTAGTACAAACCTAAAACATAAGGTGTTCCTAATATAGCGGGTACAGTAAATCCCACTCCAATGCGAAATATAGTCCACATAATAAAATTGGGTGCAAAAGCCGTGGCAATTCCAAAAATGCATTGTATCAAGAGATATACGAAAAAAGCAGGTTTTCTACCGACTCCATCTTGAATGTATCCAAAAATATAGTTACCAATTAATCCACCAGTACCCAATAATATCAGTGCCAAAGTTGAGGACATATTTTTTGAACAAACCAAATTCCACTAAAAAAAATCGAAATTCCGAAGTTAAAATAATTATTTTCCGGTAGTTCCCTAAATTTTTTTAAACAAAAAATAATAAAAAACGACAACAAATACAATAAAAGAATATACACCGAAAAAAGGATCTGGTTGGGGCAACCAAATTTATATAACCAGAATTCTAGTAAGAGCTGTAACAGTGTTACTCTAAGACGATTTATTGTAGTTACCAAAAACAAAACTCAGGTTTCAAGGATCTGGGAAGCAAAACAATGGGTGTTGTTGTCCTTACCAAATTTCTGGTTTGGAAACCAGAAAAATAGGTTTTCGTATTTTACTATTGTCCCAAATCTGTTTTCAGTGTATATTTTTAAAAAGTTTATATCCTAATTCAAGTCGAATTATTGACAATTTTGTTTTTTTTTACTAAATGGTTATCAAAAGCATTTTGCTTGGACTTTTTATTATTTATATTATTCGAGTGCAAGAAATGTACGAGAACAGTTTCCTTAAAGCAAAATGTTTTTCATTTCTTGAAACAAAATAAAATCGAAATAACTATAATTAAACTTGCACGAAGTATATTTCGATGGACTATTTCATAAAATTTTTATCAAAATGAAAAGTGCAAAAAATCAGTTACTTCTAAAAATAGTAGCAAAAAAGTCAAAAAACAACTTCATGACAGAAGTTGAATAGTTATTTTCTTAACTAGTGTATTAAGTGGATAAAATCACTTAACTCAACTCGTGTAGTTGAGAATTTAATTTTATCCAACACCTTTTTTTTTAAATAAAAATCTATAATTTTGCGAAAAATTATGTCAAAAATATTAAGATTAAGTTTTCTTAATACTAAAATAATAGGTAGTCATGGCCTAAGTATGCCTATTAAAAATAAACAATTGCTAGTTTTACATTTCTTACAAACGTCAAAATGGACGCGGTAATGACAGAATTTTTAATAAAAACAGTATTTTATTCAAAAACTAAAGAATAATTTGGGATTTTCTTTAATTTTTATGGTTTAGTTAACGTGCTTCTATTTATAGAATAGTTATAATACTTAATTAATAGGGTATGTAACTAATTTTGGGTGAGATCAAAAGCTGTACGTAAAAAAGTGGGTGAAAAATTTTTTAGTCACTAGTGGAAAAAAACTCACTTTTGACATTTAAAATAGTGCTCAAAACAAGTGTTTCTGTGAAGGTGTTGGAAAAACGTTTTTTTTTTAATAAAATATGAGTCTTAACTCATGGAAAACAAGATTTATTTGTGAAAATGTCACGTTTTTTCCAACAGGTCTTTCTTCACCTGAGTAAAATTTAATGTTGTAATCGGTTGTAATAATTTTCCCTTTATGTGCTCTTTGGAATTCCAAGTAACAGTATTTTGTATTGTTTCGAATATATTATATGCAAAATTTAAATCTACAGTGTTAATTTGTTTATTTTTTGCGTTAGCTGTTTAAAAAAGAGTTTGCAAGTTTATTAAACGAAACGTTGACTTTGTGACCACAA
>OY294045.1:60202037-60280284 GCA_958510825.1 Brachypterus glaber | reverse complement strand
AAAAACATGATAACTGTATTTCACTTATATATTTAAACCTATATATTTAAAGTTTTATAAAATAATTATTTTTTAAAATTTTGAGAAATTGCTGGTCCTGAAAACTGTATACTGTTAAAATTTTCGTCTGCAGCTCTAAACTTGATTACAAATAATGTGACATTAAAATTTGAATTAATAAAATTTATAAAATTATTTACACCGTTGTTTGTGACTTGACAAAAACTTTTTATTAATACTGTTATAAAGAAAGCTTAATAGGCTTGCCACCGTAAGAAAAATTCTGTGGCCATCCCTGACTCAGCCCTCCAAAAAAAATTCTGGGTGCGCCACTGGATAAACCTCTGAGAACTTTAGGTAATATCTCGAGAAATCTCATCTTTACCATTTTTAGGTAATTTTTAGGTAGTTTTTTTATCAAAGGAAATTTCGAGGAAATCTTAAGGGATTACCTCCTAGAAGAAATTCAAGTGTACACATTTTTTTCTCGCTCAAAACTTGTGTTATGGTTTTTATTTGGGTCATTTTTTTTTTGTTATTTTGCAATCAAAACCAATATTAAAGGAGTTGACCTATTAAGTCTTGATCTTGACCAAACCCAAGACCAACACCGCGGAGCTCTACACTCACCCGGGCACCAAAACTGATTTTTTATCATTTCTTTTTTATATTACAGTATTTGTGATAAATTTCTATATAAAATCTAAATACCTGGGACCTAGGTAAATGTACTGCAATTCTTTCTTTTGAAAAGTTGGATCTTTTGCTTTAAAAACTTTTGAAGTTTATAGTTTTAACTATGCCTGAATTGGCTTTAACTTACCCTAGTATAAATTTAACATTAGCAAACGTTTTTCTAACGTTAGAAAACTGTATAAAGGTACGTTATAAAATATGTGCAAATGTCCCGCTTTTTAACGTTAGAATCAAACGTTAGTTACAAACGTTAATCTAACGTTAGATTTTTAAGTTAGAAATACGTTATAAGTTAAAAAAAAAAACGTTAATTTCTAACTATGGGAGGGACGTGGCCAACTAGGAAATTTCTACCTGCATCATAAAATGGCAGCTGGAGACAAATTTATTCATATAAATAAATCTTAATGTATTTTAACAATCATATTTTTAAACATAATTTCGTCACATTTATTTTTTTTTAGGTGGCCCTAAATATTTTTTGTGTAATATGCTGTTTTACTTCGATAAATAAGTTTATCTCTCAGAAAAACTTTATATTTAGTTAGTTAATATTTATTTATACATTCAGAATCTTAAAATATTTTTTTAATTATAGTACAGCCTTGCCAGACTTATTATAATTTTTACTTTTGGGGGACAAGTCCAAACTTGTTATAGAAATAATAAATAATTATCAAACCTATGCACATAGCTGTCTGAAATGAGTATTTTCTACTATAGCTTACGTATTAATAATGGAAATTTAAAAAATATTTAAAGTTAGAATAAGGTTAGAAAAAGGTTAGAATTTAGTTAGGAAACTAACGTTAGATTTATGTATTTTATAACGTTTTTGTCAAACGTTAGTTTTTAAGGTTAGATTTATATATTTTATAACGTTTTTGTATAACGTTTGAGACTAAACATAAAAATGCCACTAATCTAATGTTATGTTAAGTTAGATTTATGTACTTTTCTACCCGGGTTACCTAATTTTGTTTAGCATTTCTTTTTTATATTACAGTATTTGTGATAAATTTCTAAATAGTCTTTACTATATACCTAGGACAGTTCTTTATCTTTAAAAAAATGGACTTTTTCTTAAAAAACTTTTGAAATTCATAAAGTTTTAACTATGCCTGAATTGGCTTTAACTTACCTTATATTTCTCTGCAGTATTTTATCGATACTTTTTAGTTCTGGCACATAACACCAATGATCTGGTGTGGCTGCCATAAAAAGCTGATTGTAAGCATGGAAACCACAAGGAAATACACCTGGTAGCAGAATGAACCACAAAACTAATTTCTGGTACCTTCCAAACTCGCCCACCGTGGGTAAAATATCGTCCAGATCCATTTTCCAAATTAGTACCTAAATAATTTTATGTTTTCAACGTTCTTTTTTTTAACAAAAAAAGTTATTTACAGCACTTCGAGGGTACTTTCGAGACCCATGATTTTCAATAGGGTAGTTTTTAAAAACCAAAATTAATAACTTGGATTTTTGACAAAATGAAAAAATTCTCCTTGGAAAGCACTTTTGAAACCTCAGAAAAAATTAAAAAAACAAACTTTATAACTTGCCGAGGAGGCTAGCATTTTTTACAAAAATATACACTATTCGCCAGCAATTTTCGAGTACTTTTATTTGCTGTAATTTTTTTTTTTAATTCAAAATAATAGGAATCAACTTAAAGAAAAATCTAGGTAATTTTCGACAAGATTTCTAAGAAAAATCGGGAAGCACCTTTAAAACCGCAGATAAAAAGTCCAAACAAAACTAATTTCTGGTTCCTTCAAAACTCGCCCACCGTCAGTAAAATATCGTCCAGATCCATTTTCCAAATTGTACCTAAATAATTTTATGTTTTCAACGTTTTTTTTTTTAACAAAAAAAAAAGTTATTTACAGCACTTCTAGGGTACTTTTGAAACCCGTCATTTTCAATACAGTAGTTTTTAAAAATCAAAATTAATAACTTGGATTTTTGACAAAATGAAAAAATTTCATCTGGGAAGCACTTTTGAAATATCAGATAAAATTAAAAAAACAAAATTTATAACTTGCCGAGGAGGCTAGCATTTTTTACAAAAATATACACCATTCGTCAGCAATTTTCGAGTACTTTTATTTGCTGTGATTTTTTTTTTTAATTCAAAATAATAGGGATCAACTTAAAGAAAAATCTAGGTAATTTTCGACAAGATTTCTAAGAAAAATCGGGAAGCACCTTTAAAACCGCCGATAAAAAGTGTAAACAAAACTAATTTCTGGTACCTTCAAAACTCGCCCACCGTCAGTAAAATATCGTCCAGATCCATTTTCCAAATTAGTACCTAAATAATTTTATGTTTTCAACGTTTTTTTTTTAAACAAAAAAAAAAGTTATTTACAGCACTTCTAGGGTACTTTCGAAACCCGTCATTTTCAATACGGTAGTTTTAAAAAAAAACAAAATTAATAACTTGGATTTTTGACAAAATGAAAAAATTTCATCTGGGAAGCACTTTTGAAACCTCAGACAAAATTAAAAAACAAACTTTATAACTTGTCGAGGAGGCTAGCATTTTTTACAAAAATATACACCATTCGCCAGCAATTTTCGAGTACTTTCATTTGCTGTAATTTTTTTTTTAATTCAAAATAATAGGAATCATCTTAAAGAAAAATCTAGGTAATTTTCGACAAGATTTAAAAAAAATCGTTAGTGTACAAATATTTTCTAGTGGTTCACCCCTCGACACCTTAAGGTAAAGTCAGGGTCCCACTTCTAGATTGGTGATTATTATAATTTTTAAAATATGGGCAATACAATGTTATGGGTCTTTTTTTACTTCCTCATAGAGTATTGTAAACAAATCAATTTCTTTTGCCTAAATCACCTTATTTTTTCATGAAACGTCGAGAAAAATTAAAATAAGCAAAACAATATGTCTGTCTGTCTCAGTCTGTCTGTATCCACGATAACTTAAGAAAGCTTTGAGCTAGAGACTTGAAATTTGGTATGCAGATGTATTTTTATATTATCTTGGGCAAGCTCGAATTTGACTAAAATCGGTTAAGGAGGAGGGGGGTTAAAGGGGGTTAAAGTTTTGTTTTGTCCATTACGTTTTTATTATTCACACTAGGACAACAATTTAAAAACTACCCAAAAGTTTAATAAAAATTACATAATGGCCCCCTTTATCCCCCAAAATGTAAAAAATTGTTTCTGGAAATAATTTTATTATTCATAATAGAAGAAAAGTTTAAAAACCACCTAAAACTTAAAAAAAAAATAGAGAAAAAAAATATTATAATTTTTGGGACGGGTCCCAAACTGTACAAAATTATTTACAGCGATATCCATAGAAAACAAAATACCAAACTTGCAGAGTTGACTCTTGGTACTGAAGAGGGCCAAGCAGCCCGAAACTGTCATTCTACCAATATCACTCTACAAAAAAAATTAATCATATTAATTATTTATTTTATTTTTGATGAAAAAGTACTGTCGCTGATTCTATCGAGATGGATTTTTAAAATGTGTTTAATATTTTTTGTTTGATCAAATATTTTATGGTATATAGATTGTTTATTTATTTATTTATTTATTTATTTATATTAGGTTTGATAAGCTGTTGCTTGTGCTAGAGGCTCTCCATTAATTTTGACAGACATTACTAAAATTATTTTCTTCCGAGTTTTCTTTAATCTTGTTACTTCAAATTTTAAATTGACTTCTTAATTATTAAATAAAAGTTCTACAATCTCCAAAATTCATATCCATACATCTTCCGACATATATCTGTACAGATAAATATATTTGTTTTGTTCTTAACCCTTTGTTGACGGACGGTACTCTTAAGTACCGGTTTTTTGTTAAATCATATAAATTCCCTATTACCTTGAAAGCTTCTTATAGCCGACCGGTACTATCAAGTCCTCTTGGAATAGTTGATATAACCTATTCACAGTAAGAGGGCAACACTATACAACACAATATCATGATTTTTATAGTCGTTCAGTGACAGTTGGCCTTTTTATAGTGAGTTGGTTTGTTTTTTTTTGTATTTTTTTTAATTTTTTATTTACTTGTGTGAAGTTTTTGGTAAGTAAGGCATTATTACTCACCTGTGGGGACGTTCATAAACCTACAAAGTGACTTGTTTTTTTTTAAGGGGATGGACCGACTGCTTTAATTTGCCTACTTTCTTCAACGTACTCACCACAAAATTTTTTGGAAAGCTTTTCCAAAAAAATCTCAAAAAATTAATGTATGCAAATTGAGATACTCTAATCAATTGGAGCAAAAAAAAAGTGAAATAATCGTATTTTTGATTAGTCAGGCAACAAAGGGTTAAACTACTAAAAATTTTAATTTAATTTTTCTTGAAGTTAGTAATGACAGCATACTTACCAATATTTTAAAATTTCGCTAAAAACTTCACTTCACTACAACTGAATTTTCACAATTTTTTTCTGACCAGTTTGCTGGGAAAGAATTAATCTACTAGTAAAAATAGTATTTGAATATGTACTTTTGCACTGATTGTATTTAATAATACGAATTAATTATAATTGCTTCATGATTTTAATTTGAAAATGAATGAATGAGGAAGTTTAATTTAATTATGATTTGTTTCCTTTTGTACGCGATGTGCATTTGCCGCCCTCGTTTTCCATTCTGCAGATCTGTACCGGGAATAAATTATTCCTAATAAAAAACCTTAAATATTCCAACAATCTATTTTCCCTATAACTTAGTAGTTAGTGCCTATTTTCCATCGGTTGCCATGACTGCAGTCGGAAAGTGACAATCAGCTGATTTTACATATCTGCTGTCAGAGAACAAGTGATCATCAAAACAAAACGTCAAATAAATAAAGTTAATTAATTTAGACAATTTTTTCCTGTTTTGAAGGTTTGGATGTTTAGCTTAGTTCGTAGGAAAAATAGTATACGCACCTCGATGCAAGCCTATTTCAGTGCACGTCGAGTACTTTTTCATTTACCGCCCTCGTTTTCCATTCTGTATAGGAATAAATTATTCCTAATAAAAAACCTTAAATATTCCAACAATGTATTTTCCCTATAACTTAGTAGTTAGTGGCTATTTTCCATCAGTTGCCATGACTGCAGTCGGAAAGTAACAATTAGCTGATTTTACATATCTGCTGTCAGAGAACAAGTGAACGTCAAAACAAAACGTCAAATAAATAAAATTATTTAATTAAGACAATTTTTGCGTTTTTTGAATGTTTACACGGAAAAAAAAATTATAGCTAGGAGCGCTATAACACACATACCAAGCAAATTATAATCGCTTATTATATAAATACAATTATGGCAGTCAGTGTAAAAATTTATATGAAATACTTTAATTGTTTAGTGAATAATAAAATATAACAAATAGTATGGCATTTATAGCTTAAATAGATTTAATTATTGTCCGTGCTAATAATTTTTATAATATAATAAAATTTCTGTAAATTTATAATAGTGCCTGTAACAAATATAATCGTGTCTGTAATATATATAATCGTTTCCAATTTATTTTTAACATTATTAGTTATTATGTCCCTTATAATCTATAGCTTAAATCACTATAATTTGCCACTGTTACCAAATATCTTATAATGTATAGCGCAGAGCCCACTAATTTCTTTCCGTGTAGGTGTTTGGACTTAGTTCGTAGGAAAAATAGTATACGCACCTCGATGCAAGCCTATTTCAGTGCACTTCGAGTACTTTTTCATTTACCCCTCTCGTTTTACATTCTGTACAGGGAATAAATTATTCCTAATAAAAAAACCTTAAATATTCCAACAATATATTTTCCCTATAACTTAGTAGTTAGTGCCTATTTTCCATCCGTTGCCATGACTGCAGTCGGAAAGTGACAATCAGCTGATATGTAAACATATCTGCTGTCAGAGAACAAGTGAACGCCTAAACAAAACGTCAAATAAATAAAATTAATTAATTAAGAAAATTTGGCCTTTTTTGAATGTTTAGGTGTTAGTTCATAGAACTCGAACCCATGCTTGGTATGGTGGGCTGGAGAAAAACTAAGAGAAAGCTGGTCAACGGTCACGAACTTCAGGCAGGCAAAAGACTCTGTTTCCGGTCCAAGCAAGTCAAAAACCGCGTGGCTACTAGGAAGAAGCCGAGCCACGATCAGCCAACTCACAGGGATCCTCACGGGTCACCACAGAACACCCACCGGGTCAATGTGGACTAGGGAGGCACCTGTTCAAGTTGAAGGTCGGTAACGACGCCGTCTGTTAGGGTTGCGGGATGGACGAAGAATCGCCCTTCCACTTCCTAGGACAATGCGATCGGTTCGGCAGAATACGACAGGAGATCTTCGGAGTGGCAACGCTCCGGAGAGAGGAGTTGCTTACCCTTTTTGGAAGATATCACGACCTTTATAAGGAGGTCCGGTAGGTTTAGGCAGGGAGTAGGGTAGATATGTGGCTGGGACAGCTCGGGGCTGGCAAAAAGGGCCATAATGGCCTAGTTGCCTGACTTGTAGCCTCCCCACCTTTACTACTACTACTAGTTCATAGAAAAAATAGTATACGCACCTCGACGCAAGCCTTTTCAGTACACTTCTAGTACTTTTATTCCCTAAAAAAATAAGTACTCTCGTGCACTGAAAACTAGATTCGCGTACTCGGTGCGTAATATACTATCTCAATCCCCGTACAGAGTGATATTGGCACTGCAGTTTCGGAATACTTACTTCAGTACCAAGATTAAACCCTGTACGCTGATTGAGAAAATGTTTTAGACTATTCCACGTGTGGATCTGCAGATCTCATACATGTGTAAAGTCTGTGAACTATTTACTTCAGAAGTAGTCATTATATTGATGTATATTAAACCAGGCCCGTAACTGGGGGGGGGGGGGTGCCAGGGGCCCCTGGCATGATTTTGAGCACCCCTCGGCAAAATAAGCTCTCCACAGGGGACGCTTAAGTTCAGTTGGTATAATTGAGTGGCAGATTTCGTAAAATGTATGTTGGAAAAATTGAAGGGTATAGGGAAGCTGGTCAGTAAATTGTTTACTTGGGAAAATTTGGAAAGGTTGGGAATTTTTCAGAGGTGAGGACCTTTTTTTTAGTCAGCAAAATTTCAGGGTCAGGGGTAAAGCTGTTTTTTTGATTTGGGAAATTTCTCAATTTTTAGATTAAAAGTTGTGTAAATTTATTTATTTTTTACATAAGTTCTCCAAAATGTTTACCCTGTTAAAAATTTCCCATAGGTTCCATATGGAAAATTCCCACGCGGATCCATATAGGATCTTTGTCGCATTTCCTAGTGGTTCCACACATAAAATTTCCTTCAAGTTATGGTAATCTATATATAGGAAATATTATAAACGTACTTTTTGTGTGGGTTTTAAATAAATTTATTTAATTTTTAGAAAAACAAAACAAAAAAAAATTGAGAAAAAATATTATAAAATACTCATTTCATAACACTAATTTGTAATGATGTTATGCGGATTTTGAGTTTATTTATTTAGTTTTTAGAGAAATTAAAAAAATAGTATAAAATTCACGTTTCATAAAACTTCTTAAAGCACTTGTCCATTGAAAAACTTCTCACTTTAAGAATCTGGACGGGTGCTTTAATATCGCATGTTATGCAACTAGTATTTTAATATACTACTGGGCACAGCAGAAACCATTCAAGTAAATGCGCGCCTTAATAATTATGAAATTCAAAGCAAAAAAAAAAAAACAACAAAAATTGTGCTTATGTCTTCTCATGATGACCCTAGATAAATCTGACTGAATTTATGCACCTAAAATTAAATTACAACTGGTTTCTTCAAATTTTATTATTCAAGTTTTAATTTCCGAGAATTATATCGTCGGCTTACAAGTAAAGAGCACTAAGTCCAAAAACATGGTTTTGAGATATTGCCAAATTTAACTTTCATTGTTGTTTTTTAATTTTTTTAATAATTGTTTTTGGAAAAAAAACTACCGCAAATTGCAATGACATGTTTGGACTTAATACTGTCCCATTTGCAGATAAATAAAGAAAAATTAAAGTAGATTAATTCAACTAAATTTGAAAAAAGACAAGGACTTAGTGCCTTTTATTTGTAGGCCTTACAAGTAAGGAGCACTAACTCAATAAAATAACATAAAAACAACTATTTAAAATTAAAACCCTCCTATTAATTAAATGTAATCTATAACTATAAAGTAGACAACAAGATAAATTTTCAAAAACTACATTTTTAAAAGAAGAGTTTCGAATTTTTGATTGTTTAAAGAACGTTTCCAAAATTAATAATAATAATTAATTAGTATTAATTATATGAAACTGCTTACTATGCCAGAAATAAGACAGTTTTCAGAGGCCATCGTCTGTGCCGGCAAAGAAGCATCTCCTAAAGTCAATAATTATAAAGGCACTAAGTGCACTAAGTGACTTAGTGCCTATTGCCAGATAAAATTTTAATCAAAATCAAATTGGTGCGTTTTGTATAGTGGGTAACTCCCTTGGCAGTCCACCTAGAAGTTAGTTCGGTTTACCTATACATAGATCATCAAAAATTAATTACAGTGCCATTAAAATCCCATTTTTGCAAAAAAGTGACTTAGTGCCTTTTACTTGTAAGCCGACGATATTTTTGTCTACCAGAATCACAAGAAAAATTGAACTGTTCTTCAACGCGACTTATTTTTTATTATATTATACTGCCATGCCAAAATTAAAGAGGTGATTCAATATCAAAAAAAGTTCCTATAAAGGGTGGTCCTCAAATGAGCCCTAAGGCAGCTAAGCCCCTATTGTAATAAAAATAAGGTTTTTAATTAATAACTCTGGTACCCTTTAAGCTAGAGCGACGAGCTTTTGCATGTATACTAGTATTAATAAGATTTATGTTAATATACAGGGTGTATTTAAAATAGCGTAGGAAATTTTAACAGGTGATACATGATAAAATATGACAAAAAGTTCCTATAAAAATATGTCTAAAAATGCGTCATAAGGGAGCTACGCCCGTTTGAAATTGGCTAAAAAAATCGGTTTTTATTTAATAACTCAGGAACCCTTTGAGATATGTTAACGAGGTTTTGCACGTGAATTAATCCTAATAAGGCCCATCTTTCTATGTCATTTTCACGTACTTATTTAAATCAGGGGTGTGCGAAACAGGGGAGCCTTATCAGTTTTTTGTCCCAAACTTTTTTTCTGTGTAACTTTTTTGCAATTTTATTTTTGAAATATGATTCCTCAGGTCAAAATACATAAAAAAGGTACTCTTGTTGTAATACTGTAGGATTAACCGTTTTCGAGAATAATTCATTTGAAGGTGAAATTTCACGGTTCGAGGACGAAAAATTAAATACTAAAATGTGGAAAACCAAAACGCTATTTCAAATACACCGTGTATATATATTTTTTAATGTATCCTGAGGCGTCCCTAGACGGAAAAATGTATTAGGCTTAACACATTTTTGCCCCAAACTTTTTTATGTGTACTTTTTTTGGATTTTTTGTAAAAAATTCGGATTCCTTGAGTAAAAATACATAAAAAATGTCATATAGTGTAACACTGTAGGAGCAACCGTTAAAAAAAATGAAATTAAGAGGAAGTAACACTTTGTGCCACCAAAACGTTACTTTTTAAAAGGCTCCTTTAATATTAAATTTAAGTGTTTTGTTAAAGAATACTTTTTTGCTCAGTTTTAAATGAAGAATCACCCTGTAGTATTAAAATTTTATTGATGTTTTTTTTTGTTCCCCATTCAATATGTCATCTTCGAACTTTTTAGAATAGAAACTTTTTTTTATATTTTTGGCATGGCAGTTACTGATCACCCTGTATACAAAAAAATTGGACTGGATTAGGAGGAAAACGTAAAACGGCTCAAATGTAAAGCACCGCTCAGCAAATGAAGTGGATCCACCGGTGGATTTAGGGGGGGAGGGGGCATGTGGGCCATGCCCCCCCAGCGAAATATATTAGCTTAGAAATACCTTCAAAATTATATTTTTGGTGAATTCGCATTTTTTCCTTATGGATGCCCCCCCCCCTTAAAATGAAATAAATCCGCTCCTTAGTAGATCACTAACAAAATGTTTCCTACATTGGGCCAATGTTGGCAAGCCCACATTGGGCCTACATACTGAGGAGACATCAGCAGCCTTAAGGTCGCATACGACAGGCCAATGTTGGCACATTGGTCCTACATTGGCCGCAAGAAGGCCAACGAACATTTTTTCAATTTTCAAGTTGGGAATTTATCATTGGCCTTAGGTTGGCCAACGTACCTTGGTTCATAAGACTGCGGACTTAGATTGGCCAATATACGATTTTACTATCGACAGTGTTTTGTTTTTGAAAATTAGACTGGGTAGCGGTTCTCGAATCCTTCGACGTTTATTTATTTCAAGTTAACAACGACGATACGACGACGAAGTAAAGGTCGACTAGGGTTAAATATTTTCTCCCAAGAGAACTGAAGTTTACTAAAAATATCAATTTAAAAGAAATAAATGTCGAATAACTCAAAAACCTCTGAACCAATTTTCAAAAACAAAACGCTGTTGGATCCATGGAACTAGAATCAAAAACCTTTTAAATGAGGTGTCACTTGACATTGGGTCCTATTTAAACTTTTAAAGCCCTTTGACAGAAAGTTAACCTGCTTATGTTAACTTAATGATGTCACTCATGTGAGAAAAATCAAAACATGTCATGCTTAATACTATAACAGCTCTGTTCGAGGAATTTTTCAGAGTTGTCAAAATAATCAATTTTGAAAATTCCACACGTTATTATAAACAATTTAATAATGGTCCTTGATGCCTTTGTTTTGATTTTGTTAGAATAGTTTTGAAGAAGTCAACCTTATAATATGGTAGCCTTAAGACTAAACAAGAAGCGAAGGTGTGTATTGCTGAACATTTCATGGTATACTCTTCCTTTCTTCTTCCTCGAAAAATCATATTCTTCCCAAAATATTATTTTTTTTTAAATTATTTATTTTATCTAAGTACTTACTTTTTATATTTTTTTTTAAGTTGTACCTAATGACACTAGATCTAGATCTAGTTTTTTCCAAAAATAAAAGGTTCTTTTCTACATAACTTATTTTCTTTTTTTTAATATCGAACCGGTATTACCTACTAAATGAACATTTCTTTTGTTCGTTACTTTATTTATAAAAAGCACACGGACAGACAGAGAGACAAATAGGCGGTCAAAAATAAAAACTGTTAAAAATCTAATGAAAAATTGACTTTTCTGAACAGTGATTAGCAATGTAACTAGGAATCTTTAGCATGAAAAAATCTAAAAATTTAACAAGAAAATTCATTATAATACCTATATAGGTATTATAATTAATTTTCTTGTTGTTTAAAGCCGCCTATATATAGCTATATAAATCCCCGAGAGTATAACTTAAAGTTAATTTGGATTAAACTGTATTTTTTAAAATAAATTATGAAAAAATTAAACTCAATAACTAAAATATGTAATTTAAATGATCCAAACATTGATATTAAGGTTTTTGGGAAGCTGAAGCTAAATCTAAAAATAATTTTTTTCCGAGAAATTCCTAAGCTTTAACAATTTTTATTTACAATATTTTAATGAATAACAAGGAGCGCTTATGTGCAGTTCTTTATGCCGCGTTTTGATAAACTGAGTATTTGCACGCGCATTCGCTAACCGTTTTTCAATATATTATTTAAAATAAAAAACATTTTTTTACAAAAAAAAAAAACAACAAAAAGACGCCAAACTAACGTTAACGTACACCAAGGCCCCCTTATTAAAAAAAAAACACCAAACATCAAAAAACCAAAACAGGCTTCGTGCAAAGAGTGCTGCAATTAGGCGCTTGTGAATAACAGCGATATAGGGGATTTTCAACAATTATGTCACCGACCTACGGGATAAGGAGGTCAGCTAAAAGTGACAACTCATATAAAATGTTCCAACTATGTTTGAAAAAATGATGACAATGGGGGAGATGGGGGTCTAAAATAGCAAAAATTCGGTGATTTTTTAACAGCTCCATAGGGATTCTGGGGTCGCTAAAACTAAATATGGAAATGTTTTTTGGTAAGTTTTTTTTAGAAGAGTTTTTTTGTAAACTATTTTTAGGTTTAATACTCTTAGTCGTATAATACTCTTCTAGATTAAGATATATGAAGAGTATAATAGTAAACCAGTTTACCGGCTTTGAATATAATATAGCTATCCCTTGATTTACCTGCTAGGCGTAGGTACTACTATTCACTGACCTGGAACTTATAGTTTTTAAATCGTTTATTACGTTACAATTGCGATTATTGGATGCTCATGTAGGGTAAGATCGCGATAGCGTCATGGCTTTTATTATTATTATAATCGTACCACCTATATTTTTAATTTTAAAAGTCCTAACCAACCAGGTTCTCAATTCGTACTGTTTGCAGACCTTAACAAAACATGTAAAAAATTGATTATAAATGTTATGAAGTTTAGTGAAAAAAAAAATATGTTCAAAAATGGTTATACGCCAAAGTGGTCCACGAAAAAGGGCCTGCATATTCTTGTTATTTTGGCGCCCTTATCGTTCTAAGGGAGTATAAAATTTTTAATTTTATGATAGGATTTCAGGGGGGCGGGGGGTTCGCCTCTACCTTTGCCAACAACTCTGCCTATCAATTTTCTCGACTATTCTATCAATTTCCCAACTCTACCACTTAATCACTATTTCCCAGCTGGACTAAGGATTTTTCCAAATCGAAAGTGGTTGGAGGGGGTCACGACCTCCCCCTACCCCCTATTGCGGTATCCATGAGCTCTAAGTACTCAAGTTTCGATCACCCTGTACTATAATAGTATGAGTATACTCACATCTATAAAACATGAAGGTATGTTAAATGGGCCAATTTAGAGAAAATTACCATCGATGTATGCAAATCGTGGATGTTATATTGTCCAATTGGATTGGTATGTGGAGACCTAGGTCTATGGACGATAGAATCCGGTTCTGCTTGTAGGCTAAAGGACCATACCTTCGCGGTATCCCGAATATTGTCTACGAGTTTGATTGAAGGGAAATGTGTAAAAACTGTACATTTAGTAGGATTCGATACCTACATATATTATAAATTGTCGTAAGTTAAGATGGAGGATTCAAATTTTATTAGAAGTTGCCGATGTTCGAATTAATGCTATCTTATTCAAAAAAAAAAAAACATTTGTTAAAAAAAAAATACAAAAAAAACCGTTTTAAAATAAAGCTAGAATTTATAAAAAAAACAAAGTTTTTATTAAAAAAAACACAGTTATATAAAAAACAAATTTGTTTTTTATTAAAAATTAACACATTTTTTATTGTAAAAGTCATGTATGAAGGATGACAGATTATAAAAAAAATTATTTAATTTAAAACGGTTTTTTACAACTGAGTTGTTATTCTTCGACACCAGTGTTTTACAAAACATGCATTTCACTTTCGGAACTTTTCCGTTAGTTTGTGTGTCTATAAAAAGATTTGATATATTTGCTTTTTTTGCGGCCAGGTACCATAAACAGACTTCATAAATTTGACACGTTAGAAAAGTGAGGTTATGTGACTGAAGTTTCAACTCCTAAACTCGTTAACAGAAGGCGTAAAATCTATATATTTTATTATTTCGCGAAGAATAAAGTATTTTGAAATAAAAACTAATAAAAACTATTGAAAACAGTCCCTAATTGATCCTAAAATACAAAAGTTGTCATTTTTTCAATATTTTCACAAAAAAAAAAAACAAAAAAAAACAAAAAAAAACACAAAAAAAAACTTCAAAAAAAAACAAGCCTTCAAAAAAAAACGGTTTTTACAACTCTATATCCTATACGTTAAGTATAGGATATATAATTAAATCAGTTATTGCTAAAACACCTTAAGTCAAAAACCGATATTTAATAATGTGCTAAGTGCAAAAAAATAGGAATTTGAGTAAATACTTGTTTTGTGTTCGGTAACTGTTACTGCACACTAAGCAAGTGTTTACATAAATTCCTATTTTTTTTGCACTTAGCACATTATTAAATATCGGTTTTTGACTTAGGGTGTTTTAGCAATAACCAATTCAATTAATAAATCAGTAAATAATAGAATAAAAAAAGTCACTGACAAATTTAGTCACTACATGTAGGTATACAGAAAAGAAAAATGACTCATGTGTTTTTTGGACTTCCAATTTGGTAGAACTAATCTGCTGGAGAGACTGTGTTTTTCAATAACACGTTAATCCACATTGTAAAATCACAGTATATATACCTATAGGTTGTTGAACATTTTACTTAGGTAATATTGGGTAGTAAATTGATTTAAAGATTACAAATTTTGTACATGTTAACATTTGTTACGACTAAAAGATACCCAAGAAACCTGACCGTACGGGAAGCTATCGAGCTTTATTGAGGTAAATTTATTTTTGGTGGTGGTTTGAACTTACTATTTTAGATATTTTTCGGGTTCTGTTTCTGTAGAGATCTCTTCAAAATGAATAGAAACACAGGTGAGCGAGAAAGAGACAACAGGTGAGCTGGGGGAACGTCATGTGACCGGGTCGCAGGTAGTACCCGCCGAAGAGCGGGCAGTACTCCGAAGACGGCGAGAAAGGAAGTGATAGTGGTACCGTTTCGTGTAGTGTTTTGTGATGCCTTTAAAATGGCAAACGAAGAAAATGATATTTAATAAGGACTTAATATGGCGACATTAGGCCTCTCGAAAGTGTTCATTTTGGACAAGTACTTTACGGAACTGCAAAAGTTCTGGGAGACCGAGAAGAAACTACAAGGTGTGTGTGAGTTTTGTGTGTGTGTGTATCTGTGTGGGTTCTCTGCAGATCGGTTTGTTGTTGTGCTTTCGATTGTACACTGAGATGCTGTTTGGTACAGAAGTACTTTCATGATTTAAAGATCTTTAAAGCATAGCGTTTTTTTATGGAAATGTGTCAAAAACTAAATAACTAACAAATTAGTTAATATAAAAAAATCAGCTTTTGCCAATAATTTGCTAATATAATAAGGTATACCTGTACCTGTATAAGGCATCTGGAATAAGAGTATACTCTTATTCCAGATTTGTAATTATCTCAATTTGTAAAAAAGTTATAGCAAATAAAGATAATCACTTGCGAGTAGTAAACCGCAGAGGAATTCAGGTGTACAAATTGTATGAAGCTGAAGTTTGCAACGTTTTTTTGCAACGAAACTTCAAATAGTATATTAAAGTACTAGTTTCATAATATACGTTTTTAGAGCAGGAGTACAAGTTTAGAAAACAAGCCGCTTGCGAGTTTTCTAAAGTACTAGTGCGCTAAAAACGTGTTATGGAATAAGTGCTTTAATATACTATTTGAATTTTCGATGCAAAAAAACGTTGCAAACTTCAGCTTCATCAAATTGTAGGTAATCTGCAGGAAATCTCTGAAAGTTCCCAGGAAACCAGATGACTTCCCCGACGTACTATCAACGTCAGGTCACATTTGTGACTTCATACATACGACGCATATCAGACAAGACGTCAGTTTTTGGTCAAATCTTGACGTTATCAAAATTATACGTCGCTGGGACGTCAATTTAATGCTAAGACTATAGGTGGCGCCACATATTGTTTTTTACCACTAAAAAAAAGTTTTAAATTCTATATATTGATTAAAGATTGATGACTGCATAAAGTCTTTTTCTGGAATTACGTAAACTGAACAGTACTGTTCAGTCGCTATAGTCACTTTAGATAGCCTGTTAATTTGATGAACATCATCGGATTAGTATGGATTTTCTATTCCTGTTGAAAATTCCTTTCACTGGACATGATGAGATATGTGGAGTAATGGCAAGAAATTTTCTATGAAATCCTGTCATAGGATCTTGCCTCTCTAAAATTACCACTCCTCCTCCAACCTCCAGGGTTAATTTTGTCATGGGCGAAATTCTAGTCTCCTTTTCGAAAGAAATCTTGGAAACTCGAGGTAATCTTTGGAGGTAATCTGAAGGAAATCTTTGAAGGTTTCCTCCCAAACGGAATTTAGGTGTACAAAATTTTGTCAGCGGCAAATTGTTTGCAGAAGCACGCTTTTTTATTTTAAATAATTTAAAAAGTTTTATAGTTTTCTGCACTCTTAGTAAATTTTCTTTAAAAACCGTTATGCTTTAAAGTGTCTTTTTTAATTAGTTATATACCTAGCAGTAGTAGTATAGGTACCTATTAAATTAAAAATTATTTGAAATATGCAAAATATTAATTATTTCCATATGAAGTTTTTTTTAAATATTTAAACAATATCTTTTCCCTAGAAAACACGATAGTTATCGTCCATAATATTTGGATCCATGACCCTTATTGAGGATACTTACTGAATCGAGAAGCTCTTTGTTACAAAGGTATATGGCACTACTAAAGGTTCTGTAGGACCTACCCTTGTTCAGTATTCTTTATTAGCTTAGATCGAGCTCGACTTAGATACTGGATCATCATAATCAATGATAACATCATAAATTAACCACTTTTTAGAATAATATTTCGTTTTGTTCCTTTCTTTTATTCAGAACCTATTCTATCGTTATAGATCCAGTTTGTGGTAACAAATTAATAAATAAATTTTCTTCGTAAACATGAAACAAAACGTCGTGTTACTTTCTCAGATTCATATCTCCAAAATATCTATTTTCGGTTCCTTCCACCAATCAAGTCTATACATGACTAATAACTTATACAAACTTGAATTTATTATTAAAATACAAAGTAAATTATAATTGCCATAATTATTAATCTGAGTTAATTGGAGTCACACACTCTTTTAACCCCTTGGCTGTAGTAAATGATCTAGAAAATCACGATTTCTTTCACGCTAATAATATTATCAAAAACTGAAAAAAGGTGATCCACTGTTTCGGAAACAACGTTTTCATAAAGTACCTATAGTTATTATAATAACTTCATAAATTTAACTTTAAGAAAGCTTAACCGATAAAAGTAAAATAAGTAAATACAATAATAAGCAAATGTATAAACAAGACATGATACGTAGATAGACATAATGTCTAGATATGTACCAAGGAAATTACTCTTTGGAATAAATTATAATGCATTAAAATAAATGTAGGTAGATATTAATGGTTATGATTATTTTAAACTAAATCGTAATTTATTATTTATCTAAGACAATAAATAGTTATACTTCTATAGCCTTGTCAACAGCCAAATTTAGAACACACTAATAAATTAAATCTAAATTTCTTAATGATAGCAGATGAAATTTTTATTGATTTACAAAAAGCTTTTGTTGAAAAAATCTAAATTATGGATTTATTCTTTAATAGGCACGGAAATACTCTACGTTATCCTAAGCACCACTTAACATTGTATGAAAAAAGTCCATTTTACGTCGGAGCTACCCTTTACAACAAATTACCAACCTGTATCAGAGATTTGCCTTTCCAGAATTTTATGAAAAAAATTAAGTTTATACTGACATCAGAGGCCTTCTACTCGATTAATGAATATAAATCATTTAATTTTAATAAATACGTCTAAGTTGTATTTTTTTTATATATATAAAATATTTATGTGTTTTTTTGTAATTGACTTATCCTATATCACTTTTTGATCTCTGGACAAATAAAGGATTATTATTATTATTATTATTAATAAAAATTAAATTCAATCATTTAATTTGGGTGTTCCACAAGGTACCGTTATAGACCCATTGCTATTTGTAATTTTAACTAACCATCTCAATAAATATTTAATTAAAAATATAACTATTTGCTAATTACTATTTATTTTATAACAATAAAAACTTTAAATAATTGTTGTGTATCTCAAAAAGGTAAACACCCAGTTGTTAAAATTTATAAAGTTAATATTTTTCTTTACTTTCTCCTAAAGAGAAAATTTTGTGATCTATAGATCACAAAATTTTCCCTTACCTATGGTACCTAAAATTTAATTTTGTTTGCTAATCAAATGTTAAATGTTATATTATTGGCTTGTATAAAAGTAAACTCCTTTACACAATAATTCATTATAATCTAATTATTATTTGTTACTAATAGTAAGATATAATTTATAAAAAAAAACGAATTAAACTGTTTTTTTAAATTCCTTCAGAGATTAGAAAAAGAGTAGAAATTGGTTTGATTCGGCCTTCGGGCTAACAGACTCGTTGACCCTCTGTGCGTGTGACTGCAGTCACACCATGGTACCAAGTACTACTTGGCGAGTAGCTAGGAACCACTAATTTACTGTATTATGAAATTAACTAATCTTTATAGAAAGCCGTTTTTTATAAAAAAAAATCAGTTATATAGATATAATTAAGATTAATATTAATATTATAATTATTATAGGTATTCTTTAAAAATACATAGTTACGTAAACGTAAACGTACACATAATATACAGTGCTGTCCAAAAGTCATCCCCCCTTTTAAACGATTTAAAATATCAACTTAAAGTTTGGAACAAGTAAGACAACTTAATTTATCTTTCTGAATATTAGGGATCGACCAATATGGATTTTTTTTCAGATACCGATAATCGATCCTTTTTTTACTTTCCTCTGTATTATTACTAATCAGAATTTTGGTATTATTTACCTATTGTTATTTTACTAAATACTGTAACATACTTTAAATTAGATCAATAACACAACAACTACAACTTAAAGTAATACAAACTATAACTGTAATATAATTTACCAAATGTGTTTTAAAAAACACATGTTTCGTGAGGATCCAAATGTACCAGCACGCCCTCTATGGCAACATATTGTATACAATACACATATTGTTGTATTTAATATCACAGGTAAAGTATTAAATAAAAAATATGTATTAACAAATAACATTCAGTATTAAAAATTACAACGAATTTTTTTTTAATGTTTAGCCCAGTGTTTAGCCCTCTATAACTTTCTTACCTTTTCTTACCAAAATTGTTTTTTTTTTCTGAAAGTTTGAAGTGGATGGAATTATTCTTTCTCCAGTTTCGTGCGGAAAACATTTTAAGTTGTTTAGATAGAATAGTTGTATACTTACTCTGATGCAAAATTTTTCGATTTAGGACGATTTTTTCGGGGTCCGAAATACACGTATCCCACTCGTCATGTAATATTACGGAAATGTTGTAATATGTCTGAAATATTTCAGACCTCTTTTATTTGAAATATTACAAACGAAATATGTCTGAAATATTATAAACGAAATATGTCTGAAATATTTCAGACACTTTTGGTTGTTATATTTCAAATGAAATATAACAACGAAATATATCTGAAATATTTCAGACATATTTCGTTTATAATATTTCAGACATATTTTGTTGTTATATTTTAAATTAAGTATTAGAATTCACTAGTGATTTAGTTAAATATTTATATGAAGTAATATCACCATGGCTTGCTGGGGCCCCTTGAGATAATATAATATGTTTTTGATTTTTGTGGACTACATATTTTATATTTTTTAACTTAGTAAACTTTCTAGTTTTTTAAAGAATGTTTGTTTTGTTCATTGTTTGAAGACTTTATATATTTTATTTTTTTTATATTTGCAATTAGTTAAAAAAGTAATTTTTCATTAAAAGTTTTGCTTATATATTTTTCAAGTCCCATATGGGACTTTTAATATTAAAGAATTTTTAAGCAATTCTAATTATTATTTAACTTTCAATACAATAGAAGTTTTATTTACTTTTTATACTTTTTATTGTAAAATCAATATTTTTAATGAAGTTTTGCCAAACACGTTTTATTATTCAAATAACAAAAAATATTTATTTTACTGCAAAAAAGGAGTTAAAGTGAATAAAACTTTAAACTTTCTGAAACGTTACATTATAATTACTGAAACATTACAATTATGTTTCTGAATCTTAACAGTAATATTACTGAAACATTCCAGTAATATGTCTGAAACTTAACAGAAATATTAGTGAAACATTCCAGTCTGAAACATTTTAGTAATATCTCTGAATTATTATTGTAATGTTTCAGACATATTTCTGAAACATAACTAATATTTCACTGAAACAAATTTGAGGACATTTCTATATTTCAGACATATTACTGACATATTTCAGAAATATTTTAGTATTATAACCAAAATATATTTCAATATAATATTTCTGACATATCTCAGAACTATTTCGTGCCGTGTGGAATAATACTCATTTGTAGGGCCGCACACAGGCAAACCGGGCCCCGATGAAACCCATTTTTCCAAAAAAATCGTTACTCCCGGCAGAAAATGTTGAGGTCCTCCCCTCTGAAAAAAGCTTTACCCCTGGCATAACATTTTTACCGACCCCACAATCGACGCCCGGCATAAAATTTTGATGACTAAAAAATAAAAAAGAAATCCCCTTTTCACCCCTGAATGCGGCCCTGCACCTCTGCTATATAGCTGAGTGGAGTATAATAACTAGATCCCGGGGAGTTGCGAGCTATTTTGTCATCTTTTTTAGATTTTATCATAGATACACTGCAGTGTATATGTACTGGCGTTGAGTTACTGTAGAGTGGGGCCAGCGTCTTGCGGTCGTTTATAATCAGTGCTGAATTTATGCTACGCTCATTAACGAAAGAACAGCTCGCTTGTCTCGAGGTATGATAATATCGAATACGCTATGTAAGAGAAAAAAAGCTTATCTACATCGTATAGCGTGAGAATTTATTTTTATTAAAAATCAATTAGTTTGAGTCAAACTGTTTGAAGGTAAATAATACTAAAATGAAATGTTATTTTGTATTGAAAGAGTATAAATACGATACAAGTATATTAGGAGCCTAATCGAGCATAAAACATGTTGAAAATACTTTTATTAATTGCGGTATGTGAAATTGCACAACCTAAAGCAGTACTCGTTGTATTAAACTAAGGACAATAGATTTCTCTTCCAATCTAATTCTATTCTGGTTTATGGCAACCATCTACTGAGAAAAGTGCTTTATTTGGGGCCGTAGCTATGGGGGATGGGGGGAGTCTTCCCCACTTATCTTGAAGTTCGAAAATGTTGTAAATTTTTTTTTAAATATAAAATTTTAAACTTTAAACTTTTAAAAGTTGTCATTTTAGCAGTAGTGTCGACCAGATATATTAAGGGGTTGTTCTGATTTTTAAGGCAAAAAATTGACGATTTTTGGATATTTTTTTCAGACGACCTGTATTATTTTTATGTAAAAATACATAGTATTACAAAACTCTAAAAAACTCACAAAAAAAATTGATTTTTTGCCGTCATAAATAAATGCGCAGCACGCGCTGAAGTTAGACACCTCAAAAATAACATGGCAAACGGTTCCAGCGATAGCTCGGCCCCCAATGGTCAGAAACACAAAAATCAAAAACAGACTTGTTAAAAATTACGTCCTTTACTTCGCTAGACATAAGTCAAAATTCCAAAAAACACAAGTTCCACGCGTATTTTAGTGAAAAAAAACAAAAAAATGCCATTTTTCCGACCAAAAACGGGTAAAAAAAAGAGGGAATAAAAAATAAATTACTAGCCTTTCGAAAAAAAAATTATACTAGCGAAGTAGCCAACATGATTCTCGACAAAATTCCGAAATATATAAGTCAATATGTTAAATAGTTTTTTTTTTAATCGGTGGAACCGTTTTGACAAATGGCATTTTGTGAAAAACGCGTTTAAAGTTTTTTATATTTTAAAGAATACAAAAAAAGCACCAATAAAATTTTAATTCTGCAGGTCGATTCTACAATAAAAACTGAGCAAAAAGTATTCTTTACCGAAACAACTAAATTTAATATTAAAGGAGTAATAGACTTTTAAAAAGTAACATTTTTGGTGGCACAGAATGTAACTTCCCCTTAATTGCATTTTTTTTTGAAAACGGTTGCTCTTACAGTGTTACACTACATGAAGTTTTTTATGTATTTTTACTCAAGGAATCTTTATTTTTTACAAAAAATCAAAAAAAGATACACATAAGAAAGTTTGGGGCAAAAAGCTGATAAGGCCCCCCCGTTTGGCACGCCCCTGGTTAAAATAAGTACATAAAAATAACATACGAAGATGGACTTTATTAAGATTAGTGCACATGCAAAATCTGCTTGCTGTATCTCAAAGGATTCCTGAGTTATTAAATAAAAACAGAATTTTTAGCCACTTTCAAAGGGGCGTATCTCCCATACGACGTATTTTTAGACACAAGTTTATAGGAACTTTTTGTCATATTTTATGATGTAAAATCACCCCTTAAAATTTTATAATTTTATTATTTTTTTATGTTTATTTTTTAAAGTATATATATATGTATAACTTTTTAAACAAGACAAATTTCGTCCAAATATTTTAGAAGCCTATTCTACACATATTGAGAAGTATAAAAAAGCAAAAAAAAATTATTTTTTTAAATAAAAAATCAGAACAACCCCTTACAAAAAAATACCTAAAATGTCCCCACGTTTGGTAAATATGAGATTTTCTTGGATTTGCTCGATATATTACCTCCAAGATATAATCTAATTTGTATAATTGAATTCCTCAGCGGTTTAAACCTCGGTTTAAATTTACCTAAGAAAAGATACACAGAGTTATCTTTGAGGTTATCTTCAACACTTTTTTTAATTGATATATTTAGACAAGAGTTTTAAAATATTATTATGCATAAAGTAACTTAATTTTAGGTAAAATTAGTCATAATTATGCATAATCATTCAAAAACTTTGTCATGTTTGGCCAGATATGGTACGCCTTCTCCAAAATTTAAAATTTTATGCATGATCATACATAATTAGGAATAGGTCTACGTATACCCATTCATAATTATGCATAATTATGTATGATCATAATAGGTCAAAATTCAAACATGGTCAAAATCCAGAGATTATTATACATAATTATACATAAATATGCATAATTTTAGGTAAAATTTTAGGTAATATAATTATGCATAATCATTTAAAAAACAATTTCCCGTGTCGTCCTTCTTTATTAGCCCCTCGGCAGATCCAACGCGTCGGAACGTTGCAACAGTGAACTGGATCAATTAAAAAAAATTAAACATAAATAGTGAACACAGTTCATGAACTGGATATCCATGATGGATCTCTAATGGATATCCAGTGGATATCCTGGACATAGCGGACATTTGGATACCCATGTGATATTTAATGTCAATCCAGGCTACCCATTGGATATACTGGATATGTTCTGTCTGGGGAAAGTGTTATTTTAATTGTCTTTTAACATGATGCTAATATGAGGGCCCTCGGCTCCCTAGGGATAAACCGCTGAAAAAAATTCAACGCCTGAGTTATTTCTAGGAGGTAATCCATAAAGACCTCCTTGAAATTTCCTTCAAGATTACCTCGAATCTTAAAAATTTCCTAAAAAAGGTCTCACGTTTAGTAAAGATAAGATTTCCTAAGATTTCCTTGAGAGTTTACCTCTAAGATTTCTTCCAATTTGTACATTTGTACACCTGAATTCTTTATTTATCATTATTAATAAAAATCCACACGTAAAAAAAGGGAAAAGTCAAACGTTGTACTAAACCTAAAGATAATTTGGGGCTCTACATTATCAGATGAGGACCTCATCATGAGGTCCATATTCTCTAATAATAAAGCAACAATTGGTTGACAACCAAAAGCACAAAAAGCAAACAAACATCTAGTAAGCCCACATGATATTTATCCTAAAACGAAACTGAAAGTCTAGTATTTTTTTTTGACTTATTTTCTCATTTAGCGAACATAGGTAGGATTGATCAGTGAGTGATACTGATCAATAATTCCTGGGTCTAGCAAAAAAATTCCGGTGGGTTCTCTGGATTGCAAATTCAAATGAGTAAACTTATTTTTTCAGTGATGAATCTTTTAGATTTACTCAAGTAGATCATAAACCTTGCATGAAAAGTAATCTGGCTTATCTCCAGTTGAGGGAAGTAAGCCTGGCTGAAGTGTAATTGTAAATTAATTTTTCACGTGCCAGACATATTTGGTATGTCCACAGATTAGCCAGACTTTTTTTTACTTAAAAAGTTTAGTGTACGACTTATTAGCAGAACCATTTTCATTAGTGTTAAATATAAAAGTAAAAAAAAAAAACGGGAAGGGAATTTAAATCTTCTAAAGCATTTTCTGACTAAACCCTTTGAAATACCAGCCATACAGAATATAAGATTTCTTGTTTAGAATCACTCACTAATCAAACCTATCTATATTCGCTGACTGAGAAAATTAGTACCAAAAAAAATCACTGCCTCCTGGACTATGAATATTAACTAAAAAAATATTTACAGATGCATCTTCATCAAATGAAGCCGTTCATTTACAACAACGGTTGAGAAGTTTAAGTACAGAGCTGGTGACATTAAGAAATCGTCTACACGTGCAGGGATCGCCGCAACAAGCACCCCTGAAGGGCGCACCGACGCCCACGCCTCAGGCGCCGATTGCACAACCTTTAGTTCCTCCAAGAGTAGTACAAACCATTCCTGCCACACAAGTAAGTTTTCCTATTCCTATTTGCAGTTTTAAACTCTTAAAAGGAATCTAGATAAAATTAAACTAATAGCAGTTGAGTCATTCGATCAGTTTTTACTTTGTACAGTGTTTTGGCAGTTGTCCGTTTTCGTCTGATAAAAAGTCCAAACCGGTCAACCAACAAAACAGAAAAAAACGGATCATGTGACCCTAGTTGAGTACCTATACTCAATATTTATCTCCCTGGAAAAATATATCTTTTTTTTATTCGATTGATTCTAAAAGCGGAACTTTTTGTTCATGTTTAACTTTGTGGCCCTAGGGCCAAAAAGTTTTTTTCGCGCGCTAACTAAAACTTGTTATTTTTAAGCTTTTTAAAAGAAGATGCTTTACCTTTACTGTAATATTTATAAAAAAATATGACCTTTTGGTCACTTTTGGTCTTGAATTAACTGTTCTTTTTGACCAGATACAGTTATTATAATCATTTCATTAAAATTTTTTCTATAACATAACCTCAAAATATATGTTAACTGATTAATCTGTATTCATCCACTAAAATGAATTAAAAACACAAAATTTTAATTGTAAAATCAATTTCAATATTTATAATATTCATAGAACGATTTCAGAAGTATTATTATTTTCATAACAGACACATTTTAACAGGAATTAATCACCAAGCTACAGCTTTTTTAATTTGAAAATAAAACCGCACACAAAAGAAACGATTCAATTGTTTTTTTTAGCGATTTGATTGAAAAGCAATATGTCATGGATAACTGAAGCAAATAAAAAGAAATATTTTTTGCAATTTAAAATTAAGTATATTTTAATAATTTATTATAATTAGTAACGATCGAAAAAAAAATATTGTACAATACACGGTCAAAAAGTTAAATTTCGATTTCGTAGGATTATTACCCTCGGGCTGGTGCCATCGGCAGGCCCTCGGCTTCTAAAAACCTACTCAATCAAAAAAAATAATTTTTTGCCCTTGTATTATAAATAACCATTATTTTATATGCGATATCACCTAGAAAATAAAACTTTTCTCAACAAACTTTTCTCAACAAATATTTGATTATACTTATACTATATTGTATATTATTTTCAAATAGATTCAATAGGATGTGCTTAGAAGCGCAATTTACGCTGACCTATTTTTTCCCGATTTTTAATTCCTAAGAAACCTAGATAAAATCAATCTTAAACTGATTTCCCTGGAAAAAAAATTAGCATAAATTCATATGAAATAAAAACAGTTGTAATAAATAGTACTTATTTTGGATATGGTACCATATAGGAATTGATTAAATCAATTATTACAGAATCTGGAGAGCGTTAATTTTTACAGAATCTGGAGATCCCCAAATAAGCTTCAAAGCTTGTGCTAGGAGCTCTCAATTAATTTTGACAAAATATCTAAATAATTTAGTTATGGAATTGATACTTAGTTTCCATTTATCAAGCTAATTTAGTTTTTATTATAAATTTTGATAAAATCAAAATTCAGAAGTTTTTTTATATTATTTAGAAATTTAGAAATAGTTTAAAAAATATAAAAAAACCTTTTAGGTTCCAATATCTCAACAGTCAAACAAAAGCCAGCAAAATCAAACCAGCCATCAGACCCCACAGCCTGCAAGTCAGCAGCTTCCTGCGACCGTGGTGGTGGGTGCAGACTTGGAGGACCTAATCCATTTGCAGGGACCACTCACCGAAGACGCGGTTATGAAATGTCTGCAGGCGAGATTTTCCGCTTACAATTACTATGTGAGTACTCTTATACATTACATTGACATTATAGGTTTTTAGCGTTTTAATTTTTTTTTTTGACGAGTCGATTAGGCATGCCCCTTAGAACATTTTGGGTAAAAATCAAAAAAATCTGACATTTTTTTAATTTGACTTTTTTACATTTTTTGCGTATAAATTTGGAAAATATAGCCATTTAAAGTTTTTTTCATGCTTAATACAATGTTGATTCGCATTAATCGAATATTGAGATAATGGGGCACAAATTAGTAGGTACCTATAGGTTTAACGATAAAAATTCAATATATGACCATAATTATATAAAGCCAAATATTTCGAGAAAATTTGCAACGATGTTTAAAAGCACAAAAAGAGATTTCAAATGAGCTAGCTAGTATACATTATACATGTCCTATAGGTACTTTTACAAATTTTAAAATAATTTACATATTTGTGGTCAATTAACTCGAGATTCAGTAAACCCATTTTCGATTGCAAATGACCATTATGTTAAGCATGAAAAAAACTGACATATTCTATTATTATAGTGTTTAAACCAACTACCTACCCTAAAAAACCTGCCTATCCAGTGCTCTAATTAAAATGTCCCTGCAAACCAAAGAACAATTTCTCCAATAAACCCCAATTATAGGCGTATACACGGTGTATTTGAAATAGGGTTCGAAATTCGAAATTCGAAAGTCCAAAATAATCAAAATTTGCGTTACGTAATACTTGAACGTTCCCTTAGGGTTGATTTTTGGAAGTACCTATATATGAGTTTTTTTCTTAGTTTTTAATGTACATTTACCCTGCATCATTGAAATTTCGGTTTTCAACATTAAAATTAGTAGGTATTTAATTTTTCGTCATCGTACCGTGAAATTTCGCCTTCAAATTAATTTTTCTCGAAAACGGTTAGTCCTACAGTGTTACAACAAGTACCTTTTTTTATGTATTATGACCTGAGGAATCATATACCAAAAATAAAATTACAAAAAAGTTACATAGAAAAAAGTTGATGAGCCCCCCCGCCCGTTTCGCACACCCCTGGTAAAATAGGTACATGAAAATAACATACGAAGAGGGCCCTTATTAAGATTAGTTCATGTGCAAAACCTCGTTGCTATATCTCAAAGGGTTCCTGAGTTATTAAATAAAAACCGAATTCTTTAGCCACTTTCAAAGGGCGTAGCTCCCTTACGACGCATTTTTAGACATATGTTTATGGAAACTTTTTGTAATATACTCTGACGTAAACTCACCCCTTAAAATTTCGGACCCTATTTCAAATACACCGTGTATGCTATTTTTTTTTTATTTTCTTTTGTCAAAAACTTTTTGAGACACTTTTTTTGGTCAGCATATTGTAACTCGCACCAGCGCGTACCATGAGCTTTTTGTTTACGTTCTAATATTAAAAGAAATGTTTAGAAGACGTGTTAGGTTCTCTAACACATTTAGTAAGTCCGTAAAAAAATAAATCATTAAACGCGTGAACAGTGTCGGACTGGGCAGCCCGAGGAGATTTGTAACCCGTTAGGGCCCCCGAGTTGAAATCTTTTTTTCCTCCCAAAAATTTTGATTACTAAAAAAATAGCTCATCACCCCCTAATTTTTTTGAGAGGCCCACAAAAGTGGGGGGGGCGTGAGATTTTTCTCACTATCTCACCTGTCCAGTCCGATACTGCGCGTAAAAAGCTCTGTCATTTTTTATGACCCTGTAGATATTTAAAGTGAGTATTATTGGTCATTGAACACTAGTGACCTTGAACAAGCACCTGTTTGGTATGGTCAAAGTTGCCTCAAGCCGGGCCTGCATTCATGGTTCCTCGTTCTCTCTCGCGGACACTTCTTAGTGCACATGGCCATGAACTTGTAATTAAAAAAACTACACACTCCAGCCTCTACCAGAGTCTCTACAGAGACCAAACCTCTCTTCTAGAAGCGCATTTACATACCGATTCCATACGACAGCGGCCAAAAGTTTTGAACATAAATTACATTTTAATAGTAGGTACTATGTAATATATATTACATAACCTGTACGAAAAGTAACTTATTTCGCATTAGCAAATGTTTAGCAAAAACGTCGCGAATACAGGATATTTTCCGAAAAGTTGTGTACACTATTTTTCCTACGAACCCAACAAAAATATAATTACACTACTCCAAAAATTTAAGGGACAATTTTTTTTTATTTAGTATCTATATATATATTTTTTTTTTTTGAAGAGCTGCATCTTTGTGAAAAGTTGTCGTATCGAGATAGAAAAAAAGCATTTTAAAGCTTTTAGTTTAGAGCAGAAACTTTTTGTGAGCTATGGTTATCGCGCAATCATAAGATATAGTGCGAGACAAAAATTTTAATTTTTTTTTAAGGTCCAGGGCTGAGCTTTTTCAGTTAAAACAATGTCGTTAGCTTATCTATTGAGCTTCAATTTGTTTTTTTTTTGTCTCTATACAATTTTTTGCTGAGATATTCGACTTTCAATAAAAAAAGGATCCTTTTGTATTTGCTAATACAAATTTGTTAATCGATATCACAGCAACCAGTGATCGCACAGGACAGATTTAAAACTTAAATAAACACCCTATAGGCCTACAAGACCCTTTCATAATTTTTTGAAAAACATTTTTTTTTTCACCCTCAACATTAATTTGGAAAAAGTACAAAAAAAATACTTCTTATTGTTTTTTAGTAAATCTACCACTACTTTAGAAATATTGATGGGAAGACGAATGTTGCCAGGTTTGTTTACAGCATTATGCTAAGAACCTTTTCAAGGGAACGATTAAAAAATATTCTTAGGATGAAGTGTGTTATCAGGGTTTAACTTTTAAGTTGGTTTTAAAAAACTAAATGAATAAAAAATTGTCTCTAAAATTGTAATAAAATAATTAATTTATAAAAAATGTTTGGAAAATGCTCACATGTGCTCAAATAATGAATCACAGATTTGCAGTTACGGGAAACTTGCCCGGGGCAATAAATTATTTATAAATTAAATTTATTTGGAAAATACTTGAACCTAAAATTTTAAAAATTCGCCTGCGGCGCTAAACTAGGTGCCACGTTTGAAGTTAAGCACGTATGAATAAAATATTTAAAACATTAAAAATGCAAACTAAAATACACTGCCCAGTAAAAGAGCTTTCCCATTTTACACCTCCGCATATAAAATGGATTTTTTATTATTAAATTTTCACGAAAATTACCCCCCGCCTCTTAGAACTTTTTTATTATCAGATTCTCTTTTAGCAACCCTAAAAACCCCAATACACCAATTTTCACAAAAACTACCCCCACCCCTCAGGGGGTGTCATTAGACAATAGACCTCAAGAACCCCAATATATAAATTTTCAAGAAAACTACCCCCTGCCGCTTTGGGGATGGAGTTAGAATTTTTTGTATAATCAGATTCACTTTCAGCAAACTCAAAAAGCCCAATTTACCAATTTTCACGAAAACTACCCCCACCCCTCAGGGGGTGGATTTAGATTTTTTTTATTAACAAACTCACTTTCAGCAACCTCGGAAATCCCAACATACCAGTTTTCACGAAAACTACCCCCACCCCTCAGGGGGTGAAATAAAAAAAATATTATCAGATTCATATTCGTCAAACCCAAAAACCCTATATACCAATTTTGACGAAAATATTGAAAATATTTAAAATCATTTACCCCCTAACCCCCTCGGGGGTGGAGTTAGAAAAAATTTATTATCAGATTCAATTTCAGCAACCTCAAAAACCCCTAGGGCCCTATATAGGAATTTTCAAATTTTTCTAAAAAAATGTATTTTTTCCCATTTGCCCCCTTGCCGTACCCCAATGTTCTACAAAAACAATCCCGAGCTAAACTTTTGGTAACATACCCGTATGTCAAATATCAAGCTTAAAGCGTTCTTAAGTTATCGTGCCCACAAGATTTCCCAGACCTACCGAGTGACAATTTTTTTTTGCTTGAAATTGATTTATATCGACATAAAACGTCATAAAACGCAAAATACGCAAAAAAAAATTGAAAATTTTTGCACGAATACAATGCTTTCCGAAATTTTGAAAATTTTCAAAATGGAAAAGCAAAAATAGAGTTATTACCCCCTCCCACCCAGACGAAAATCATAGCTACGCTCTTGATTTCTTTAGGATACACCCTGTATAAATGCAGAACTTTTTTAACGTAATATACTCGAATGCATACCATTTCTTTCTGCATTTTTACGTACAAATTCCAACTCTCGGCGAGTAGGTAATCTTATTTTGTTTTCCATACGTACATACAAGGCTGATTAGCATTTCTCTACTATTTTATCGTGTAAACATTAATTATCTTCCTTTTTGTCGGCATAATTGAATAGCATAACACAAAATGTATTTTCATAATTATTAAGACACACGTTTTTATACCAGTATTGCAGTATACTTAAGTATACTTTACCTACTTTCTGTCTTTTTGTTAGGTATAGGTACCATCGTTTTCATAATAAACGCTTACACCTAAAAATGTTACAGATTATATTGAACTTTATCAAGGTCTCTTTGACATTTATTTGTCAAATATTATTATGACATTACTTGTCAAAATAATTCACATTAGTTATGCCGCAGCTTACAAATTATCAAAAATGGATAAGTGTACGTGAAATAGCCACTGAATTAAATGTTGCAAACAGTACTATAATGCGAGCAAAGAAAAAACTTGAGGAAACTGAACAGATTAGCAGAAAGCGGGGTTCTGGTCGAAGTAGAATGAGTAGTGCAGAAGAAGATATGCAATTAATGAATTATCTGCGGGAAAACCCTTTCCATACCGGAATCAGAGCGAGGAAAGAAACTAACTTTCCTGGGTCATAATGCTGAAGAATTACGACAGGGCATCATTTAGGCTTGGCACGCAAAAATTACACCAAATTACACAAACCAACTGTTAGAATTACAAAGAAGATTTTTTTATTTTTGATATCTTAAAATAAGTCACTCTTGATGATGTTTTTTTTTCTTTATATTTTTGAAGACACTATTTTGAAGAAAAAAACATTATCCCATGAACCGTAAGAGTTGTACAAAAATCGCTTAGTGTTTTGGGAGTTTAAAATCAAGCAGGGCAAGTTATAAAGAGTGACTTTTTTTGAGATCAAATCAAAAATAAAAAATAAATTGCTCTTTGTAACTCTATCTGGAGACATACTGTATAAATATCATTTATAATAAAATTTGTTAACCTTTTTGCTTATAAGCATATATGCTTAAAGACAGTTATAGGACTTGCACTATATAATATAGACTGTACTTTAACCTTACTTAATTATTACGGAAAATGTCAGTGTCAATCTTAGTAAAGTACATATACCACAACTAAAAATTTAAAATGTTGGGGTACCTAAGGGTTCTGTGATGTGAGCGTTTTCTGTGAAAATTATTATATAATAAATAACGGTAAAATTATCTGAGTTTATTTTTTTTTATTCAATATTATATAAAAACATGTGTTATGATTCGTATTTAAACGTAAAATTGATTTTGATTAAAATAGCGGATTTTATTTGCTTTTTGATTACCGAAGTTTTTTCCGGATATATCTTTTTCCTACGACCTAGTTAAGTAGTTAGTGCTTATTTTCTACCCCTTTCCAGCCGAGCGTTTCCAGCACAGCGGTCGGAAAGTGACAGTCTGCTGATTTTACAAATCTGCTGTCAGAAAACAAGTGAACGTCAAACACAAAATATCAAATTAATAAAATTAATTTATCCAACACCTTCACAGAAACACTTGTTTTGAGCACTATTTTAAATGTCAAAAGTGAGTTTTTTTCCACTAGTGACTAAAAAATTTTTCACCCACTCTTTTACGTACAGCTTTTAATCTCACCCAAAATTAGTTACATACCCTGTTAATTAAGTATTATAACTATTCTATAAATAGGAGCACGTTAACTAAACAATAAAAATTAAAGAAACCCCAAATTATTCTTTAGTTTTTGAATAAAATACTGTTTTTATTAAAAATTCTGTCATCACCGCGTCCATTTTGACGTTTGTAAGAAATGTAAAACTAGCAATTGTTTATTTTTAATAGCATACTTAGGCCATGGCTACCTATTATTTTAGTATTAAGAAAACTTAATCTTAATATTTTTGACATAATTTTTCGCAAAATTATAGATTTTTATTTAAAAATAAAAGGTGTTGGATAAAATTAAATTCTCAACTCGTGTATTAAGTGAATTTATCCACTTAAGAATATCAGCCACTCGGCCTGACGGCCTCGTGGGCTACTTAATACACTAGTTAAAAAAATAAATATTTAAAACAATTTTTGCTTTTTGGATGTTTAGGTGTTAGGCACAGATTTCACATACATATGTGAAATCTGTGGTATTAGGTCGTAGGCAAAATATTATACACACCTCGATGCAAACCTGCACTTTGAGTGCTTTTTTTTACTCGGCCTTGTAAAAAATAAGCACTCTCGTGCACTGAAAACTAGCTTCGAGTATTGAGTGCGTAATTTACTATTTCAAAAGATACCTATTGAAAATCGTGTTACATGATTTATCTAGCTTTACTAGATAAAAAAAAAGAAACGCCACCGCCCAGAGGGAAAGTATTCTTTTGTTTTCAGCAAAATTTAACATTGCGTTTTATAATAAATAATTGCTTTCCCATTTTGTAAATTTTCACAATTTCGGGAAATCCTTGTATTCATGCAAAAATTTTCAAATTTTTTGTTTGCTTATTTTTGCTTTTTATGACGTTTTATGTCGATATAAATCAATTTCGAGCAAAAAAAAAGTTGTCGATCGGTCGGTCTGTCCGGGAAATTTTGTCAACACGATAACTTAAGAACGCTTTAAGCTAGAAACTTAAAATTTGGCATACAGGTATCTTACCAAAAGTTCTCGCTCGGGATTGTTTTTGGTGAACATTGGGGTGCGGCAAGGGAGGCAAATGGGGAAAAATACATTTTTTTACAAAAAATAGAAAATTTTTTATATAGGGGTTTTTAAGGTTGCTGAAATTGAATCTATTAATAAAAATTTTCTAAATCCACCCCCGAAAGGGTGTGGGGTAAATATTTTTAAATATTTTTATTATTTTCGTAAAAATTGGTATATAGGGGTTTTTGGGGTCTACGAATCTGAATCTGAAAATAAAATTTTTCTAGTTTTCGTTAAAATTCGTATATTGGGTTTTTTAAGGTTGCTGAAAGAGAATCTGACTATAATAAAATTCTAACTCCATCCCCTGAGGGGCGGGGGTAGTTTTCGTGAAAATTTGTATATTTGGGTTTTTGAGGTTGATGAAGGTGAATCTAAAATTAAAAAAAATCTAAATCGACCCCTTGAGGGGCGGGGGGTAGTTTTCTTGAAAAGTTATATATTGAGTTTTTTGAGGGTGCTAAAAATGAATCTTAAATACATTTTTCCTAAATCCACCCCCTGAGGGGCCAGGCGTAGTTTTCGTTAAAATTGGTATATTGGACTTTTTAAGGCAACTGAAAGTGAATCTGATAATAAACAATCCATTTCATGCGCGGAGGTGAAAAATGGGAAAACTCTTTTACTGCGCAGTGTATTTTAAATTGCATTTAAGCATTTGGGAAAATGCCAAATACCCTACACTGTGAATAGTAAATAATGAAATGCATAGCATTACATATCTTCACGCCTTGTTAATCTTTTCAGTGCATAATTTTATTTTTAATTTTTTTTTTCAGACAAATGTGGGTCCAATACTTTTATGTGTCAATCCGTACAAAGACGTGGGCAATCCTTTAACTCTGAGCAGTACTAGAACTTTGGCTTTAAGTCCGCAGTTGAATAGGGTAGTGCAGGATGCTGTCAGACAGCAATCTGAAACTGGATATCCACAAGCCATTATTTTATCAGGTAAAAATTTATGGGGACATAATTTTTTACTTTCGAGCGACCTCGGAGAGAAAAAAGTATTGTAAATGCGAAAAAAAAAGTTTTCCAAATTTTGATGTATTTATCCGTTTAACCCTTATCCTCCCGAGACTAAACTAGTGATAATTTTTCGATTTAATTGTGTTTTTTTTTATATTTGCTAGGCCTAAAAAGAAGAAAAGAAGAATAAAAAATAAACCGATATTTTTTTAGTTTTTGTTTCCTTAGAGTTTCCTGTATTATACTGAATTAAATTTGAATATTTGTTTGCATACATAGAAAGTCTATAAAAGTATTTTCGATAAATATAGCCTTAAATCAAAAATAAATAAGTAAAGTCACAATTGTGACACCCTGGAGGGTAAGGGTTAAAGGATATACATTAAGGTGCAACGATCATTTTTTAAATGTTTCACTTCTAATAGTAATTGTCTGATGCTTTAAGACATAAATAGAAAAACTGTGCAAGGAGAGGCTCCACAACTGATTTTTTCAGGTGGCGCCGCCATGGCCTCGAAAGTCCGCATACCGCAAAAATTCGACTTTTTAGTAATTATTTAATAATACCGATCTTTATAAAAGCTTATAAGCCGAATATCATTCTAACAATTTTTTTTCGATTAAAGTATATGTAAAAAAATGAAAATCAGGTATACATATAAAATTCTATTTTTTACCACGATATTTTGGGCAGGTTTTAGCAATTTTTTTTCAAATTTGTGAGAATATCGCTCTTTCTGAGAGAATGCCCCAAGTAAGTGATTTATTTATTAAGATTTTCATAGTACTATTCGACACTTCCATGCAACAAGGATGTAACTCAAGTTAGACCTATTTTGAGTTATACTCATAGGTAAACGCCTTGAAAAAAGACACACATGGTGGTACTACTCAGATTTCTCCACAGGCCATTTTAACCAAAAGTTTACCTAAAAAAACTAAAGTAAGAAATTCTAATGTTGAATATTATCAGAAACAAACAATAAATAAACAATAAATACTTATAGGGTTAAATAGAGAATGTTATAAGCTTTTAAATGATGTGTCACATGGCTTTCTTTTCCACTTCAATCATTTCCCCACCCTTAAATAAGAAAAAAAAATATTTAAAAAATTTAGCTGTCGTGAAAAATGACAATATATGAGTTACGGCTTTGTTGCTTGGGGGTATCGTATTCAAGACTAACTAATCTTAATAAGGCCTATCTTCGTATGTTATTTTCATGTACTTATTTTAACCAGGGGCGTGCAAAACGTGGGGGACTTATCAGTTCTTTGTCAAAATAGCCAAAATTTGCGTTACGTAATACTTGAACGTTCCCCTAGTTGTAGTGTAAAGTTGTTTTGCAAGCGACTTGCATCTTTACACGAACTATACGCGAGAAATTAAGTACGTTGAAACCGTAACATTTTCAGTTTATTTAATTTTATTCAAAATGAAAAAATAATAAATAATCCATAAATCTATTCCGGCCGCTTGCCCTCGTCAGTAACAAGAGTCAACTTTGAACGCTGACTGAGAAAAAAAATTTAGACTATATTCACTAGGGTATTGCAAAAAAAAAAAAAAACATTTTTCTAATTTTTCATATGCGCCCCTGCTATGTTGTTTCAATTGAAATACTATTCTTGTATACCAAATTTCAGGTTACTTGAACATCTTTGTTCAAAATTTCAAGTCTCTGGGTCAAAGCGTTTTTGAAATATCGTAGTGTAAAGTTGTTGTTACAAACGACTTGAATCTTTACACGAACTATACGCGAGAAATTAAGTGCGGTGAACCCGTAATATTTCCAGTTTATTTAATTTTATTCAAAATAAATAAATATTAAATATTCCATAAATCTATTTCTAAATCTAAAAGTTTTAGTCGTGTAATTTTGTATTTTATTTATAATACGTAAAACAAAAGATTTGAGTAAAAATAAAAAAATAAAAAAAATGGTTTTGAAGAAAACACAAGTTATAAACGTCACGTGAGCTGTTATTGCGAATAGAAAAGGATTGGCCAGGCAGATTTTTTTTTAACTTGATAAAAGTAATACCCAGCCACCATGTTACAATACTATTAAATAAAATTTGGATTATAAAAAGTCCAACTAAATCATAATTTTTGGATCTGTTGTTTTTTTTTTATTTTTTTTTACTTAAATAAAAACTTTGGGGAATTTTCATAATATTTATATACTTTTCTTTGTAAATGTAGTAGTTAGATAGCTTATAAAACATTTTTATAAAATTATTATTTTGTGTTACCCGGCTATGGATTTTGACGTCACGACTCGGTAAAATCCGATCTCTAGTGAACAAAAATGCGCTAACTGTGACTTCATAATGAATTTTTGTTCTGGTAATATGCTGTTATACATATATGTGCGTTATAACAAACCACGGAAAAATGGATAATATCATATATCATACTTATTTGTAATGACGTCAGTTCGAATCAAGGTTCAAATAGTTCGAATAGCTGACAAGTTTTTTTTTCTAGGTACCAGTGGATCTGGAAAAAGCCACGCGTCAATGCTACTCCTCCGGCAGCTATTCGCAGTAGCTGGAGGAGGCCCAGAAACAGACGCTTTTAAACATTTAGCAGCCGCCTTCACAGTATTACGTTCACTGGGTTCCTCAAAAACTACCACCAACTCTGAGTCCAGCAGAATTGGCCAATTTATTGAGGTCCAGGTGACAGATGGTGCTTTATACAGGACGAAGATACATTGTTATTTTTTAGACCAGACGAGAGTGATAAGACCCTTAAAGGGTGAAAAAAATTACCATATATTTTACCAAATGCTTGCCGGCCTGTCCAACGAGGAACGAACCAAACTAAACCTCGAAGGACACAAAACTACCACTTTAAGATACTTGCAACATGGAGATACGAGACAGGACGTTACAGAAGATTCTACCAGGTAAAGATTTATAAATATTCTTACAGGAACCATTTTTAAACTATAAATAACTCCATATTTTTTTACTTATTTATCCTGTACCTCCATAATTTAAGCTTTGAGTTAACAAATCTTCATTCTATTCTTTCTTTAAATTACTTTTATTTACGTTCTACTACACATTTGGGTTTATTAATGTTATTATTGAAACATTCGTGCTTTTTGAAGTTATTGTTAAACCCGAATGCCTTTGTTTGTTAATTTTGACAGTACTTTTTCTCATTCCAAGTAAATGCCAATGTAGTCATTTTTATTTTTTTGTTTGTTTGAAACTTCGGGCCGTAGAACGTAGATAAAATAGTATTTGATATTTATTTGCGACTGACTTTTGTTACACTTTTATTCTCGTGCAGTAAAAGCTAAAGTCGCAAACTAATTTCATCCCTGTTGAAAATAACGGGTTTGAGCACCATTTATACCCGCGTAGAACCGTCATTTTCAATAGGGATTATATATCAAGTATGAAAGTGTGAAATTGAACTTGATTTTTTTATTGCTGTTTTTCGCATCTGATCCTATTTACTAGTTTTGCTCATAACTTCATATAACTGTGAAATGGTACAAAACTATAACGGAGATCGTTGTACAGTTTAATTTAATTATAGCTTGTAATAAGTAATAAATAGCCTTTTCGTAAAAAATCAGGAAATTTTTGTTTCGCTGTATACCATGTCAGATCTAGATCTGACAGGAAAGGAAGCTTCCTTAGATAGTTTCAGAAATATTCTTGTTTGGACTTTTTCAATCCATCCTAAATATGGGGTCTCGATTTTTTAATCATCTTTAAATATCTTTTCTAAGCTGTTTTGGCAAACAATTATTTGTTTCTCTCTTTATTGTACTTTTTTCTTGTAGGTTCCAGGCTTGGAAAACCTGCCTTGGAATACTCGGAATACCATTCCTAGACGTAGTCCGCGTGTTGGCCGCGGTGCTTCTTCTGGGCAACGTCCAATTCACTGACGGAAAAGGCTTAGAAGTGGACGTCAAAGGAGAAGCAGAACTCAACGCTGTGGCTGGTCTCCTGGGAGTTTCCGGATCTGCCCTATTTCGGGGCCTTACCTCCAGAACCCACAATGCTCGTGGTCAACTAGTGAAGTCAGTCTGCGATGCCAACATGTCTAACATGACTAGAGATTGTCTCGCTAAAGCTTTGTACTGTCGAACTGTTGCCACCATCGTCAGAAGAGCAAACAGTCTGAAGCGTTTAGGTTCCACACTAGGAACCCTAAGCTCCGATTCAAACGAATCAGTTCATAACCAAGCGGAAGTTACAAGCCAACATGCGTCCACGATTGGAGGAAGTACGAATGCCGGAAGTAAATCTATGGCAGCTTTAAACAACGCCGTACGTCATGCTACCGATGGCTTTATAGGCATACTAGATATGTTTGGTTTTGAGGATCCAAAACCAAGCCAGTTGGAACATTTATGTATCAATCTTTGCGCTGAAACTATGCAACACTTTTATAACACGCATATTTTTAAGTCCAGCATAGAATCTTGTCGTGATGAAGGAATTAATTGTGAAGTTGAGGTAGACTATGTCGATAACGTACCGTGTATTGATTTAGTTTCATCTCTAAGAACTGGGTTGTTGAGTATGTTGGATGTTGAATGTTCTATACGTGGTACTGCAGAATCATACGTCGCTAAAATAAAAGTTCAACACAAAAACAACTTAAGACTATTTGATCCAAAACCTTTAGATCCAAGACTGTTTGGTATCCAGCATTTTTCTGGAAGAGTTTTGTACGACGCAACAGATTTTCTTGATACAAACAAAGACGTCATTCCAGATGACTTGGTTGCTGTATTCTACAAACACAGTTGCAATTTTGGTTTTGCAACACATCTATTCGGAAGCGAATTAAAAGCTTTGTACTCGGTTGAAAATGTTCCTAGAGGAGTTAGTTTTAGAATATCACCCACATCTCACAGTGACTTATTAAATGGAGATGAACCTGTTTCTACTTTAACTCAAGACTTTCATACCAGACTGGATAACTTATTACGTACTTTAGTTCATGCGAGGCCGCACTTTGTTAGATGCATTTGCAGTAATGCGCAAGAAGCTTCTAACAGATTTGATAGAGGAATTATTGTTCGGCAAATTCGTTCTCTCCAAGTATTGGAGACGGTTAATCTTATGGCAGGAGGATATCCTCATAGAATGAGATTTAAGGCATTTAATAGCAGATACAGACTGCTTGCCCCCTTCGCCAGATTACATCGAATTGAGGAAAAGGTATCAGAAGACTGCAATATGATCCTTCAACATGTTATGGACTTAATAGTAAAAAAACAGAGCGTTGTTTCCACCAGCTGGGCTTTGGGAAAACGCCATATTTTCCTAAGTGAAGGAGTACGCCAACACTTGGAAAGATTAAGAACTGAGAGACGTCAAAAGGCTGCAATTTTAATTCAGTCTGTTTACAGAGGTTGGAGGTGTAGGTATCGTTGGTTAAGACGTGAAAAGGAGCCACAAAGACCTCAAAACAGTACAAATACTCAATCTGCTAACGCAAGATCTATTTTAAGCGGTGCTAGACCAAGACCTCAGCCCATAGCCGGCACTCCCCCACCAGATCCCAACGAGAAATGCGATGCGAAAATAATTCAACAAACATGCAACCTATTTGGCCTGGACTTAGAACGCCCCCCGCCGGTACCACCGAGTAGATCATATACCGTTGCTGGAAATACTAAATTAGGATACCCCCAAACCAGAGTTATGAAAATGTCATATCCAGAAGACGGGGGAAGTGAAGATGGCCCGGTTCTACTGAAAGGGGAATCGGTTATTGTTGTGGGGGCTTCTCATAGAAGAGGATACCTTATCGTGGAACATAAACATTGTACTCTGCATGTGCCTTTCCAATTTCTGGAGCTTAAACAACAAAGTGTTAATATTTAAAACGTATTACTTGCCATTTTAAGAAAAATATTATTTTTAATATTAGGGCCCAAACTTAAAATAATTGTTTATCCAACAATCGTCAAAAAATGGCGTTTTTGACATGCAATAATAATTTTGTTGTAATAAAGAATTTTTTTCAGTTTATCCGGGTCATTAGATTTTTTATCTAGTTAGTCTTATGTTATTTAATACATCGTCCTTATTATAATTTTATTGTATATTTTATTTTTTTTTATTATAACTTATTTCGCAAAATACCGCCATATTTTTATATACATTTGGTAAAGTATATATTATACAAATATATTTTGTTCTATACATAAATATTGTTTTATTTTTAACTCTTTAACACGTTAGTTTTATAATGAAACGCATTTTTTGCTAGTACCTTATTCACTTTTAATAGTATATTAAATTACTAGTTTCATAACATACGTTTTTAGCGCACGAGTACAAGTTAGTGCCCTAAAAACGTGTTATGAAACGAGTGCTTTATACAATTTTTTCTATTTTGCTCTAAAATTTAAAAAACTTACATTTAAATTGATGACTAATTTAGGGATTTTGGTTTTGGGTTGGCATTACAGTTTACACTATGTTTAAAATTCTAAGAACAAATGATATTTTGATATATTTTACAGTCATCTCTTCTTTTTTCACTGCAATTAACCAGTCCACAATTTTAACACGGTAAAAAATAACCCAAACACAAAATTTTGTAAAAAATTAAACTTTAAATCGACATTGATATTTGCAAGCAAAACGTCAAGAGGCAGGCTTTCGTATGTTGCCAACCTAACATAAAAAAAAGTAGAGACCTCTTATGGGCCTATAAGAACACGCAAAATGCGTGTGATTATGAGCTTATAAGAGTCGCAAAATAGAAAAAGGAATTTATAAAAACGTGCTGCGTGGAAAGATGTATTTACAAACGCGTACGTTTGTAGGTGGTATGGTATGTGGCAAGTGAAAACACATCTTAGTGGTGATTTTCTAGCTAGGTAATGTTAGTAGTAGGCTTGCTTACTACATCTCATCCCTACCTAGCGCTCCAAGTAATGCAAAATAAAATAATTTATTGGAAAATAGAGTAATTTATTTATTTACTTATCTAGTAAATAGTATTTACAAAGCCCATACTCTAACGTAATCAACTTGTAAATCAGAATTGTCCGATCGTTGGTCCCAAGTTTTTAACCATTGTCCTCTACCATTCCAGAAATCTCTCATAGCAGTTGGGGAATTATTCAACCAAGGTTTCTGGTCAGGATTTCTGTCTGAATCATCAAAATAAACTGTTCCGCCCACGGCCAAATTCAAAATAATATAAAACTCTTGGTCAAAAGGCGCCATTTTAGTGTTTCTCTTCCATGGATTTTCCATACCTGCAGAAAATATTTTAACATACAGTGTGATCCGAAAGTCATCCCCTCTTAACTTTTGAACGAATGGAGATTCAAATAACTAAACAACTATTCTTAAAATATACTTGATATTTGTAACTTTTAAAATGTGAACAGGTTTTCTTTTAAATGGAAAGGTAGGTCGTGTGATGCATCATTTTAAAAGTCATCAAATTTTCTATTTGACCATATATTATATTTATTTTTTTATCCAATACATACAGATAATGAGACAATTACCAGCTTTATTTTAAATAGATAAACTCAATAATAACCCCCGCGTGGCTTTTACTTTAGTGAGTGGATAATTATTTATTTTACCCACTCAACTGTCACTTGTCAAATTATTTGCTTGTAAATGTCATTAAAATTTTCAATAAAAATATGAATTTCTAAGCTATTTATTGGATAAAACCTTGTATGGCACTCATGTGTAAACCGATATTGCCCTCTCGAAAATTAACCTGCTTGGCTGACGCCTCGTTTGGACTTTTTAATTTTCTCATGGGCAATATCTTACTTTACCCACTAGTACCATAAATAACTATTATATACATTTTTTTGAAGGTTTTGAAGTAGTGCTGAAAATAAGAATAATAAGAATTTTCGACAAAATTTCTTTAAGAAAAATCTAACAATTTTCGAAAATGATTAAACTCATGATGCAAAAACGCAAATTATACGTTTAAAATAATTTTAAATGATATAAATAAAATATCGCAAAAGAAATCTTAAAACATTAAAAAAAATACTGCTGCCAACAAAATAATACTTTCCCCTATTATAGGCCTAGGTTTATTAAAATCAAAAACGAAAAAAAAATTAGAAAAATAAAAAAAAATTAAAAATTTTTTTTTTCGTATTTCAAAAAAAAAAATTACGAAAAAAGTTTATTTTTTCGTAAAACGAAAAATAAACTGAAAAAAAAAAATGTTTTTAAAAAAAATTGTTTTTACAAAAAAATGTTTTTGATAAAAATTGTTTATACTCCATTTTACCCCCTTACCCCAATCCGATTTTTACCAAAAACAATCCCAGCCTAGAACTTTATATAATAAACCTATGGTCCTAATTTGAAGTCTTTAGCCCGAAGCGTTTTTGAGTTATCGTGGTCACAAATTTCCCGGACACACAGACCGACCGACAGACAGATTTTTTTTTGAATCATATTTTTTGACATAAAAGGTCCAGAAACGTAAAAAAAGCAATAAAAATTTTTCGATTTTTTTTTACTAACGCAAGTCTTTCGTTGGGGAAAGTAATATGGTAAAATAAAGAATATAATTTACTTCAAAAGGATTTATCACACTACCCCCTTTCCATTTAAAAATAATTCTTCCTTATATAAGGGGGGCATAATACCCCCCTACCACATTTTAAAAGCTAAAAATATCAAATTTATGCCAAAATATAGATTAAGTTGTCTTATTTATGTTTCAAATTTGAAGTCGATATCTCAACTTATTCAAATGTTAAGCGAGGGGATTGTTTTGAAAAGTACTGTAAATGCAGATACCATACCGGAGTTTTCAAATCCACCCAATTCCCAGAATCCACCTTTTGGTGGTGTAACTGTTCCTATTGGTGAATTATCAATTGAGAATGTGATATGATCTGGTGTCCATTCGACTTGGTACAAATGAAAATCACTGTCAAAACCAGCTGGATTTTGCTTTTCGAAGTGGGTTAATGGGTACCTGTTGTTTCCAGAATTTGGCCCCCAGTGCAGTGTGGAACCGACTAGTTGGGTACCAACATTAACGCCGTTTTTGTTAACAAGATTTTTGTTTCCTCTACTTTCCATTATGTCAATTTCCCCAGATGCTGGCCACCCGGAGTACTGGTTCCATCTTGGCATCATCCAAATAGCTAAAATATTTTTTTATTTACTAACCCTGGTAGAAAAGTACATAAATCTAACTTAACATAACATTAGATTAGCGACATTTTTATGTTTAGTCTCAAACGTTATACAAAAACGTTATAAAATATATAAATCTAACCTTAAAAACTAACGTTTTATAAAAACGTTATAAAATACATAAATCTAACGTTAATTTCCTAACTAAATTCTAACCTTTTTCTAACCTTATGCTAACTTTAAATATTTTTTAAATTTCCATTATTAATGCGTAAGCTATGGTAGAAAATACTCATTCCAGACAGCTATGTGCCTAGGTTTGATAATTATTTATTATTTCTATAAGTTTTAAAAAATATCCCCCAAAAGTCAAAATTATAGTCTGGCACCACTGTACTAGAATTGAACTAATATTTTATGAATGTATAAATATAAAGTTTTTCTAAGAGGTAAACGTATTTATCGAAGTATAATAGCATATTACACGAAAAATATTTAGGGCCAGCTAAAAAGATGGCTATTTTATAAATAAATGTAACGAAATTATGTTTAAAAATATTATGATTACTAAAATATATTAAGATTTATTTATATGAATAAATTTGTCTCCAGCTGCCATTTTATGATGCAGGTAGAAATTTCCTAATTGGCCACGCCCACTCCGAAAGTTAGAAATTAAACTTACTTATAACGTATTTCTAACTTAAAAATCTAACGTTAGATTAACGTTTGTAACTAACGTTAGATTCTGACGTTAAAAAGCGGGACATTTGCACATAATTTATAACGTACTTTTATACAGTTTTCTAACATTAGAAAAACGTTATTCTAACGTTAAATTTCTACTAGGAAGGTTATTTATTTATTTATTTTTTTCGTTTTAAAGGATTTGTTATTTACCTGGCCATAACCAATCTCCAGATGGTGTTTTGGCTCTTATTTCAACTTTGCCATAAGTAAAAGAAAATGACTCCAAAGTACGTAAGCGAGCACTTTTGATTGGATTAAGTATATTAGTTGGAGTGCCTGTTCTAGAGCATCCATAAAATGATGGATTCGTACATCTAAAAATTAAAAATTAAAAATTTAAAGAAACCATAGAAAAAATGTTATCTCTCCAAAATATAAATTTATTGTCTATTAAACAAACATTACAGCGTTTCGACTTTTTTAACATAAAGTCATTTTCAAGCTACAAAAAATGAAAAATTAGGTTGAAAATGGTACAATTCCTTTTAGAAAAACTTACTTTTTAAATTTATAAACAAATTAACTTGAGTACACATTATTAGAAATGTCATACTGACCTTAACTATATTATTTTTATAAAATCTTGAAAATTTAAACAAAAAGAAAACTACAATAAGTTAAAATAAAATAAATTAATGAAATCTAAAATTTAAAATTGAATAAAAATCTGTACAACAAAAAGTTTCATAGGGATAGGTTAATTAATGAACAAATAGATTTTTTATGTTTACAATAATGTTTTAAACGTTAGACCAGAGATTGTTGCCTGTCCCCTTACAGAGCATTACTCTTTGGAATAAATATTTTTGTTTAAAAACTTTTCCAAAATTTTTTTTCCCTTTTTGGTTTGTTTTTGAGTTTTTGATGTGAAAAGTCCAATCTTATTCCAATTACCAAGTTAAATATAAATTAATCTTTTTCCCTTTTTTTTGTTTAACTACCTATTTTGCAGTTTAAAGATAATTCCTTTAGTCTGTTTGAAATACAGTTTGGATTATTTTATGATAGATGTCCCAGATTTTTATTCATTTTTAAATTTTAGATTTCATTAATTTATTTTATTTTAACTTATTGTAGTTTTCTTTTTGTTTAAATTTTTAAGATTTTATAAAAATAATATAGTTAAGGTCAGTATGACATTTCTAATAATGTGTACTCAAGTTAATTTGTTTATAAATTTAAAAAGTAAGTTTTTCTAAACGGAATTGTACCATTTTCAACCTAATTTTTCATTTTTTTTAGCTTGAAAATTACTTTATGTTAAAAAAGTCGAAACAATTGTCGCTGTAATGTTTGTTTAATAGGCAATAAATTTATATTTTGGAGAGATAACATTTTTTCTATGGTTTATTTAAATCAACTCCAATATGAGTAAGGATCAAGAATTTCTTTATTTAAAAATTTAAAGTTTAATCATTTTCAGAAATAAAGTTTATGCAAGTTCCCAAGATATTCATTATCTAGTGTATGTTGAGTTTTTTAATTCAAAATGTGGTAGAAAAGTTATATTACCGAAAAAAAAATCGTTTATTTTTTATTTTTGGGGTTTCAGATGCATTGTAAATATCTACGTAAATTCATGAAAACAAAAAAAAAAACAATAATATCCCCAATAGTTTTTTTATTATAATTTTATTTGTAAAGGCTTACAAATAATACAATAATACAATAATTGGGCATAATAACATCTCTACTTAATATATCTTAACTTACGAGCACCTTTACTCAAAAAATATCTAGACCATAACATTTAAAAACGTTCCACCCCAGATATCTCGGAAACTAAGCATAATAAAAAATCCTAAATTGTTTTTTCGAGAGGGAAGTTTAAATATATGATTTTGGGGGTTGTAACTTTTAACCCCTAAGGGAACGTTCAAGTATTACGTAACGCTGGGGGGGGGGTCATTTTGGAGTGTTACACCCTTGTTAATTGTATAGGAATATAGCGTTACAAGGGGGGGTTCAAAATAATCATATAGTTTGACGCACGGATCGGTGGCTACGGGAAAAATGTTAGGAATGTGTGTGCGTGGAAGGCCCGATGTAGGCACGCACGCCTTATAATTCTCTTGACGGAAAGAAGGGAACGTGAATGATTCCCCTCCTTACGTCGGAGACTTTCTTTCATGCGGAGAACTATACATTTTTTTTTAATGCAAGCCAGACTTTAGTTCTTCTTGACAAACTTTCAATGAATATTTTTAGTTACTATTGTATTAGAAGTGTTTATGTGAAAAAAAGATCATTATTATTATTATAAATCTACAACAGGTATGAGAAAAATGTTCATTTTATTTAGTGTTTATTTTTGTGTGAAGTTGTGCTCATAATGTACTTTTTGTAATTTTAAATTTACGAAATATTAAATAATAAATTTTATTAGCTTTTATAGCTAATTAAAAAACTCGTTAAATAATTAAAAACGGTAGATAATAAAAAATAGACAAAAATAATTTAAACTGCGTATGAGTCATACGCTATGGAGTATGAGTCATACACTATGCCTTAGTAAAAAACCTGTTCGAAAACATCCTCAAAATAAAAAAAACGCAAATTTATAAAACTGTTTAATCTTAAAAAAAAACTATAAGATTTATATCTATATAATTTTATTATCAATTAATATTAATTAATTAGTTATCATTAAAAACAGATAATAGTAAAAAAAGATAAGATAGGTTTAAATTACGTATGATTTAAAAAAACAAGCTAGAAGAAAAACAAAAACAAATTTTAAAAACCAAATTACAATAGTATATAATTTTATTTAAATCTAGTACTTAAAATAACTATACCGGGTTACACAAGAAGTATTGCCTACGAATTATCTCCGTAACTATAAAAGATAACTTTTTAAAATATACAGATATTGTATGAACCGTAAATACCCCCATTTTGGCAAGATCATTATAAAAAATAACGCTTCTGGTCTAAGCGGAAGTGATATAAACTTTTGGTTTTTAAATGGAACCCTATATATTTGCTTACATTTTTAGATTCGTCTTTAAATTCTAATCCAATCCAATTCGAGTATGGCTTTTCCCTTTGTGTAGTTGGCCAGCTCGATCTAGTATAACTTTCGGCCTACGCAAAACTGTCTCACTCTGTAGTGAGGTTTGCGCGGACGCCAACTTATAAAAAAATCTCTTTGAAATTTATAAAAAAATATCCACGTGTACAACGAAATATATCCGCCGAAGCGGTCACACATTTCAAATCTTTTAGTAGTAGGCTAAGAATTTACTGTTTATTTAAAACTGATTTTCTTTCGTTTTTATGAAAATGGCGTTATTTTAAAGTTTTTTTTTTAATCATCAACGCTATTTTGTGCTAAATTTTTAAATGAAACGTTCATTTTTGATTTTGCTAAATTAAAAACTTAGGTATACTCTACAAAAAAAAAAACGTACTAAATACCCTAATAGGGTCGGACCTTTTTGGGAAAAATAACCACATTCAGCTATTTTTTCAAGTTTGATATAGCTCCCAACGAAATATGGCCATTTTTCCCCGACCAACTCTATTAGGGTGTTTGTACGTTTTCCTTAAGTGTGCCCGAGTTTTTAATTTAACTTATTTTATTTTTGAAAAAAATTAATTTTAATTTTTTTGTTTTTCGTTTTTTGAAAAATGATTTTTTTTGAAAAATAAAAATTATTTTTTATTTTGAATTTGTTTTTTCAAACAAAACTTTTTGTTTCAAAAAATATTATTTAAAAATATATATTTTTTCCCAATGGGGGGTGTTAGTTTGGGGGGGGGGTAGCCAAAATATAACATCTCTACAGCCTTTAATAACGCGAGAAACGGGGTGTGACGTATTTTATGGACGACCCCTATGGAAAAAACAAAAGAAAAAAAACAAAAAAAAACGAGCTGTTCGAGAATAACAAAGTGCTTTGCTTTTGCTTTTGCTCAAGGTTCCAAAAACAGCACATTAAACAGGTCTAGAATCAACTAAAATGATCTCGGCAAAGTGTAGAGCAGTGTAATCAATCTATCCTTAATATTTACATAATGTGGCCACCCTGGTAATACAAGGTTGTTGGCAAAGTTACATTGAAGCGGGATAATACCACACTAATGCATGATAATATCACTTAATACAAGGTAGTCTTAACTTACTGATCAGCTGGTGCTCCGCCATTGAGATCTAAAGTTCCACTCGATAAGAAAGCTTCTCCCGTTTCATCAGCCAAAAGAGTTGGTTTAATATGCAAAATACCATTGTCGACGAAACTGTTTGTTCTGTTATTGTTGTAATATTGGAACTCCCAATTCTAAAATTAAACTTAGATGTAACAAGCATGATGAGAACTTTGGTTCCTTCACCTACTTACCATTCAACTGAGAACTCAGATTATACTCAACTGTCAAATCCAACCAATTAGAGAGTCTAAAACTGACAGTTAACTAAGAATAATCTAAGCACTCAGTTGTATCTAAAGTAGGATTAACCGTTTTCGAGAAAAAAATAATTTGAAAGTGAAGGTGAAACTTCACGGTTTGAGGACGGAAAATTAAATACTAAAATGTTGAAAATCAAAATTTCAATGATGCAGGGTTATTCTATATCAAAAACTAAGAGAGAATATGTGTAGGTCACAGATTTTACTTACACAGACACATCTGTCTGTATCTGTATATGAGGTCTGTGGTGTAGGTCGAAAAATTGTACATTTTTAGGAGACCATATATGGTCTATTAGCTCCCGTAGGATTGATTTTTGGAAGTACCTATATATAATGTTTCTTCTTAGTTTTTGATATACATTCACCCTGCATCATTGGTATTCAACATTTTAGTATTTAATTTTTCGTCCTCGAACGTAAAATTTATTCTACAAATGATTTTTTCTCGAAAACGGTTTATCCTACATTATTGTAACAAGAGCACCTTTCTTTATGTAAGGAATAATATTCCAAAAATAAAATTACAAAAAAGTTACACAGAAAAAAGTTTAAGACAAAAAACTGAATAGGCCCCCCGTTTCGCACACCCCTGGTTAAAATAAGTACTTGAAAATAACATACGAAGATGGGCCTTATTAAGATTAGTTCACGTGCAAAACCTCGTTGCTATATTTCAAAGGGTACCTGAGTTATTAAATAAAAACCGATTTTTTTAGCCACTATCAAAGGGCCTAGACTCCCTTACGACGCATTTTTAGACATATGTTTATAGGAACTGCTTGTCATATTTTATGATGTAATTTCCCCTTAAAATTTCGGAACCTATTTCAAATACACCCTGTATAGGAGATTTCCATAAATAAGAAATTTCCTTTCAAAACCCTTCAGGTTACTGTAAAAAATTTTCTACCGTTTATATTTTAGAATCCCACACATTATTTAAGGAAATTTCCCATTTTTTCTTTATTATAATTTTACACTTGGTTTCAATATCTAAACCACATCTAAACCACGAGGAAATTGCTTTTCACCGACGCACTGTGGGACAAGACGATAAAAAATATTAAGTATAATTTATGTTTATCTTAAAATTAATCATTACACAAAAATTATTTGATTTTTTTAAAGAAATTTTGACAAAAATTTCCATTTTCAATACTTTTTTAACCCCCTCAAAAAAATGATGAAAATAAAAAACAAATAAGATATGTTCAAATAGAGAATGTAGCTTTAAATAGTGTGTTACGCGATTCCCCTTTCCATTTAAAAAATACCTTACTTGTCCATTGTGCATCCTAAACATATCAAATATACACCAAAAAAATATATGTATGTTATTTACATGTTTCAAATTTTAAGTTGATAACTTAAGCCGCTCAAAAGTTAAAGGGAGCGGACTTTTGACACGCACGGTAGTAGTATTATAATACCGGGTGAGTTTTATTTAAGTCCACCCCTAAAATTAAGATTCTTCATTCGATAAAAACGAAACTGATGATTTATTTATTAAATGGCGGATTAATTTTTGTTTTGTTTCACTTCAGGTTTCGCCGGAATACATAATTTTAAAGCTTATAAAATTCTCCATTTAACTACATATTTTTAAATTTAAAAAAGTTTTTTTTTTGGGTTTAAAATGGGGTTGAAAATGGGTATTAATGTCAAAATTCCTCTAAAAAAACAAATAATTTTTTAAAAATGCCTAATTTCATCATAAAAAAATGTTAATTATACTTTTAAACTAATTTTAGTTGACATAAATAAAAATTTATTAAAAAAAACTTAAAAAATCGAATGTTTTAGCACAAAAAATTGAAAAATCAAAACCTTAAAAAACATTTTTAAAAATGTTGTTTAAATAGAGAATTTTATAAGCTTTAAAATGATGTATAACTCGACCCCCTTTCCATTTAAAAAAATGTCCCCACATGCCCCCCTGCCCACATTTTAGGAGCTGAAAATATCAAATATAGGCTAAAAGATAGTTTAAGTTGTCTTATTTAAGAGTTCTAAATTTGAAGTCGATATCTCAACTCGTTCAAAAGTTAAAAGGGGGATGTGACTTTTGGACCGCACTGTATATATTTTTGAAACCAGCAAACCAAATTAGTTAAAAACAGTTAAAATATGCAAGTTTTATAACAAAAACTTAATATTATTGGCTAATTTAATAAATTTGGTCCAAAAAAATACACTGAATACATCATCATCATCAGAAGCGGTGTGGTTCTTACCAAGTAATAGCCACGGCACTCAGACCTGAGATCCATTGTGCATGCCGCAGTCATGTAGATGACACATCATTTGATTGGGATGATATTCCATGGGGGCAGGCATCTAAAAAGGCGATGATCTGCCCCAATGAAAGTTCGACTAAATCGCTAGGTTGCACTGATGGTGAACCTAAAAATCGGTCTTTTTTGTGAGAAGACAGGACATTGTCCCAAAATGTGGGATGCAGTTTCTTTATCATAGTCGCAGAATCTACAGCGTTTGCTTTGGACAATTTTCATTTTATAAAGAAGATTGTTGAAAGTACCATGACCAGTTAGAAAACTGTTAATAGTTCTGAGCTTTTCCTTATTTAGTTGAATAAGTGTTTTTGTATTGGAAAATGAAGGCTCTTTCATAAGCAATTTTGCTTGAACCTGTTGGGAAGCCCAGTGTTGAATAAAACTTCGATTAAGCCAGGTTTTTATGTCCCTTTTAATGACGCAGTTCGACAACCCAAGCAAAGGCTCAGGTCCAATAAATGGACTGGCTGAACCCTCCCTAGCAAGCTGGTCGGCTGATTCATTACCGGGGATATCGCTGTGGCCGGGTACCCAGATTAGTCTAAGATAGTTGTTAGTTGCAAGTCTGTTTAGGACTTGTTTACAGTCGGCCACAGATCTCGATGTTATCCTGCAAGAGGATAAGGCAAGGAGAGCAGCCTTACTGTCGCTACAAATGTAAATGTGTTTATTAGAATATTTTCTGTTAGTAATCTCAGAACCACAAGCAGATATTGCAAAAATTTCTGCTTGAAATACTGTTGGATACTTACCGAGGGCAAAAGATAACTTAACCCTAGGTTTGTCCCCATATACCCAAACACCGGTACCTTCATCCGTTTTAGAACCATCCGTGTACCAGATTAGTCCATCCCTTCTGAATAGTTGCTGAGGTGATTTCCACTGTTCCCTACTTGGAAATGTGACGGTGTATTTCATCTCGAAGAGTCTTTAGACATTATTGTTAGAACACTATATTCTTTGACATGATTCAGAATTACAGCATGTCCAGTTTCACGAGTAAACCACAGAATACAGTTAAATATATTTTTTTCGTCGATGCATTATTTTAAATTTTGTCTCAAATAAAAGCCAGACATATAAGGAATCGTTTAAGCCAAGTTTCGCGTTGACCATTTTTTTTTGTTATCGACCAAAAAAATCGCACCGCGAAGGTGGGCAGATTTACTGTAAAGATTAACGTAATATTTTAAAAAAAAATATTATAAAACACTTTTACACCCCATGGTACGGTAAGTGGCGTAAATTAAAAAAAAAACAATCAGTTTTTTATACATATAATTTTTTCCTGAATTCAATAATAATAATAATAATAATAATAATAATAATAATAATAATAATAAATTACAGGATGTTCCATTAAAAAAATATATATTTATTCCACTTCGGGCGAATCCGGAAGTGGAACAAAAAAACCATTTTATAGCCGATGTAAAACTATATAAATCACCAAAGTTTCGTTTTTATCGAATAAAGATGAATCTTAATAGGGATAGACATAAAAAAAACTCACCCGGTATACCACAAAATAAACAATTTTTTTCCGAATTTAGCAAAAATTTTTATTTAAATTAAGTCCTGCTTGTTTAAATACTATTTTTTATACTTACACCACCTCCTGATAATGTTAATTCATGTTGCCATTTCTTCAAATCGAAGGTATCGAAATTATCTTCAAAAATAAGTTCGCCAGAGCAAATTTTCGACTTTGCATGAGTACCGCTTGCTCTGGTTAAACTGGGCTTCTCACAATCACCATTGGAACCAATTATTGCAGTCACCAATAAAATGGCTAAACTTGTTAGTTTCAACATCATCATAGTTATAATCATATATATTTTAGACGGTGCTATTTTATATAGCTACTCCCCGTTTCATTTGATAGTAATCAGGGGCGGATCCAGGAAGTGGTCCTGGGGGAAGTAAAATCCAAAAACTTAACTTTTATATTCTTAAATTAAGAAATAACCTAAGAAAGCCCTAGCACCGCAGGCGAAGATTTTTACAAATTCGTTGGTCTATTTTAATTTTAAAACAGTCTTTAAAATAACAATTAATTAAATTTAAAATTTCAAAAAAATACAAGTCCAAACGAAAATTTTTACGAAATTCACTCTTAATTTCTACAAAAACGTAAAAAAAACCCTAGTGCCACAGGCGATTTTTTTAAATTCTTAAACAGTATCATTACTGAAAATTTCAGGAAAATGCAAGAAAGGTCTAGCGCCGCAGTCGAAAAATTTTATTCCTAAGTTATAACAAATAGAAAAAACGTGAAGGCCCCAGTGCCACAGGCGAAAATTTTTAAAAACTATTTTAATTGCTAAACAGTTTTATTATTCTAAATTTTACAAAAATTCAATAAAGCTCTAGCGCAGCAGGCGAAATTTTTTACGAATTTCCCGCTGAAGTTTAACAATCTTAAATAAAAAATAAAAAAAAAAACGTAAAAAAGCCCTAGGCGATTTTTGTACGAACTTAATGATCTACTTTAATTTTTAAACAGTTTTATTATTCAAAACTTCACAAAAATGCGAGAGCCACGTGGATCCGCCAATTTTTACCAATTTAAAGGTCTACGGTCCACTTGAACGCAATATATACCTTAAAAGCTCGTTTTTGCGCCTCTTACTGTTCTTTCAGGGAAGGAGGCCAACCTCCCTGATTATATCATGAAAATCTGTATTTGGAAAAAAATATTTTTTTACAAATTTTACAATTATTATATCCTGTGGGGGGGGGGGTAATTACATTAAGCCACGTGGATCCGCCACTGATAGTAATCCACTCATAACAAGCACCTATTATGTTTTTCTAAATATTTAAATTGATTATTTTTTATACTTTTAATTGATGATGATATGGCATGCACATGGCGAATTATAGGTGCAACACACTGGGCATGAACACATTTTAAGTAGTTAAGCATGCTTACTCACGGTGCGGTGGTAAGGCAATTTAAATCAACTAAGGATGATTTTGAACAAAAATAAAAAATAAACATTTCCTTATTAAGCAAAAACCCCGAATTAGGATGCTTCTTAAAATGCGAAAATTCGAAATGTCAACGGGCTACCACCTCATTATATTATTCCTTTAAAAAAAATGCTCCGGGCAAAATTTTGCCAAAATTGAACCATTTCTAGAGGTCGTTACCAGCAAAAAAAAAACATTTTTTTTGTAAAATCCATACATTTTTTCTAAAATTGTTTTTTTAATTAGAACTTTTTGGTAACATACCTGTTTGCCAAATTTTAAGTCTCTAGCTTAAAGCGTTCTTAAGTTATCGTGTACACAAGATTTACCCACCAACCGATAATTTTGTTTTGCTCGAAATTGATTTATATCGACATAAAACGTAATAAAACGCAAAAAAAAAATTGCACGAATACAAGGCTTTCCCAAAATTTTGATAATTTTCAAAATGGGAAAGCAATACCTACGCAGGTATTTTTTTTATCGTTAAAATGGTATCTAAGGGGTTTTAAAGCTTCTTTTATTAAAAAATAATAGTAATTATATACCAAGGTAGAGAAGACATTTTTTATAGCCGAGCGTATTAAAAAAATGTACTGTTTTAGAGGAAATGCGCCTAATTTCGGATGGTTTCCAAATTTCGGATAGTAGTGTATTTAAGTTACTGTCTGCAAGCCAAAAGTCAAACTAAATCCGTCCTGTAATATGATAACGGTAGAGCTTCTCTCCTTTAAATGGCAGCACAAATCGTTTATATTGCAAATGGCAGTTTTGTGCTCAGTTGCATTATTATGCTTGTTTATTTTATAAATAATCTTTATAAAAGTTCGTGATTCTGTCTTGGTTAAGTTATGATGTTAGTTAAGTTGATCCACTATTCATAATTAAGCAATTTGAAAACGTAAACATTCTACAAATTTCTAATCTAAAAAGCAGAAAGTTGCCTAATTTCGGATAGACCATTTCCAAACCAACCATTAATTATTTTTTTCATAATGATACAACAAACTAAGATAAACAATTTTGAAAAAACGAAAATTACCTAAGATACTAAGATATTCGAAATTGGGAATCTAAAATTATAGTTCCTATAGTATTTCGTAGAAAATCGCTTAATGATTAAATTACGTCTTAAATGTGAAGGAATAACAAGAAACATAAGCAATGGGATCCAGATCTACTCTTGAAAAAATTTTTTCGGATATGTCCGAAATTAGGAGCCCTTTTTCAAATGCACAAAAATGCGCTGATTTTTTTTAACCGTGTTTTTTGGAAAAAATAAACTGTAATAAATTTGCTTTTATAATAAATCATGGTTCGCTATAATAAGTTGTATCTGGCTATATAAAAAAAATATCAAAAAGTAATACCGAGTATTAAATATTGAATACATTGTAAATGGTATCCGAAATTAGGCGACTTTCCTCTACGGTTTCATAAGAAAAAGACCGTGTATTTTGATGTTTTTTATAAAATGTAGCTAATGTAACTAAATCAAAAATTAAGTAATTTTTATAAAATCTAGACATAAATAAAACATCCCAAGTTATATCTTGGTAAATCTAGTAAGGTTATAACTATAGTTTCAATTTTTGAGATGAAAAACAGAAATGTTTGGATTGAAAAACATAAAAGATATCATAAAATTCTGTGATGAAAGGTGGAAAGTGGCATATAAAACGAGGTGAGCTAAATTCGTAGAATCTATAACGTAATTTTTTTTTAAAGGTTTTACCTAACATTCGGTAGGTACACCCCGGCATTCAACCGTGTCGGTTATGGCCTATTTATATGTAGTACAAATTATTAAATTATAGCAATTTTAAAGACACAACTACACATCCATGCCCCAGGCGGGATTCGAACCCGCGACCTCGGAGTTACAAAGCGAACGCTCTTCGCCTTACTCCACCGCGGTCGGTGGCAAACCTACATACGTGAAATTAGGCAAACCTACATACATAAATATCAAACTAGGGTGACATGAAAATATCAAACAAGTGTGATATAATGCGTTTTCTAAAGAACAAAAGAATATGCTAAATGTCATGTTCATATGGGATCGTAGGAAAAACATAATTCCTAATAATTAGGACAATTATTGTCTGTCTTGCATTTTAGATAATATTTAAATCATGCAGTAAAGATAAAACTAAGTATGACAATTTTGATCGAGAAAATAAAAATTTAATTTATAAAAAATATTTATAAAAATACAAAATTTCGCAATTAATTATTATTACTACCAGATGAGCTAAAAAATAGATCGTAAACGATTTTAATATAACCAGAGTTAATACTTTTATTGAGACAAAAGGGTCGGACCTTAATTTTAAATTATTTCTAATTTTTGGTAAGTTTGTTTAATACATACCTATTCCGAATAAGATTAAACGTCCGTCCTACCTAATTCGTTAAATACAGTGCGGCCCAAAAGTCACTCCCCCCTTTTAACTTTTGAACGAGTTGAGATATCGACTTTAAATTTAGAACCCTTAAATAAGACAACTTAAACTATCGTTTAGAATATATTTGATATTTTCAGCTCTTAAAATGTGGGCAGGGGGCATGGGGGGACATTTTTTTAAATGGAAAGGGGGGTTGTGTGATACATCATTTTAAAGCTTATAAAATTCTCTATTTAAACTAACATTTTTAATTTTTTTTTAAATGTTTTTTAAGGTTTTGATTTTTCAATTTTTTGTGCTAAAACATTCGATTTTTTAAGTTTTTTTTTTATAAATTTTTATTTATGTCAACTAAAATTAGTTTAAAAGTATAATTAACATTTTTTTATTATGAAATTAGGCATTTTTAAAAAATTATTTGTTTTTTTTTTTAGAGGAATTTTGACATTAATACCCATTTTCAACCCCATTTTGACCCCAACTTTTTTTTTTTAATTTTAAAATATGGACTTAAATGGAAAATTTTATAAGCTTTAAAATGATGTATTACATGACCCCCTTTTCCATTTAAAAAAATGTGCACCCATGCCCCCTGCCCACAATTTAAGAGCTGAAAATATTAAATATATGCTAAAAGATAGTTTAAGTTGTCTTATTTAAAAGTTCCAAATTTGAAGTCGATATCTCTACTGGTTCAAAAGTTAAGAAGGGGAGGGTGACTTTTGGACCGCTCTGTATAATAAACAAACTTACCAAAAATTAAAAATAATTTAAAATTCATATTTTCCGACCCTGTTATTGTAATGAATGTATCAACTCTGAATATAACCAAGCGATGTAACATCAGAAAGCTCTTTTTAAAAGATGCTTTTATAAATTTATAAGCAGGGCCCAGAACTCGTAGGACCCACAACCGTACACAAAAAAAAATGTTTTTTTAACCAAAATGCGTTTAAAACACAGTATTTCACTTGTGTTTGACAAACTATCTGTAAATATTTAAATAAAGGCTATTTTTAACCATTTTACCGGCAAAGTTTGATAATATTTTAATATTTATAATTACACGGGTCAACACAAAATTTGACTTTGACTCTAAAGTATAAAATTTCGATAGTTTAGGTCGTAATTACACGAAAAAAAATTATATGGCATAAAAAAGTATGCTTTTGTATTTAGAAGACCGATTGAACGATATTTTTCAAAATCTGTGGTATTATTTTTTATTGGAAGATAGAACCATCGAAATAAATTTGTTTATCATTTTTATTAAGTTTTACTATTAAAATAACTTACAAAAAAGTAGAAAATACTTTAAAAGTGTACACTCTTACTCTTTCTTTTATGTTCATAAGTACTTTCTCTCAATAAACCCCAGATATAGTCTCCCATCATGTTTTCATTAGCCAATACCAAGGGCTTAGATGAGGGGGGTAATGGGGGTAATTACCCCCCCCCCCATAGAACAAAAATTATATATTAAAACATATAAAAATGTACCTTTTTTTTCATTTTAAATATCTACGATCTTGGTATTACCCCCCCCCCCCATGGATAAAATACATCTACGCCCTTGGCCAATACTTGATAACGTTAATATGTCCATTACATTTGATTCACTGCTTAATTAATCACCTTCCAAACATCTTTTACAATAACTACGAGCAACATTTGGAGCCCATGGCTTGTCTTAATTCCGAACAGGACAGTCAAAATATGCTTCGTAGGCTTCACAGAGAACGTGAGATGTTTTTAGTTCATATTTCATGTCTCGAACTTTAATAAATTGACCACATACGTAGCATGCGATGCCATTTTAACGTTTTCTCGACATGTACAAAACACCTGATCGTTGTTTATCACTTGAGTGCCATCTGGAGGCACTGCGTGAACGTAAAAACCCCACACAGATCTTGCGGTATTTTTGAATGTATTTAAACTAATTGAAATTTATAAAAAAATTCGAAAATGAGTATCATTACCACAACTATCACAAAAGCAAACTTTAAACCAAATGAAGGTATTTTCTTTTGGTTTTTGTGCATAATGAACCGAAAAATCATAATATAAACTGTAGGACAAAGAACAAAAAATTTTTTGTTGGGTCGTGTTATTTATAAATAAATTATAATTTGTTTAATACTTCCCTAGTAGAAATTTAACGTTAGAATAACGTTTTTCTAACGTTATTCTAACTGTATAAAAGTACGTTTTAAAATATGTGCAAATGTCCCGCTTTTTAACGATAGAATCAAACGTTAGTTACAAACGTTAATCTAACGTTAGATTTTTAAGTTAGAAATACGTTATAAGTACGTTTAATTTCTAACTTTCGGAGGAGGCGTGGCCAACTGCATGATAAAATGACAGCTGGAGACAAATTTGTTCATATAAATAAATCTTAATGTATTTTAGCAATCATAATATTTTTAAACATAATTTCGTTACATTTATTTATAAAATAGCCATCTTTTTAGCTGGCCCTAAATATTTTTCGTGTAATATGCTGTTATACTTCGATAAATACGTTTACCTCTCAGAAAAACTTTATATTTAGTTAGTACAGCGTTTGGACTTACTATAATTTTGAATTTTGGGGGATATTCTTTTAAACTTATTATGGAAATAATAAATAATTATCAAACCTAGGCACATACATGTCTAAAATGAGTATTTTCTACTATAGTTTACGTATATCATAACGTTTTTGTCAAACGTTAGTTTTTAAGGTTAGATTTATATAATTTATAACGTTTTTGTATAACGTTAGAGACTAAACATAAAAATGTCTCTAATCTAATGTTATGTTAAGTTAGATTTATGTACTTTTCTACCAGGGAGGCATTGCTCGGAATGGTTTAATTAAGTTTGAAGCACCTGCTAAATTTTTTTTTTATAAATGTTTAATAATACCTATTAATAGGTCTCAGAATGACAATAAACAAATAAATATAAATGGAAAAGCTGGAACTAAAGTGGTCCAACTAACATTTTTGGCGAAAATGAGTTACGGCCATATTTCAATACTAGACATTGTATATTTATAGCATTTTAGGTCTATAAACCTGCCCAAACCCCTTAAGTTAAACGATAACATTTAGGAACTCTACATTAATTTATTTTTAAAAACGGTTTAACACATTGTATTTTAAATATGTATTTTCCTATTTCTAAATAATATTTGCAAAAAATATATATAAGCGAGCTTTATATAGTATAATAAAATTATTTTTGGGTGTGTCCAAGTATTACGTAACACTTTTTAGGGTATACTAAATGAGCCTGTTTTTACAAAAAAAAAAACATTTTTTTGTAAAAAATAGGCTTATTAGGTATACCCGAAAAGTGTTACGTAATACTTGGACACACCCAAAAATAATTTTATAGTATAGTATAAAGGTAGTACTACAGCATTTAATGCATAGTTGTTGCAATAGTTGGTTTTGTTTGGGAAATAACGAGTGTTGAAAACATTGTTAGATAGACCACTTTAGCTATTTCACTTTTGGCAAAAATAGCAGTTTCTAAAATTTATGTGTGAAATAGCTTAAAAGTGGCATAAAACTAATTAAAATCTTATTTGGTGGGTCTTTTATCTTCTATACAACATTTGTTGTGTATCTAGCTAAAATTTTTCATATTGTGACCTTTTTTTTGTAAAAACAGGCTCATTTAGTATACCCTAAAAAGTGTTACGTAATACTTGGACACACCCAAAAATAATTTTATAGTATAGTTTAAAGGTAGTACTACACTATTTCATGTATAAATCTTGCAATAGTTGGTTTTGTTTGGGAAATAACGAGTGTTGAAAAAAATGTTAGACCACTTTACCTTTTTCACTTTTGGCGAAAATAGCAATTTCTAAAATTTATGTGTAAAATAGCTTAAAAGTGGCATAAAACTAAATAAAATTTTATTTGTGGGTTTTTTTATATTCTAGTCAACATTTTTTTTGCGTTTTTAGCTAAAATTATTCATATTGTGACCTTTTTTTTGTAAAAACAGGCTCATTTAGTTTACCCTAAAAAGTGTTACGTAATACTTGGACACACCCTAAAATAATTTTATAGTATAGTTTAAAGGTAGTACTACACTATTTCATGTATAACTGTTGCAATAGTTGGTTTTGTTTGGGAAATAACGAGTGTTGAAAACAATGTTAGTTAGACCACTTTAGCTTTTTTACTTTTGGCGAAAATAGAAATTTCTAAAATTTATGTATGAAATATCTTTAAAATGGCATTAAAATAATTAAAATTATATTATATGGTTAGGTTTAAATATTATTTTACACCTACTGTGCCAACTTACCCAAAAAAAATTAAACTTTTGTGTAAAAAGAGACTATGAGTTTTTTCCTAAAAAGTGTCGCGTAATAATTGAAGGCACCCAAAACTAAAGTTATTTTAATGAGATAAGTTTTTTTATATTTTATGCTAACACATGTCCAAAAAATTTAGTTTTAAAGGTTAAAGTGATTAAATTATAAGTCGAAACGCGTTTTCTTAATTTTCTCCATATTTACATTTTGTTAGTTAGACCACTTTAGCTCCAGCTTCACCAAATATAAAAATACATATAAATAAAAAAAACAATTCAAATTTATCTCTTTATTGATTGACCTTAAAATTGGTAAAACACCAAAATTCATTCGCTAAATTATTTTTGTGTTTCGGTTCAAATGATATTTTCTTAACATCTAAAAGTCTTTCGGCGAGTTCGGCCATTTTGGCCCCTAAAAATTTACCAGAAATTAGATATTTTATTAGATATATTAGATATCGTCGGCTTACAAGTAAAGGGCACTAAGTCACTTTTTTGCAAAAATGGGATTTTAATAGCACTATAGTTAATTTTTGATGATCTATGTATAGGTAAACCAAACTAACTTCTAGGTGGACTGCCAAGGGAGTTACCCACTATACAAAATACACCAATTTGATTTTGATTAAAATTTTATCTGGCAATAGGCACTAAGTCACTTAATGCACTTTACTTGTAGATTATTTCAAATGTTTCTGCACTAAGCGACTTTCTAAAAAGAGTTAATTTATAAAAATATGATGCTTGAATCATTTATATGATACAATATCGCTTTATTTATTGTACTGACAAACGCATTCAAATTTTTACTGATAGATTATTTTAATTTTGCTCTTAAATCCTTGGTTACTACATAAATAACAAGAATATAAGAAAAAAACTAGGTTCGGAGGCAAGTTCGGAAAACAGCCTTTAGAATTGCACCGTGAAGTGTTTTATCATTAATAATGATTCATTATAATTATTGACTGAAAACTGTCTTAGTTCTGGCATAGTAAGCAGTTTCATATAATTAATACTAATTAATTTTATTAATTTTGGAAACGTTCTTTAAACAATCAAAAAGTCCAAACCTTCTTTTAAAAATCTAGTTTTTGAAAATGTATGTAAAATCTTGTTTTCTACTTTATAGTTATACATTACGTTTAATTAATAGAAGGGTTTTAATTTTAAATAAATGTTTTTTATATTATTTTATTGACTTAGTGCTCTTTACTTGTAAGCCGTCTACAAGTAAAAGGCACTAAGTCCATGGGACATCATTATGTCCAAACATGTAATTGCAATTTGCGGTAGTTTTTTCCAAAAACAATTATTACAAAAATTAAAAAAACAACAATGAAAGTTAAATTTGTCAATATCTCAAAACCATGTTTTTGGACTTAGTGCTCTTTTGACGGAAAGAAGAGAGCGCGAATGATTCCTTCCCCTTTCGTCGGAGATTTTGTTTCATGCGGAGAACTATAAACTAGGGTAACTCGATCAGTTGTTACTTTGTCTGGTGTTTTAGGTGGTTAGCCGTTTGGGGTTCTGGAATTTTTCGCTCCAACCGCCCCTAACTGTCTAACCACCTAAACAAACTAACACAACAAGGTAAACTCCGCGCAGAATGTGAGTAAAAAATTGGACCAAGGCAGCTATGATTAGTGGTTTAAAAATGACTTAAGTAGTGATATTTTTATTACCCATTATAGTCCAGGCACTGTGTAGGTTTTGACTTTCAAAAGGTCAAGGAGAGTTCTAATTTGGTAGATTTATACAGTTTGGTGTCCTTATTAATATTCCGAGTTTTTGACCTTGAGCGACCGCCGCTCGCGCCGCCATGTTGGAAAAATGGTACCGAAAACCAGTTTTTCGAGAATATCTTCTCTCAAGCGCCACCTAGGTTAAAAATAGTTATTACAAAAATTACAGAGCATGAAATTTCCTGCAACTTTTGTGAAAATCATTTTTTAATCAGATGAATAGTTCACGAGTTACGGCGGAGTCACTAACTGGCATGCCAGAATTTAAGACGTGATTCTGCATCCAAAAACATAAAAAAAGTTCCTATAAAGGTTGGTCCGAATTTTTGCATGTATACTAGTATTAATAAGAGCAATTACTTTATGTTAATTTATCTTTTTGAATTTATCCAGAGGCGTACCTAGGTGAACAAAATGCATTTTGAGGGTTAATACAAGATTTTAACACATTTTTGCCCCAAACATTTTTATGTGTATTTTTTTTTATATTTTGTAAAAAATATCGATTCCTTAAGTGAAAATAGATAAAAAATGTTGTATATGAGCATCCGTTAAAAAAAATCAATTAAGAGGAAGAGGAAGTAACATTTTGTACCACCAAAAATACTTTTACTTTTTAAAAGGCTATTACACCTTTAATATTAAATTTAGGTGTTTCGGTGAAGAATACTTTTTTGCTTAGTTTTAAATGAAAAATCAGCCAACAGCATTAAAATTTTTTTTGTTCCCCATTCAAAAAAGTCCAAACCAACCTTAACAGGAACCTTTTTATATATTTTTGGATGAAGAATCACCTCTTAAATTTTGGCATGCCAGCTACTGATCACCCTGTATTTTCTCGAAATTTCAGTAAATTATGTTTATTTGTTTATGTTTATGTTTATTTTTAACCCCGTACTATTCTACTTAATTAAGCATCCCCTAAGTCCAGGACTTATGTGGGCTAGTAGTAGAGGGAACCACCGGCTTTAATTGACTTTCGAACCATATATCTAGGGAGTTCGCCTTCCCAAATTTCAATTATTAATAAACTGAAAAAGGCAATCGGCGCCAGTGATATATTGTATATTGTAGAAATTTTCTGAGCTTGATTCCGCTGTAACTCGTAAACTACTCATCTGATTGAAAAATATTTTCTACAAAAGTTGCAGGAAATTTCATGATCTATAATTTTTATAGTGGCTATTTTTAAACTGGAGAGAAGATATTCTTAAAAAACTGTTTTTCAGTATCATTTTTCCAATATGGCGGCGCGAGCGGCAGTCGCTCAAGGTCGAAAACTCGGAATATTAATGAGGATACCAAACTGTACAAATCTACCAAATTAGAACTCTTCGTGACCTTTTGAATTCAGAGCCTAGCCTATTATGCTTTTGACAATTTTTGATATTTAGATTAAGTTAACTGTCATTTTACGTCTTACAAACAATTATAAGAATATGTTTTTAAAGTAAAAGTTAATTTAAAATTATAATAAAAGTATGTTTTTTACTCATGTAATAAAATTTTAGCTAAAATACCTAAAATATTTTTTTAAATAAAAATATAGACCAATATTATTTTAACTTGCGAAAAAAGTTCTGCCGCATCGTTTAGTATAAAACTTTTATTGAGCACTGATTCATTTTAACAAAACATTTGTAGATTGATTTTCAGTTTCCTTTTTTAGAACCTTTTTTTTTGTATCTACCGTTTTTTTTCTTTTCGTATTTGGATTTTTTTTTTCATGGCAAAATTATGTTTTGATTGACAATAAATTTGAAACAAGACAGTAACCTTGTATAGGGATTAAATTATATCCAGGTGCAAAATATCCTTACTAAAAAACATGTATGACAAAATATCTCGACTAAAAATAGAAGCGAAAATTTTTTTTTGTTTCGAAAAAATATCCTATCCTGTCCAAAAATCGATATCTACTTGAAGATAAAAGGCTCCTGGACTGACAAATGCCAATAATTGTTATTATGAGTGGTTTATTGCCAATATACTTTGATTAAACAACAATAAAACTATACCTAAATGTCTTTTTTAGTAATACTTCATACTTTTGTACAATCCCTAAGTATTAATTATCTTGGTCCGTAATTAGATCCAAACCTAACCTGGAGCCCCAGTATAATAATAAAAAAGATTACACATCTGATCATACATTAAATTCTTTTTACTAATAAATTATTAGAAAAAATCAAACAAACAGAAATAATCCAATCGTCAGGTCAATAAAATAGGCTTTACCTGGATATAATTCAGGAAGTTTTGATTTTGTGTTTATCGGGTATGCTTTAGGACCGAAAATAAAAAATAATTTTGCGACCTTGAACTCGAAAAATGTTGGTTTTTCGAAAATAAAAAGATGAAACGCTAAAAACCTATAGTATAACGAATTTCTCAAAATCGCCAAAAAAACGTCCTAGACAAAAAATTCTTGGATACAAATGTGTTTCATGAAAAAATAAGAAACACTGAAAATGCCCGTCTGTCCGTCCGTCTGCCCGATGTCACGTTTTTTGTATACATGATAACTCAAGAACGAATAATCCGATCTACTTGAAATTTTCAGGAAAAATCAAGTTCTATGAGGGAAAGATCCCTATTGTTTTTGAAAGTAATGCCCCCAAAAACAAAAAAGTTATGGGGGGTTAAACTTTTTTTTAAATAAAAAACTAAATAATATAATTTTTTTCGCAAAAAGAAAATTAAAAAATAAAAATTTTTGAAAATTTTTTTTAGTTTATTTTTTTTTAAATTTTTTTTTCAATTTTTTTTTCGTTTTCGCAAAAAGAAACTAAAACAATAATTTAAAAAAATTCTTGTTTAAAAATTAAAAAAAAAAGTTTGGATTTTTTTTTTTACATTTTTTTTTGTTTTTCAACAAATGTTAATATTTTTTTGAAAATAAAAATTAATTTTTTCGTTTTTCACAAAAAGAAAAAAATATATTTGGGAAAATGCAATATACCATTTACTGTGAATAGTATAAAATGGAATGCATAGCATTACATATCTTCACGGCTTGTTTTTATATAAAACATTTTTTGTCGTAGGATGCATCGATCTTGAGATATTAAAAAAAAACCGTTTTTTGTGAAAAATACTCAAAAAAAATACAGTTCCAAATCGATTTCAAGGTTGCAAAATTGTTTTTTTTTATTTTCGGCCCTAAACCCTACCCAATAAACCCAAAACCCAAACTCCCTGAATTATTTCTAGGCAAAATTACTTGACCTCTGAAGTAAAACTTAGCCAAGCCCAAAAACCAACCTCAATAAATTCAATTGTAAGAAACCCAAAACAAAACACAGTGAGACTGTGAGCCAAAGTCCAGATGAAATTATAATTAATTATTGTCGCGACATGTCGCCAAGATACTTCGCCTGGATATTTTTCTTCCGCAAGTTTTGGACCTGGATATTTTATTGCTAAAAAAATATTTTTACTTTCAAAGATTTTGGGCCTGGATATTTTATTACTGAAATAATTTCTCTGGAAAATTTGTCGCCAAATATTCTGTAGGTAAAGCCATTTTTTACATACATTTCAGTGGCAACATATACAAAAAATAGTTTGAACATGTACATGTTTTCTTACCTGTTGATAGTAGAATTTTTTCTTTTGCAAAAAATTTTATCGTAATGGCAGTTTTTGTGAGGCACTCGTCGGATAAAAACGGAGGATCAGCTAGCACTATGTCGTAATATCCAGATTTTTCTCTACAAACATTTAACGGAGAATTATAATCATAGAATAAAAAATCCTGTCCATAAGCTGCAAATCTTTTGTCAAATTCGTACAGGTGTACTAAAAATTATTAAATTGTTAGAACACGGTGTCGAACGCTTTTTCTAAATCAACTAAATCTAGCATCTAGCAATATTACTTCTTCTTTATCTTTTAGACTTCCGCGTCTGCTTTAAAGCATAGGTGGATCAAGGAATTTTAAGTACTAATATCTCGGTTAGGGAATACACCCCGTATTAGGGGGGTAGCCAAAATATAAAATATCTATAATCTATAACAACGCGAGAAACGGGGTATGAAGTGTATGAATTTTGGTAAAATTTGCGTTACGTAATACTTGAACGTTCCCTTATAACTTACTAGCCGTAAAGCCCGTTCTTCACACGGATTATTTTGTGGCTTGGTTCTAAAATGGCAAATGTCACTTTTTCCGTATTTTAAGTTACACCGAACTAATTTTTTCTAGAATCACTTCATATTAGTCTTACTTTGTTCTTTCGTACTCTTTCGTTAGTTTTCAGTTTTTGGACTTGGGTTTTTGGAAGAAAAAAACGAAAACCAGAACAAAAACAGATGAAGTGACCCTAATTTTTTCAGATCTATATAACCTAAAAAAGTCAATGTCAGTGCTTGTGAGATAAATGTAGACTTTAAGCGACAAGGGCCGACGTGTGTTTTCAATAAACATTTCTGTTAAACTGCTAAAATGGCCAATGTTTGACTTTTTATTCATTCAAAATTTTTGACATTGGCTCTTTTAGAACCAAGCCACAGATTTAAACACTAAATTTAAACTGCTAAAATGGCCAATGTTTGACTTTTTATTCATTCAAAATTTTTGACATTGGCTCTTTTAGAACCAAGCCACAGATTTAAACACTAAATTTAGTTCTCTATTTACTAATACTTTACTTACTTTAAAGTTGTGGGAAAATTACTAAGTAAGGCCAGTATAATTTTCCCACAATTTTTTTGTTCAATTTTTAGTTTTTTTTTTTTGGAATGTTAATATTTTTTTATTTTTTTTCTGAGGTTGTGAGGCAATACTTTTGCACATAAAGTTTCTAGTTATTCTGGAAGTGTGTTTAAAAACGTTTCTCCAATTGAGGGGGAGGGGGTAAGGGGTTTCAAAGGTCAAGTTTGAAATTTTCTAGCTACTCTGGAAGTGGCTAAAAAAACGGACAACTATTATAGTATAATACTACTGGAAAAAATTAAGGGAACAAAAAGTTTTTTTTTACTTTTATGCAACAAACATGTCACACCTGATGTAATTATTCAAAAAATATGTCAGTTTTTATGATTCTGCTACAGAAAAACGATATCCATGGAATAAATAATTTGGTAATATGTTGCCTCAAACGTGTAGAATAACAACAAAATATAAGCAACATCTGTGGTTTAAAAAAGTACGATGTTCTTTTTTAGTGATTTTTGAAAGGCTGTATCTCAGTGTCTTCATGAAAAATGGTCGTATGGAGATTAAAAAAAAAATGAATTTTGAAGTTTCTAGTTTTGAGATCTTTTGGCAAAATTGTTTTGAAAGGTACGATTATCGCACAATCATAAGACATAGCGCGATACAAACATTTTTCAATTTTTTTTTCGGGCCTACGGACTTGGGAATTTTTTTCTCAGTTAAACCAATGCATTTCCCAGTTAGCTTATTTATTCAGATTTAATTAGCTTTTTTTATTCTCTATACTAAAATTTATTGAATTGATACTTATAATAAAAGTAATTCTTCCTGAAAAAGTTACGTTTCTTTCAGTGTTTTACATTTTTTTTAAAGTTTAACTCCCCATAACTTTTTTTGTTTTTGGGGGGATTACTTTCAAAAACAATAGGAATCTTCCCTCGTAGAACTTGGTTTTTCCTAAAAATTTCAAGTCGATCGGATTATTCGTTCTTCAGTTATCGTGTTCACAAAAATCGTGACACCGGACAGACAGACGGACGGACATTAAAAAAAAGTTACTTATTTTTTTATGAAACAAATTTATATCCAATAATTTTTTGTCTAAGACGATTTTTGATTTTTTTTTTGAAAATTCAAAACTACCGTATAATGTTATTTTAGCGCAGGCGCTGTAAATAATATAACAATGAACGTCCGCAAACTCTTATCTAGAATTTACATTTGCGGACGTTGATTAAAAATTTATCAACGTCCAAATATGGGGACGGGGATACCCTTCCTCATTATATTGGCATCTATCAAAACATTCACCCGCAAGCAAAACCGACATCGAAATTTGTGAAAAAAAATTTACTTTTGCGACCACCCGGGTCCAAAGTTCCAGAACTGAATGCCCCAGCAAAAGTATATGCATAGCGGTCCAAAAGTCACCGCCCCCCCTGTTCACTTTTGAACGAGATATCGACATACTGAAATAAGAAACCTCAAAAAAAAAATTTATATATTTGATATTTTCAGCTTTTAAAATGTGAGAAGAAGGGCAAGGGGGGCATTTTTTTTAAATGAAAAGGGAGGTCGTGTAACATACCATTTTAAAGCCTATAAAGTTCTCTATTCGACCACATATTTTTTAAATTTTTTGAGAATTTTTTTGGGGGTATTAAAATAGGGTTTAAAATGGTAATTTTCATCAAAATTTATTTAAAAAATAAACAATTTTTGAAAAATGGTTAATTTTATGAGGCAAGTACGTAAATTATAACTAATTACTTTTAAACTAATTTAAACTAACTGCTTTTAAATTAATTTAAAATAATATAAATAAATATTTACAAAAAAATCCTAAAAAATTGTATTTTTTACCAAATAATTTTTTTTTTTTTTTTTAAATAAAAATAATATTACCAAATAGAGAATTTTATTTGCTTTAAAATGATGTACCTATCACATGACTCCCGCTCCAATTTAAAAAAATCAGCCCCTATGCCCCCTGACCACATTTTAAAAGCTAAAAATATTGAATATATGCCAAAACTTAAACTATCTTTTGAAAAGATAGTTTAAGTTGTCATATTTAGGTGTTTTAAATTTTAAGTTGATATTTTAACTCATTCAAAAGTTAAGAGAGGGAGGGTGACTGACTTTTGGGTCATTTGGTACATATTTTAAAAGCCAAAGTGTAGATTGGTATTGCTAGACCCTAGAGTTGTGACAAAATTGTGAAATGAGAGATTCTTACTTTCATGATTTCCAGCACTTTTTTCTTTCATCTTCTTATATAATGTTGGACAAGAAATTAAAGCTATTTTGTCATTTAATCCTACATTTTTTAAAGTTATATCTACTAATTTTTCTATAGTTTCATCATCATACCAAAACTGACTTAATTGCTAAAAAGAAAAATGTGTTGTATACTGGGACACTGTGCATAGTGGGACAAACCAAATAGCGCGCTTCCTCTGGTAGTTAAAAATCGAAATAAATTACCGAATAATGTGAGCCTGTCGCTGCATATTTGCATCTAAAAACCAAAGTTTTTCTTTTCTGTTAAACAATTGAAGTGCATATTGTGTTTAATTGATAAAATTTTTGATTGAAAGTTTGTTACAACCACATTTTTGTGTTTGTATTTATTTTTAATTTGGGTTTTATTATACATAATTTCATTTAATTTCTTTACTTAGTTATAATTCAAAAATAATATTTTATTTTGAATTGATTGTATTTTTGTAAGTAACGCGCTGAAAACCTCCTAGCTTTTCTGCGCGTGAGTTCGGGTAGGTTGCCTTCCGGACAGTAGCAATTTGACACTCGAGAACGATCGATGCGTGTCAATAAAAATATACTCAAATCAGCTGACGAATATACCACGCCGCGGGCATTCGTTAGAATTTACCATATTTACGGCTGCAAACTATAGAAATAAGTTCCATATACACATATGTATTTAAATAATTAGTAGTGTATACCTACACTGGTCAAACAAACTTTAATTCGCGTACATCAGTTTCCAATTATGTGGTGTCTCCTGTGAAGAAATGGCGGTCATGATCTGTCGTGCTGAATGCTGTAACTAAGGTAAGATTACCATATATATTATTGGAACTGTCGTTTTGTCTTTAATATTCTTTTCAATCATTAATACCTATTCGCAGTCCACTTAATTAATATCATAAAGGCGATGTTACGGAGGCAATCCCATATCACCGAATGGGACCTTTCGACGTCACACAACATGGTCCTTCGAGCCGGATTTAAGCTAGCAGAACCATTATAACATGGTCCGTTTTGAACCGGAATTTTGGCACTAGTATAACTATTTAATATAGCTTCATAGCTTTTAAATTCATTTAACTAGATTTTGCTAATTTTACAGTGTGTGTGTGGTAACGTTCTTTTGCAGTTGTAAAATTACATATTTGTTATAAATAACAATATCATATTTGGATTTAGCATTCGAAGATAGCTTATTTATTAGCATTAAAATTATTTGTTATAAATAACAATATCATATTTGAGTGTTGCATTCGGAGATAGCTTATTTATTAACAAAAAAAATCTCGCGTAAAATCTTATTTTGAATAAAAATTATTTTCAAATAGGGTAATTCGCTTTAAAAATATATTTTGGATTTTTCGGTTGAAAAATTAAAAACCGATAAAATCGTAAACTTTGTGCTCTATAAAAAAGGCAAAAAATTATCAGCTGTATCCAAGCGTTTTTTTCCTTTTTCTTTGGACACAGTCAAAACCGCAATTATTATTTTATTTTGCAAAAATACAGTTTATTGTTAAAGTAAAAATATTATTTAACTTTGCCTTTTGAAAATTATTGTTTTAAAACTGGTGATTTATTTGGGCGTAGAAAGATTCTTAAAAATATTTCTGTGCTTTGAAAAAATAAATTAAAATTTATCCATATAATTAATTACATTCGATAGAACTTATTTGCGAGCAAGATATTATAATTAAAATACCTATCTAGTAGTAATAGATTTAAAATTTGCCTATTGCTAGTAAAGTTACATTAGGGTGGAAACAAAATTACTTTTATATTTTGATTTTTTTCCTTCTAATTTGATATATTTTTTGCGCGCAAAAATAAGATACCTTGTCCAAATTCTAGTTTTACTATTATACAGGGAGTTCTTATAATTAGGAACTTTTGTAAAACTTATTTTTTTATATTGGATTTCTAGGTATTTTTTTCTTGTACTTTTCGAATGTATACAGGGTTATGCAAGTGGGAAATCTTGAGCTGTATCTTTAGTGTATACCAGGTTGAAAAATAGTAGAAAACACTTAAAAATATAATTTTAATTTTTATTTTATTTTCTTTTTTATTTTTTGGAAATACTATCGGTACATAAAAAATTGTAATTTTCAAAGAATAGGTTAAAAATAAATTTAGCCCATTTCAAAATATTTTCATACAGGAGAATTGAACTTAGATTATAATCTGAATTTTTTTAATATTCTGTCAAATATATGCATACAGGGTAACCTAAAGCTTAATTGTAATTTTGAATTTTGCCTTTTTGAGTATCCAGTCCATATATACAGGGTCTTAAATTGTACTTTTGAGTTTTTGTTTTTGTTTTTTTTTATATTCTGTCAGAATATATACAGGGTGACTTAAAAATTAAATTGTAATTTTTTGAATTTGGTTTTTTGGAAAACTCTGTGCAAATATACAGGGTAACTCATAGTTTGGATTATAATTTGGAATTTTGAATTTTGTTGAAAATATTTACAGGGTGATTCATTACTGAGGTATAAGTTATATTTTAGCCATTATATCTGGAGGTTTTCTTCTACAATAAATTCAATTTAAGAAATAAAATTTGAGAAAAAATTGTGTAATTTTCCTAAAAATTATTCAGTTTATATTTTTTTTATAATTTTTATTTTTTTCTTTTACCTTTCAATAAATAAATTTTATAAGCCATGGATCTAAACGAATATTGTATTATGGACAACCGTAGGCAGTTGCAATATGATAGGCTAAAGCGAGTTCAAAAGGCAGCAGTGGCCGCTCAAAAAGATATCACAAAACAGCAACATTTTAAAATTTGTTATCAACAGCTGGATGTGACTTATAAGCAATGGCATAAGCTGGCTGATGACATACTCGCTTTCGTCATATCAGATCCTGGACGTACGGATGCTATCCGAAAAACGGATATAGCTAAAGAAAAGGAAGCTGCTACGGTGATTGATGAAATGTTTTGGCAGATCCAAGGTATTTATGTACAATTATTTGGAAGTTCTTCAAATGCTACGACTTCAAATGTCAAGCTTCAAAAGTTGAATTTAAAACCTTTTAGCGGAAAATTTCCAGACTGGCAAACTTTTATAGATTTGTATGATTCTGCTATACATACAAATCCCCAACTCTCAGACATTGAAAAATTTTCTCATTTACATTTATTATTAACTTCGGAACCACTTAGCATTATTAAGTGTGTTCAATTATCGGGAAGTAACTACTCTGTAGCTTATAATCAGCTGCGTCAGAGGTATGACAATAAACGATTATTGGCTAATACGCACTGGCAGGCAATATGTCAACTGCCAAACATCTCTGACACATCATCAGCCTTGATTATTTTCCTGAATACTCTTGTCGAAAATTTAGCGGCACTCGGGGCCTTGGGTCTTCCAACAAACGAGTGGAGCTTTATTCTTGTAGATATGGTGTTCAAACGTATTCCAAAAAATCTTTGTGCTAAGTTTGAGGAACAAAATAAAAAGAATGGTTTTCCCACATTTGACGAATTAAAACTGTTTTTGACAGCACATGCTAAGGCTTTAGAAACTGTTGAGGCTTTATCTTCTAAAAAAGCACCAATCAACAATGTTCAAAAGCCAGTATCAAAACATGTTAAGTTAGATTCATATAATAATTCTTCTTTTGTGACAAATACTGATATTTTATCTTGCCCTGTTTGCAAGTCAAATCATCATGTTTCTCAGTGTAGGTCGTTTTTATCAGAAGCTCCAAAAAAGAGATATGAAATTGCTAAACAGCATAGGTTATGTGTCAATTGTCTTAGCCATTCACACAACTTTAAGTTTTGCAATTCTACTCATTTATGCAAAATATGTAAAAAGCGACATCATTCCACTTTACATTTTGACAAGCCAAATAACAAGGCAGTTAAAGTAAATTTATCACATTCTGGTGAAAATAACGTAACCCCTCCCTTATCGGTCCAAACGGCCGGTACATCGGGACAAAACTACGTAGGAAATAATGACTCTAGCGTCGAGTCTAATGATCCTAACGTTTTTACATCCATAACGACAGTACCAGCGCCAATTTTATTGGCTACTGCTATGGTACACGTAAAGGATGGTCGTGGGTACTATCAATTAATACGTGCTTTAATTGATAATGGCTCTACTTGTTCATTTATAACAGAAAGATGTTTGAATCGGCTAGGATTACACCGTTCGTCTTTTCATAAGATCATAACGGGCATTAACCCTAATTCTCCGGTAACATCCAAGGGCATTACTCAATGCGTAATAAAGGGCACTCAAGCTAAGAATCCTATTCTTAATATTGATGCAGTTGTGCTGCCGAATCTTCCTGAACGGTTGCCGGCATGCGCACTCGATACTACCCAATGGCATCACATACGCCAGCTAAATTTAGCAGATCCCGAATTTAATAAAGTAAAAGCCGTGGAGCTTTTACTGGGGGCGGAGGTGTTTGCTCAGATTTTGCTCAGCAATAAAGTAGCAGGGGATCTGAGTCAACCGGTAGCCATTGAGACAGTTTTCGGATATATACTAATGGGGAAAATATCCTATCCCTCCCCGACAAATTTTGCACTTGTCACATCCATGGAAACCTTTGATCTAAAGTCCTTTTGGGAATTAGAGCAGGTACCTCAACAGGAAAAATTAACTCCTGAGGAAAAATGGTGTGAACAACAATATACAGAATCATGTACACGAACAAACGATGGACGTTACATGGTTGCCCTACCATTCAAAAAAATGGAACCTACGTTTATGGGTGATTCTCGCACAAACGCACTTAAGCGTTTTTTCGCTTTAGAAAAACGATGCTTGCAAGATGAATCCGTAAAAATATCATATTCTAAAATTATTCAGGAATATTTAGATTCTGGGCACATGGAAGAAGCACCTCCATGTGAGGCCACTGCACCGCATTATACGGTTCCGCACTTTGCGGTACTAAGGCCGGATAGTAATACTACCCAGGTACGCATAGTTTTTGATTGCAGTGCTAAAACATCAGAGGGCTACTCCCTTAATGATTTATTATGTCCAGAACCTAAATTACAAACTGATATAATTTCCCTTTTATTAAGATTTCGCCTTCATACTATTGTTATAATGGCAGACATAAAACAAATGTTTAGGCAAATTCTTATGGATCCGAAGCACCGAAATTATCAACGATTGCTTTGGAGATTTCATCCCCAACAACCAGTAAAAGAATACCGACTTACAACGGTAGCTTTTGGTAATACTTCCTCTCCCTTTCTAGCATTACGCACTATTAAACAGTTAGTAACAGATGAGGGTAAAGATTTTCCTATGGCATCAAAAGCTCTAGAAGAAGATACCTTTGTTGATGACATTATCTCAGGGGCTGACAACCTAGAGCTAGCACAGGTGCTTTGTCTTCAGCTAACTGAACTTTTACAAAAAGGAAAGTTTGAATTGAGGAAGTGGGCGAGCAATTCTCCAAATTTATTGAAAGATATCCCTGTCGATCATCGACAGCATATATCATTTGATTCTGAAGAAGATTCATATCTTAAAATTTTGGGACTTCCATGGACTCCACATACAGATTTTTTCTCTTTTCGGGTGAAGGCTTTAGAGTCTACACCAACTAAGCGTTCTATCCTATCGGATATTGCGCGTATTTGGGATCCACTTGGATATCTCAGTCCAATAACCTTTGTAGCCAAGCATTTAATACAGCATTTATGGTCACTAGGTTGTGATTGGGACCAGCCACTTCACAAAGTGGTTACAATTTAAATCTGAATTGCACATGTTAGCAGATTTAAAAATTTCCCGTTTCCTTGATATAAAAAACGCCAGTGGTTTAGAATTGCATGGCTTTTGTGACAGTTCTGAGAAGGGCTATTGTGCTATAATTTTCTTTCGAAAACCTCTGCCAGATGGAAAGTTTGAAGTTTCCTTAATCTGTGCAAAGTCAAAAGTTGCTACTTTAAAGAAATTATCAATACCCCGCTTGGAATTGTGCGCTGCTGTTTTATTAAGTAATTTAATAAAGTTTGTTCGCAACACTTATAAAAACAGCATTACTTTTCATAAAACATATGCTTGGTCAGATTCCATGGTAGCCTTATCATGGATTAAGGCTCCGCCCCATCGTTGGAAAACATTCGTCGCAAATCGCGTTAGCCACATCCAAGATTTGGTACCACCAGATTGTTGGTATCATGTTAAGTCTGCGGACAACGTGGCTGACCATGGTTCACGTGGGCTTTTTCCCAGCGAGCTTATGCAGTGTACCCAATGGTGGGCGGGACCAGAATTCTTGTCTACCTCCCTGGATCTTGATACGGATAGTTTTACACCCGTTACGTCTCCAGATGAGGCCAAGATTATATCCCTAGTTTTAATAGAGACTGATCAATTTATTGATACCCTATTAAACAAATATTCTAGATTATCACGTCTAATACGTGTTGTCTCATATATTTTTCGTTTTGGTTTCAATTTACGTAATCCTAATCAAAAGGTTACTACTGCTTTAGTTGCAAATGATTTACAAGTGTCCTTAATGACTTTGGTTAAAATTGTTCAACACCAATATTTTAAGGAAGATATTGTACGTATCGAGCAACAAAAGCCGGTTAATAAAACTTTACGTAAATTAAATCCTTTCATAGACCCACATTTTGGTGGTCTGTTTGAATCTGGTGTTAAGTCGGTAAAAACTCATTTTTATAGAGTAGTTGGTTTACAACGACTGACATATGAGGAATTCTCAACCTTCTTAGTTCAAATAGAAGCCTTATTGAACTCGAGACCTCTTTGTCCAGTTAGCTCTGACCCAAATGATTTATCGGTCTTAACTCCCGGACATTTTCTTACCCTGAACTCACTCTCTGCCCCGCCAGAGCCTGATCTACAAGACTTGCCTCTTAATCGTCTAAATAGGTGGCAGCTCATTCAACGTATGCATCAGGACTACTGGGCCAGGTATCATTCCGAATATTTATGTACTTTACAGCAAAGAGTTAAATGGAATGAACCCTCTAAACCGATAGAACTTGGTTCTATGGTGCTGATAAAGAACGATTTACAGCCCCCTCTTCGTTGGTCGATAGGTCGTGTAATAGAGTTATTTCCAGGTGCTGATGGTGTGATCCGAGTAGTAAATGTCCGTACAGCTCAAGGTGTCCTAAAGAGGCCCTTAGTAAAATTATGTATATTACCTATGTGTTGTTAAAACACTCTAATTTTGTGTGTTTTGGTGGGCGGTAATGTTACAACCACATTTCGGTGTTATGTAAAATTACATATTTGTTATAAATAACAATATCATATTTGGATTTAGCATTCGAAGATAGCTTATTTATTAACATTAAAATTATTCGTTATAAATAACAATATCATATTTGAGTGTTGCATTCGGAGATAGCTTATTTATTAACAAAAAAATCTCGCGTAAAATCTTATTTTGAATAAAAATTATTTTCAAATAGGGTAATTCGCTTTAAAAATATATTTTGGATTTTTCGGTTGAAAAATTAAAAACCGATAAAATCGTAAACTTTGTTGTTGTGTGACGTCGAAAGGTCCCATTCGGTGATATGGGATTGCCTCCGTAACATCGCCTTTATGATATTAATTAAGTGGACTGCGAATAGGTATTAATGATTGAAAAGAATATTAAAGACAAAACGACAGTTCCAATAATATATATGGTAATCTTACCTTAATTACAGCATTCAGCACGACAGGTCATGACCGCCATTTCTTCACAGGAGACACCACATAATTGGAAACTGATGTACGCGAATTAAAGTTTGTTTGACCAGTGTAGGTATACACTACTAATTATTTAAATACATATGTGTATATGGAACTTATTTCTATAGTTTGCAGCCGTAAAATATGGTAAATTCTAACGAATGCCCGCGCGTGGTATATTCGTCAGCGGATTTGAGTATATTTTTATTGACACGCATCGATCGTTCTCGAGAGTCAAATTTCTACTGCCGGAAGGCTGGTCCGAACTCAAGCGCAGAAAAGCTAGGAGGTTTTCAGCGCGTTACTTACAAAAATACAATCAATTCAAAATAAAATATTATTTTTGAATTATAACTAAGTAAAGAAATTAAATGAAATTATGTATAATAAAACCCAAATTAAAAATAAATACAAACACAGAAATGTGGTTGTAACACAATATGACTGTGAATTGCGAAAAATCAGATTCACAGCTATCGCGATTTCAATTGTTTTTTAATATGGTTGACACAAACGTCGAAAAAGTGGACCAAGACGATAAATCTTAAGTAATGTATACAATAGTATTTTTAAAGGTTTTCTTTGTTAAAATCAAATAAATTCGTTTGAATCGCTAACAAAACATCACCAAACCTAATTTTTGTACCAGCAAAGCATATAGTATACACGGTGTCCCACGGTAGACAAATCAGTCAAACTGTGGCGTTATTAACAAAGATATCAAC
>OY294045.1:60023083-60201837 GCA_958510825.1 Brachypterus glaber | reverse complement strand
AAAAAACTAAAAGATAATTCCGATTAACGTAACTTTTTCAGGAAAAATTACTTTTATTATAAGGATCAATTCTACCAATTTTGAAAGTAATCCTATCATTTTCAAAATGTTTTTTTTATTTTTTTTTGTTTTCGCAAAAAGAAAGTAAAAAAATAAAAATTTTGATTTTTTTTTTAGTTTTTTTTTTTTAGTTATCTTTTTAAAAAAACAAATTTAGACTTTTTTTTATTTTTTTTTGAAAAATATATTTTTTTAATTTTTTGTTTTTCAAAAAAATACCTTTAAAGGAGACGAGAAAAAAAATCTTGAAAATGTGCTTGTTTTTGGCCTTCTAGACGGTAATAGTACCTTAAAAACATAAAAAAAGAGAATTAAAATTCCGATTATATCTGTAAATTTTCAGAAAAAAAAAAATAAAATTATAACTACAAAAAAAAAGAATAACTACACAAAAAAAAATGGAAATTGTATTTAAAGTATCAGAGAAATATCAAAGAAAAAAAAGACACGTGGCTAATACATATTCTCTACACTTGAATATTTTTCAGGTTTGTATGGAGATAATGGAATTCTACCAGCAAGGTCAGTTTTAGAAAATAGCAAGCATAAAACATTATCAGCAAAGGTACATTATCAGCCAACTTTGTTATGGTTGGCACCGTATGTTGGTTTGGACACGAATTATGCCCTGGATTTCCTGGCTTTGCTTGGTGTTCTATTAGCCTTTACAGGGTAAGTTTCTAAGTATCCTAATTTAGGATTCTTAAAGTATCCTAAAGATTCAAATTAAAAGCAAAGATGTATAGTACATAAAAGAGTTATAAATAAGTGAATCGGCCAGTGGAAAAACAGTACTAGTCCAAAATTTCTGTTAGAGATAAACACAAAAAAACCTTTTATTTCCGTAAATATTGATTATACAGTATTTTGCATGCATTAGTAAGTTGTAGTGTTTAACTAGACCGATACATAAGAAGCGCAATTTGTTGGGAAAAACAATTCATTAATGAATTACAGAAAAACCTAAACCGTGGACATGTACTGTTTTTCCACTGAAATTTGTTTTTTTCGTTGTCTTTTTAGTAAATTTGTTTTAGTTTAATTTATATGATAGTAAATAATAACAAGCATTGCAAATAACACGTTTTATTACATACCCGTACATACAATGCGGTCCAAAAGTCACGCCCCCCCCTCTTAACTTTTATACAAGTTGAGATATCAACTTCAAATTTGGAACATTTTCATAAGACAACCCAATCTGTTTTTTCGCGTATATATAATAATTTCAGCTCTTAGAAAAGAACAACAACAAGAGCAACACATTTTAAGTCACTGTCGGTCAGAAATAAAGGCATTAATACAGAAACCGCAGCAAAAATCTATAAATCAGTTTGTAGACCAATACTTGAATACGGACATATCCTATTCAAGTACACATCGAAAATAAACTTCAAAAAGATTGAGACATCCGAGACAATAGCTTTGAGAAAGATTACCAAACTAAGACATGAACAAAACCCCATACACAACCCCTCGAATGAAACACTATACGCTAAAACAAAAGTACAACCAATAAAAGACAGATACGAGACGTTAATTGAAAAATACAGCAAACACGATGAAAACAGAAACGTAAACGCAGTAGAAAAGTACTGTATGCTCAGAGAACCGAGAAGAAGAAGACCTAAAAACCCTGAAGAAACTTTATTTGAAATTTTGAGTAGACTTTCACAGTAAAAAGACATTATTATAATTTTATTACTAATAGTATTATTATTTTTGTTATATATATATATATATATATATATATATATATATATATATATATATTTATTTTTTTTTTGTATTCTATATAAATTAACTTAACTAGGGTTAAAAAAATGTAGTAAAAAATTATGTATTATTATAGGCTGAAGGACTACGGTCGATGGCCATTTGTACGTGGTGCAATAAAGAACATTTATTATTATTATTATTTTCAGCTCTTAAAATGTGGACAGGGGGAAAGGGGGGGACATTTTTTTAATGGAAAGTGGGTCGTGTGCTACATCATTTTAAAGCTTATAAATTTATCTATTTAACTATATATTTTTTATTTTTTTGTAAGGTCGTAATTTAATTTAAGAACAAGTACTATTTTTCAAGTGACTGCTGTAAATATATGGATTTCGCAACCGTAGTGTCGCGTAAATGATAATGTTCTTGAGCAGAATGAACAAAGCTACAAATTTTGCGAACATTGGCTATCTTATCTCCAAATGACTATTTTGGGACTAGTACTGTTTTTCCACTGACCAATTCAAATATATTACATAACATGAGTTGTAAATGAGCAATTACGCACGCATGTAAAAGTTACGCACGATGTCGCGCTGCTTAACCCGAGAGGTATGTCACTCTTTATTTGCGGGACGAAATATCGCCTTTTACATCAATATCGCCCATATCACCTCAAGATCGCCCGATATCGCCTTGATATCCGATATCGCCTGATATCGCCCGATATCTCAAGATATCACCCGATATCGCCCAGATCGCCTCGTGATTTTCCAATTGATATTACTCGACAGAAAAGACATTAATTTGCACTAGGGACCCTATATAATGACATTAAACGCCACACAAGTGTGTGAAGTCACTTTATTTAGGGTCCCTAATATGCACGTGCGTAGACATTACTTAGTAATTACGCCGCGAAAAAATGTGTTTTAATAAAGTTACACTCTTCTGAAGCACACTCAATGTTAAATACGAGGTCAAATATGTCAATTTAATTTTGTCGTATTACTTTGAAAGTGTTTCAAGTAAACCCTTGAGTAAACCGAAGTAAACAGTATGCCAATGCCGCAATTTTAGTAATTTTATTCTTGCCAATATAAATTAAAAAACAAGAGCACGTTTTATAGAGAAGGTTGCGATTATAATTATATACGAAAATTATAATTTGCTTCTTTTGTATCTAAAAACGGTAATTTTTGTACAATTAATCTGTACAAAAAGTTTAATTAATTAACTCAATAATAGATAATTTTATAAGCTTTAAAATGATGTATCACACGACCTCCCTTTTCATTTAAAAAAATGTCCCCCTTGTCCCCCTGTCTCCATTAAGCCCCCTAAACATTTAAATTTATACCAAAAAATTATTTTTATTATGTTATTTAGGTGTTCCAAATTTCAAGTTGATATCTTGAGCCGTTCAAAACTTAAAGGGAGGGCAGACTTTTGACACGCTCTGTAGATACAAACAAAAACGTTGACTGCGGTTTAGGTCCCCGGGGACACCTGATTTAATGCGGCAGTCAACGTGTTAAAAGCATAACCCTGCTTTAGCGTTGCTATATTCGGGTAAATATAACGTACGTAGGAATATGGCACAAATGTATTCTAAATGTTTTGTCATAAAATATCCCTCCATATAAAATGTTATTTTAGGTTAGAATTCTACTTTACTCAAAATTTTACCGCATATCCCATCAATTTTATGTTAAATAACAGTACTTACCGTTCATATAACATATCACTATGTACTTGAACGTACTTAAATAAACAAATATTATTATCACGTAAAATAGACACCAAATTTGCTATTTTCAGCCAAAAACAAGTGCGCACATCAATGTACTGCTTATGCGCCGAAAAATGTGTACTCGACTAAACCCGAACAGTGCCGGTTATGTACGATACCGCCTCGGATCTCCCCTGATACCGCCTTGTATCGCCCGATATCGCCTTGTATCACCTCGATATCGCTTTGTATCGCCCGTATCTCCGTTGACTCGCCCGTATCTCCTTTGGATCGCCTGTATCGCCCCTGATATCACCTGTCGACGGGACGAAATACCGCCCTGTGACATGCCCCTCGGCTTAACCACTTTAAAAACGGACTCCATCAATCACTTTTCGAATACCCTATACAGGAAGTTTAAAATTTAATGACTATTAAATTGTTTCCTTTTAAAATACATCTACAAATAGATTTACTACTAGGCACTTAACCCTTACAAGCACGGTGGTAAGTATACTTACCACCTATATCATTATCATTTTTTCCATTTTTTAAGTAATTTTTGTGTTTTTTTTGTTGTAAATTTACAATAATAACATGTTAGAGAATCAAAAAATATATAAATCACGTCAAGCTTGATAAAACTAAATACAGAAAATTTGCATCAAAAAACGCTTCTTCATACAAAGTTTGATAACATTTTATATGCACATGTAGCATCTTTCAAAAGACTTAAAATTTGGCATACAGGTTACCAAAAGTTCTCGCTCGGGATTGTTTTTGGTGAACATTGGGGTGGGGCAGGGGGGGCAAATGGGGAAAAACAATAGTTTTTTACAAAAATTTGCTGTATAGGGATTTTTGAGGTTTCTGAATTCGAATCTGATAATTTAAATTTTCTAACACCTCCCCCGCGGGGGTGAGGGGGTAAATATTTTAAATGTTTTCAATATTTTCGTAAAAATTTGTACATAGGGGTTTTTGAGGTTGCTAAAACTGAATTTTGAAATAGAATTTGTCTAAACCCACCCCCTTAGGGGTGGGGGGATGATTTTTTGTGAAAATTGGTATATTGGGGTTCTTGAGGTTGCTGAAAGTAAATATAATAACAGATTCGTGATCAGCTACCCCAAAAACCCACATATACCAATTTCTATTACAGAGTTAATTTTACGAATTCGGTCTGCCATATTGGATCCGCCATCTTGAACTTTTAAAATCTGATAAAAGAATTCGTGATCAGCGACCCCAATAACTTATAATGCAACTATTTTTTATAGAAATACAGTCATTAGAAAAATGCGTGCTTCAAAAGGTTAATGTATTTTATTTATTTTACAGATTTGTGTCGCAGAAATTCTGTACAATTCAGCTGTTTGCTGGTTTATGGTCATTGTACTTTTCACTTTATCAGGTTGGCCAAGAATTTGTCAAGACGAATTAGTAAGTATTCTTGAAATTATTAGGTATCTGTTACACAAGGGGCGGAGGATTAATCTGCCGCGTAATTCCTATACAAGATCTGCGTAATCTTGCGTAATTTATCGTAATCTTTCCTCTTTTGTATTACGTAATCCCTCGTAATCTTACGTAATTTTCTGTACACGAAATTTTCGGGAGATTAACGCCTAGACCAGGAGTAAACTTCGCTCAAAAATTTGTAAATTAAATTCAGGAATACCAGTTTCTGAGTAATTCGAAGGAATTTCTATAGGAATTCCTCGTTCCTGTACAGGGAAGTTTACGCCTCGATATTCCATATACTTATATTGTCACCCTTTTAAATACCGTGTGTCCCAGTTAGCAAAGATTAATCGTTTTTTGGCTTTATTATTAAAACTATCAAAATAAAATTTATGTCAGTTAAAATACACCTAACAAGCTACAAGTACTTATATACTCGTGTCAATCTGAGAATGCGACTCTGATGTCACAGGGCGTAAACTAAATACCACTCTGTAGGGTAATTGAAACTTATTTCTTAAGATGTAATAAATGATTTTTGTTTATATATTTTTTCTATATAATAATTATGTATTAAGTCTTAATAAATAAGTTTCAGTTACACTACAGAGTGCTTTTTAATTTACGCGCTGTAACGTCAGAGTCGCATTCTTAGATTGACACGAGTATACTTAAGCGCCACCTTTTTATTAATAAAATTTAAAGTTTTTTAACGAAATTATTCATGAAATAATTTATTATTGTTAAGATTTCTTTAGCCAACGTTAAGAAATTAAACGATAGTTTATTATTATAAACCTTTTTTTAAAAACTCTTTAAAGTGACAGTTAAAAAAGTTGCATCTCGGTAATAAAAGCTAGTAGATTTTTTTTGCACACTTATAGCTTATATATTTAATAATAACGCTATAAAACAACTCATTAGCTGGGACACCCAGTATTTTTTTCAGACGAATTTGAAAATAAAATCGAAAAACTTCTAGTTAGTTCTAAATGGTTTAGTTTAAAACTATAAACGATTAATGGAACATATACAGGGTGTCTCAATTAAAACAATAAAATTGGAGTTATTTCTGAAAGCACCGGAAGTGTTAGGTTTCAGAAAGGTAAAGAAGCCATGGAGATATGTCAAGCAGCTAATGGTATATTGAATTATACAAAGAAAAAACTTTTTTTGCGAAAAACGAAAAATTAAAAAAAAAAATTATTTTTTTTACGAAAAACGATTTTTTTTAAATTATAAGTTTTTTTATGTTTAAAAAAAACTCCCATAATTTTTTTGTTTTTGGGGTGATTACTTTCAAAAACAATAGGGATCTTTCCCTCATAGACATTTTTGTGTGACACACATCTATACTCATCACATCTACTCACACACATCTCTACTTACACACAACTCTACTCAAACACATCTTTACTCACACATATCTCTACTCATACACATCTCTACTCATTGTCATATACTTTGACATTTATTTAATTAAAACTAGGATACCATGGCAGAACAAAGCTCTAACTAAAGTTTATTTAATATTTTTTTCGTAGATTAGCTTGCTTATAATTTTATTTATCGGAAACAAATTATACCTAATTTCATGTTACTATTAAGTAGTAATAAACCTCATAATAAATGTTGGTTGCAATAAACAAAATTATAATCTGAATTACAGAAAAAATATTAAAATTAATTTAGATTAGTGCTTTGTTCCGCCATGGTATCCTAGTTCTAATTAAATAAATGTCAAAGTATATGACAATGAGTAGAGATGTGTGTGAGTTGAGATGTGTTTGAGTAGAGTTGTGTGTAAGTAGAGATGTGTGTGAGTAGAGATGCGTGTGAGTAGAGATGTGCGTGAGTAGAGATGTGATGAGTAGAGATGTGTCACCCAGATTTTTCCTGAAAATTTCATGTCGATCGGATTATTTGTGTTAACAAAAAACGTGATATTAAACGGACGGACAGACGGACATTTTCAAAGTTTCTTATTTTTTCATTGAACGCATTTTTATCAAAATTGTTGTTGTCTAGGACGTTTTTTGACGAGTTTGAGATTACTACCGTATAATATTAATAAGTATAGTATAAAATATTTTAAGATAAAAGTTTTCTCCAAGATGAATATGCATCACTACGAATAAATAAGTTACAATGGAAGGGGGGTTATTTTAAAAAAAAATATGCTGTATAAAAAATGGATAAAAATATTTTCGATTATTATTATCTTGTTTGTTAAATTAACATGTAATATTACAACTTTGGTTCTATCTACTGTTACAAAAATATAGGGTTTCATTTTCCACAACAATGAGTCTAAAGGTCGTCATTTAAAAGATGTCCAATATAAGATATTCGGCATACAGGGTAAATAAAATCTATAATTTATACAGGGTGGCTCAACTTATATAAGTTATAGAGTCAGCGCGGTATAAAAATGGGGCAGTGATGTCATAAAACACGTGCTACGCAGTAAGCCGAAATGGGTTTTTTTTATGTACACGCCCTTTAGCAACGGCGCGATCTACTTGAAAGCAGTCGATTTTTGAAATAAAACTGTTCACTCCGCCTATAATATTGCGCGCAGTGTTGTCATTAATTTTATGACGTTACTGTCCCATTCTTATAGCGCGCCTACTCTAACATTTAATAATAATAATATTTATTGTAATAAAGCTTGCACAGTTGCGATTTTTAAAAAGTACTACACCCAAAAATTGTCACTAAAGTCAATTAAGGACTTAACTAAGATATTTATAAAACTAAGTATAGTCAACTTTTTGTGGTAACGCCGGTTAACCTATATGTACATATCTCTTGCTGTTTAATTAATGAGTAAAAAAAATAAAGAAACACATATTCAACTAACTTGGTTAGTAACCGCTGCTCCACAAAAAATCGTCTTATAAATTATATAAGTTATAATAGTAATGTTGTTTGAAACAATGTTATAATTTTTCTAAGTGCTATTAAATAAGGTACCTTATTATTTTTCGTTATTTTATTAATTATTAACAAAAGATTTTGTAAATATACAGTCTAATATGTTATAAAATACCTTAAAATAAGGTCACAGAATGCATACAATTTTATTTCATTCAGGTAGGTTTGTTAGGGTAGGTGGGTAGTTTGAGTGGTTTCGCAGTGGTTGTGTAGTGTTTAAACTACCTACCTACCCTAACAAACGAAAGAAATAAAAGAAGAAACCATATTTCGCTTCTTTTTTGAAAAATATGCCTTTTGGGGAACTTCCCATATACTTTCCGAAAGTATTATTTTTGTCAGCAGTATTTTACTTATTATTTTTAGTGATGAAATGCTATTGGAAGCTGGTTTCCTTGCCATCCTTATGGCTCCCTTGTTCCCTGGTAAGAGGAAAGGCGCCAAAGGCTCTCCCTCAGATGCCGTTAGCATGTGGTTGGTGAAATGGATGCTGTTCAGGTTTTTATTGACCAATGGTCTCTCAAAATTGATCAGTGGATGTCCAAAATGGTGGGAACTTAAAGGTATGGTACAAAAATTGAATAGTAATTTTTAAAACGACGCTCCATACGAAACTCAACTATTGTTTATTATCATTACGAATTTTTCTGAGACATTTTAACTTAGTTATTACAAAAAAAAAAGGTCGAAAAAAGATTAATTGATTTTTCTTTATTCAGAGAAAGTAAAGGAAAACAATTTCTTAGTCTTTTTTTATAATTTGTGCAGAAATAACGGGAACGACGGGATTTTAGGTTATAAAACTAATTTCTGGGGCTTTTATGTGACGCTTTTTTTCAAAACTTTTTTTACATACATATATAATTTTTTTACAAAAAAAAATATTTTGTTTCCTAATTTTTTAGGAGAAAGTTTTCTAGCTCATCTAAGACAGACATTTTGATTTAGTTTCCTTACTTTGGAAAGTACCGTCAACTGAGGTGACTTCGGGCGGTGTGGCTGACTTCGGACACTTTTTCGCGAAACCCTCTGAACCAAACTTGACGGTAAAAACAACAATAAAACCCTAGAGGAGTTTCCTAAACACCCTAACTCTAAAGTTTAGTTTTGATTTATCAAACGGCATGACCTCTAAAAGGACGGACCGATGACAAAAATATAATTTGGTGTATTCAATAAATGTCCACGAAAGGCAGTTTGTACTAGGAGCTTTCCATTAATTTTGACCAATATTACTTTTTTCTGGTATTCTTGAAATTTTCTTTAACACTTTGGCCGCCACGCCCTTATAAAATGAATGTGTCGCACGCCACATGTTTTTTTACTTTAGATCAAAAAAGGTTTACCAAGTGTTTTTTGGCCCCTGCCAGTATGTATACGGAGAGATACACATGGCAGCCAAAGTGTTAAGAGGTGATGAATAATTTTTAGCTGATTAGTTTAGTTTATTGTTTAAAGTCTTTCTCGAACCTATTAGTAGTTAGTGTTTTACACGATAATTGACTGAAATGATTACAAAGAATTTAGAATAGATAATCTTCACTATTAACAGCTACTCTTCTCTACCATAACAAAAATCTCCAAACATGTTTAACACTTAAACTTTGATATCATTATCTTTCCCATCTTCTTTCAATCCTACAACCTTCTTATATCCCTCCAAATCACCCATACCAAATATTATGTTTACAAATCAGCTCTCAAACCATTAATTTTGAAAAAATATTTTAAATTAAAATTATACTTTGACATTAAATGTCACCTATAGCAATAAATTAATTTATGAACATTTTTTTTGTGATACTATTAGAGTCTGCGCGCGTTAAGAATAGTACAGTGATGTCATAAAATTAATGAAGACACTGCGCACAACATTGTAGGCGGATTCAACAGCTTTATTCCAACAAGCAATTTTTTGTAAGGAAAACGCGCCGTTGCTAAGGGGCGTGTATGTAAACAATCGGTTTTGGCTTACTGCGCATTCTGTATTTAATGACATCATTGTACCATTCTTAACGGCCCTCCCCTACCCCCTCGTAACGGTAAGCACTACCCCCTCCCCCTAAGTGCGCTACGTATTTTAAGTATGACCCTATAATAATTATGATATTTTGTATTCCAGCTTTTGATTTCTGGTTCCAATCTATGCCGATTCCCAGTCCGTTAGCATGGTATGCCCATTATCTGCCAACATGGGTGTTAAAATTGACCAACGTATATGCAAACGTGTGCGAAATTGGTCTACCATTTTTATTCTTTGTTCCAATCAGAAGCGTCAGAATCACCGGTTTCGTTTTCCAAGTGAGTTGAGACAATTTTCTTTGATTGTTTACCTTTGTATGAATATTGTAACAACATTTTAAATACCACATTCTGTTAACACTTTTAATTTTGAGTTTGATAAGTTTAAGTACCTTAACTCTCGAGTCAACTCATATTATTAATAATAATAATAATAATAATAATAATAATACTGTAGTTAATTTAGGTACTATAAGTTGGCTTTTGACGGCCATACTCGAAGGTATATTTAGTTGATATTCATTTTTTTTTAGTAAAAGAGTAATTGTATACGCGTGTACTGAATCATGTAATGAATCATTTAAATGTACTAAAAGTAAAAAGCTCTTTACCCTTTACCACACTCTAAAAAAATCAGGGAAATTAGAAAAATATCAGGGAAATTATAAAAATATCAGGGAATTCAATACAGATGTGCCCACGGATCAGGAAGAGTCGGGGAATTTGATCAACTATAAACAAATCAGGGAAATTAAAAAAACTCTGCTCTACATAATAAATTGTTACTAAAACAAGTATTCATTCATAAAAGTCTACCAATCTATTGATAGTCCAGTCAAATAACAAATTAAAGGGTAGTAGTTTATGGTAACAGAACACTCATTCAAGATATATCTATCGGTAGCGGACACCCCTTATGCAAATCACCCGGTGAAAAACTAACAGTAGTGTTCTGTTACTATCCACTACTACCATTTAAAATATCAGCTCGTGTACATTTATTGAAATTTAACATAAGAATTTCTCGTTATTTGACTGGACTATGACTCATTTTACGGAAAAACAAGTAAAAAAAAATTAAAAAGATTAACTGAAAAACGAAACAGGATGTTTAAATTTTTTGCTCATATTAGTTTTAATATCTTTTTTGTGTCTACTAAAATCAGGGAAAATTCCAAATTTTATTCAGGGAATCTAAATTTGCAAAACCTGTGGTCGCCCTGATTTTTCCCTGATTTATACATCAGGGCAAATCAAGGAAAAGCTATATAAATTTTTTAAATAAGTACAATTTTGGAAAATTTTGAAATATCTAAGGAAATGTAAAAAAATTAAAAAAAAAGAAAAGCACAACTTCTATTTGAATCGGTTATTGCTAAAACACCCTAAGTCAAAAACCGATATTTAATAATGTGCTAAGTGCAAAAAAATATGAATTTGAGTAAAACAAGTGTTTACTCAAATTCCTAAATTTTTTCCCTTTCTCATTTTTTACCTCCGCGCGTGAAATGGATTTTTTATTATCAGATTCACTTTCAGCAATCTTAAAAAACCCCAATATACCAATTTTGCAAGGAAACTACACCCCGCCCTTTGGGGTGAATTTAGAAAAAAAATGTTTTAAGATTCAGTTCTAGAGACCTCAAAAACCCCTACATAGGGAACGTTCAAGTATTATGTAACGCAAATTTTGGTCATTTTGGACTTAAGTTATCGTGCACACAATATTTTCCAGACAGACCGATCGACGGACTTGGCGACTATTTTTTTTTTTGCTCGAAATTGATTTATATCAAAACGTAAAAATATGCAAAAAAGATTGAAAATTTTGCACGAATTTTCAAAATGGGAAAGCTAAATACAAAAAAAGTACTGGATTCAGCGAAATATTTAAAATATCAGGAAAAAAATCAGGGAAATATCAGAGAATTTTAAAAAAATGTGGGGCCACAACAACAAAAAAGTGTCCGCCTGAAAAAACACTTCTTGTATTGCTATACGTTATATTCGATATAATGTGCAGTGACTAATACCTATGCTGCTCTCGAATAAAGGACATCCCCTTAGACGGTTACGCGAATTTACGCGAATCGCAGCCGAATTTATATGATTTTCGCCTTTTACAACACTTTCGCAAATGAGTCACTGCACATTATATCGAATATATATGTATAACGTATGGGCAACTTCATGTACAATTCATATTTTAATAATGTCAATGACTTGATAGATAGTAGGTAAAATAAACAAACAAAAACAACAAGAAATTATTTTTATCCCAATTTTCACGCATTATTTTTATCATAGCCGTCTAAAAAAAAAAATAAAATTATTTTTCAGTTATTTTTACAAATTTGCATTGTCCTAACTGGAAACTTCAACTTCTCGAACGTGTTATTGGTTACATTACTATTTTCGCTGTTGGATGACCATTTCTTCTACTATTCAAAAAAGTCCTTCAGCAAATGGAACTTAATTGGAAAAGTTTTCAATGTTATCCTTCATGGAGCAGTAATTTATGGTGTAATTTTATTGTACAACTTGAAATATACTGGATCAACTATTGACGCAAATATTGGTAAGATTTTACTTTTTTATGATACAGAATACTGAAAATATTTTATGTTATTTTGTTTTGGCTTACGGTCGTTCGCAGCCTCAGACGTGTCTATTTTCCTAAACTATATATAAAAAGTTTTTGATGTAATTTCACCCTGTATCATTGAAAATTCGGTTTTCAATCATTTTAGTATTTAATTTTTCGTACTCGAACCGTAAAGACGGATATCCGATATTATCGTTTTAAATGTGAGTTTTGGGCTAAATGAAGAAAATATGTTTTTGTTTAAAAAAAGGGCAAAATGATGAATTTTTAGAAAAGAAATGATGAAAAACTGTGTACCAAGTTTATTTGTTAATAGAGAACAAAGTGAAAAAATAAATAAATATTCGTTAAGAATTATATGCACCATTCTTGCGCTAAATGGATGACTATCACATTGAAAAAAAAGTAATAGTTTTTGTTTATCTAACAACCAACATAATAACATTTAGGTAGAATGTATAATAAAAACACTGTACAATATTAATTAAAGACAACAGCTTAAAACTTGAGTTAATTTTAAGTTAAAAGTGTATGTGTAACTTTTTCATAACCTAGTTTTTAATTTAAATCATGGAAATAAAGTTATTCAACAAGTTAAAAGTTAGTCTGGGGCCACACTGTCCCATGGAATAAATACCTCAAAAATAACTATAATCTAACTGAAACTTAAGAAACTAGTTGACACTTAAAGTTTTGTTAGGTCCAGTGTTGCCTAATCCTGCATTAACATGTCAAATATCGTAATTAAAATAATTAATTAAAGTATGTTCCGGACTACAAAAAGAACTGAAATTTTGGTTAAGTAATTATTTTTTATGTATCTATAAGTATGTAAAGTTTTATCGTTGCAGGCCATTTAGCCTAAAATACGATACCCTCCTATCACCTTCAAATGAATTTTACTCGAAAACTGTTAATGCACAAGTATGACAACACCATTTTATATAATTTTACCTGAGGAATCATTTTCCAAAAATAAAAGTACAAAAATGTTACAAAAAAAAAGGTTTATGAGGAAAAACTGATAAGGCACCCCGTTTTCCACACCCCTGATTAAAATAAGTAGGTATAAAAATAACATACGAAGTTGGGCCTTATTAAGATTAGTTCACATGCAAAACCTCGTTATATCTCGAGGGATTCCTGTGTTATTAAATAAATATATTGTATTGTATTGTAGGTAATATACTATTACGGCTCTTACTTTGTTGTATTTTCTTTATTTAAACGTTAATAAATAATTTTTCAAATAACACTCGAGTAGGTATTCAAACATCAAGAATTTTTTTTTTTATTTATGCTTAGGTGTATTCATTTAGATTTAAATTTTAAATTCATTCCCATCCAATTAGGTTGCTTGGGCTACTTCTAAAAACCAGTTTTTTTTATTTGTTACAGGATTTACAAAACCCCAATTTGATAGCATAATAAGCCAAGGATTGTCATACACCACCTACTTTGGCCTTGCATCTTTAGCCCTAACCATTCTAACAGCAATGGCCAGCATTTTGTTCGACGAGCACACGTCATCCAACAAATTCCTGCAAGGATTCACCACAATCCTTTATTCTGTCATGGCACTCTTGGTTTTCTTCTCGAGTACGGTACCGTTGCAGGCTTTGCACAAAACGTCAAACACAACCGTGCATCCCCAAGTTCGTACTGTTTATAACCGTTTGAATAAGATGCATGTGGTTAACCAGTATGGTTTGTTCACAAAAATGACTGGTCTTGATGGCAGACAAGAAATTATTTTGGAAGGATCCGAGAGTATTGAAGGACCTTGGCAGGAATATAACTTTTTGTATAAACTTGGGAATGTTAATCATTCTATGCCATTTGTAGGTAAGTACTTAATCTAGAATCTTTTAGTGTAAGGTTAAATTCTGTAGGGAAGTAAGGTATGAAAATTCACGTTGAGCGCCAATCTTTTGTGTGTAATCGGGCATTTTAACGCCTCGTTTAACGCCTCTACTAGCTTATAAAAATAGAGCGGAGACAGTTTTAGATAGCTAGTTGGGCAAGGTCAAGGTACCCCCACCTAGGGACACTAGATCTAGGTCTTAAGTTAGCAAGGCCTTGCTAACTTAAGACCTAGATCTAGTGTCCCTACCCCCACCCCCCCCCATGTAACGCCATTTTCCTATACCATTAACATGGGCGTAACACTGCAAAATTCTGCAGCGCCTACGTAAAAGAATTCGATGCGAACTGAGTTTTGGGCATACAACTCGTGGCTCTTTTTAATAATATAAGGACAATTCCTGGGTCCACACCGCCTTCTAAATTCAAAATTTCTTCGCCAAAAACCTGGTCAACGGAATCAAATATCCACCATATTTCCTCGTATGAAAAAGCTCTCAAAGAGACATACATTTTCGGGTATAGAGGACATGCTGAAGAAATCGACCGACAGCACTGACACCATTAAATTCAACATGCTCGTACTCACGATATACTTCGCCAAACTGCAAGAATTTTTTATCAGTAACTCGTGAATGTTTATACTTTCACATGACGGCATTGACGGGTCGCCAGTGTCACCACTTGATGCGCTAAAAAAACATTCCGGGTAATTAGTTGTCAAACCTCGGATATGTCTACCTATAGATCTATTGCACCGATGTGGCCACCGCGAAAAAAACAATTGTACTCAGGGCTATATCAAAATGAAAACTTTTAGGTTAGCTTGACTCACTAGTAGCTTCTGTCTCAACGCTGACATAGCGCCATAAAGCTTCAATTATTTGAGTTTATGTGACTTTTTCTCTATACAGTGATGTCAGATTGTATAAAGAAGTAATTTTCTACAAGCTTATGCAATAGACCTATGGAGTAGGAAAATAATTATATAATTACTAAAATTGGGCGGAGCCAAAAGCAAAATATGACATGTATACAAATATTTCTGCATTTTACGCTTATTGTCATATTGTTACTCGTAGTTTTAGATAGGAATACCCATGATTAAGTGTTACACAAGTAAATAATCGTAAACAATTTTATGTTTTCACTAATATTTTCTTTTTTTTTTCTAGCTCCATACACTCCGAGATTAGACTGGCAAATGCACTTTGCAGCTTTCAGTAAATACGACGAACAGCCTTGGTTTATGTCATTAATCCATAGGTTATTGCATGGAAAACCCGAAGTTATGTCTTTAATCGACCATAACCGATCGCCATTCGTAAAGAAAGCTCCCAAATATATCAGGGGCGTTTTGTACAAATATAAATATAGCTCGTGGAACCAAAGGTAAGTCGATTATTTAAGTATTTGCAAAAAAACTGCTGTTACATTGGTCCTTCGAGCCGGATATGAGTCAGATACTTTAATTTTCCTGAATATTTTTAACGTTTTTATTAACAGTAAAACGTCCAATTACATTGTTATTATATTGATTATTTTGTAACGTTTTTATGCACCAATCAGTTAACGGTTTTTTCGAATATGTGTTTCTGTCCATTCATATTATTATAGTGGGAATTTTCTAAAATATCCTGATGAGAATTATTTATAGCATATAATTTTTTTTTATTTATTGAACGCGTTTTTTTTTATTTTCACAACCTTATCAGTTTTTTCTCAAACTTAAAAAATTTATTCTGCGTGTATGGATAAAATTAAACAAATTAAAGCCATCAAAATGCCAAAATATTGTTATTTTTCCCAAGGAAAGCGTTAGTAAAAAAAGCGTTAGTAAAAAAAGCGTTAGTAAAAAAAATCGAAAAATTGTTATTGCTTCTTTTTACGTTCACGACGTTTTATATCCAAAAAATATGATTTCCGTAAAAAAAAAAAATGTCTGTCTGTGTGTCCAGGAAATTTGTGACGACGGTAACTCAAGAACACTTCGAGCTAAAGATTTCAAATTTGGATCATTGATTGATTATCCAAGGTTCTAGGCTGGGATTGTTTTTGGTAAAAATCGGAGGCGTAAAATGGGGGTAAAAACAATTAAAAATATATATAAAAAGTCCAAACCTATGTTAATTTTTCATTTTACGAAAAAAGTTTTTTTTTGTTTATTTTTTTTTTGTTTTTTTTTTTTTGTTTTTTTCGTTTTTGATTTTATTGAACCTAGCCCTAGAGAGAAAGTATTATTTTGTTGGCAGCAGTTTTTTTTAATTTAAACGTTAAGAAATAATCATCCGAATAACACGCGGGTCTTTAAATAATCGAGAATAATTTAACTGTTTTCATTCAAGTCTGTTGTCCAGGCGTTTTTTCTGTCATGATTATTTCCAGACAAAAAACTTTCATGAAAACAGTTAAATTATTCCCGCATTATTCTGTCTGCTATTACTGTTGAATATTCCCTAATATGTATTTTTTATTTTAAAGATCCCAACCAACATGGTGGGTGCGTGAAAGAAAAGGAGAATATTCCCCAGCCCTTTCCAAAGATTCTCCGACTTTAGTTGACTATTTAGCGGCAAGAAATTTACTGCCATCTCAGTCCAAACAACAAACTGTCAACCCCTTATGGAAACAAGTCTTGGATTTCATCAGACATCTTGCCAGTCACATGGAAGCGACGTTATTAATGTGGTCTGTATTCTCCGCCGGGTGCGTTATCATATCAACAAAATCGTAAGAAAATGTTATATGTATAATAGGGTGACCCACCAAAATTTCAAATTGAAAATTTTCGAGGTCTCACCCCTTAAATTTGTTCTTTCTGATTTTTTTTTGTTGAGGTTATCCATTTACTATCCCTTTATACCGTGCCGTGTTAAAAAGATTTAAGTAAAAAATCCTTAGGCCTTAAAAATAATAAAGCAAAAGAAATATATCTTTTTAAAAAATGGCTGTGAGCGACCTCTAGATTTTTTTCGAAAATTCTGAAAAAAATCAGCGATGATACTCTTCCCCAATGAACAAATTAAGGGGTGAGACCTCCAAAATTTTCAATTTAAAATTTTGGTGGGTCACCCTAATGTATATGTATAACGTATATATTGTCAAGGAGTAAGTTAACATTTTCAACTACCTATTTTCTTCCGGCTGAATTTTTACATTTTACATTCTAATTAAGCTATTTCCAAATCGCCGGGTTCAGGTTCCTTTGGATGCTAAAAGACCAAAAAAGGCGCTTAAATGATTATTTATTACATTTAGATACAATTGTAAGATACTTTTGATTTATTTAGGTTTTAAAAGTGCTTTAATATGTTCAATAAAACGATATTGGCTTTAAAGTTACCTTAAGATAAACTAAAAGTTCTTAAAGACCACTTATTCTTATGCAAAGAATTTAATGTGCTCTTTAAATTAAAATAAAAAAAACTATTTGCTCTTAATTCCCTATTGATCTTATACTGGTTTTACAATAGTCTTGACATTGGCTATTTTGCTTTTTTAAAGGTTAAATAAATAAATAAATAAATCTAAAAACATAATTTTTACAAAGAGTACATAAAGAATATTTTAAAGCTAAAAGGTTTTAATTTAGTCAATTTTTGTTAAAACAAATGCCTGTTGGATTTTTGACGACTTTATTAAAACTAATTCCACCCCCTCAACATTCGGAGAAAACGCCATCTTTTCAATAAGCTAATGCAGCAATCACAAAACCGGCACAATTTTGTAAGGTTAGGATTTTATTCGCGCGCCAGACCACTTTAAAAAAATAAGGCCACGAGTTTGAACATATTAAAGCAACTCACTTTTAAAATGAAGCGTAAATAGACGTTTGCGAGAGTAATTGTACTTAAAGTCGTAAATAAAATGTTGTTTTAAGTCTTGTTACATTTAAAATGTTCTATAAACTTGCAATCGGTTTTAATCTAGATCACGCCATGTTTTATATAAAATACAGACTCCGCCATGATGCATTTTCAATAGCCAGAGAAAAAAATATTATTGAAATATATGCCTTACATCCTCTTAAATAACTGAAGAACGGTGTGTCCAAACATGCAACTCAATAAAAAAATGCATTTAGAAAGCAAAGCCAGAACCGATTTGGAAATAACTTAACTAGAATGTACTTTTAGACATACTTAAAATTCAGCTAGGAGAAAATAAATTGTTGAAAATATTCACCAGCTCTCTAACTAATACTGTTTTCTTGTAAAGAAAATTGTTTTTCCATATCTTACTTAAAAAAAAATAGACCAATCCATTGAAATTAATTTTAAGTCTTTTCAAAAGACTTTTGAAGGATTGGTGGTCAGCAGTTATTTAATGTTTCCTTTTAACTATTTCAAAATGTTGCAATACCAACCTATTTTTAAAGTAAGGTTACAAAATAATTATGTAAACCCTATCAAAAATAAAGTTTTAACCACGTAGAATCTCATAAAACCTGTTACATAAACCACGTAAACATTCCAAATTTTACTTGGTTTAGGTCCGATTATGTAACAGGTTTTATGATATTCTACGTGGTTAATTTTTTTTATAGGGAATTACCTGTTTATAATTATTCTGTTCGAATTTCTTTCTAATAACGTCACAGTATTGAAATTTTAACAAATACAAATTTTGGTGGATTATTTTATAAAATCCAAAATGGTATTTTTATAATGTAGTTAGATATAATTTATATTTTTTAAAATATGTTATTAATAATTTGTTGATAAAATAGTCCGCCAGAAAAGTTTTTTTTTTGAACATCGGGTGTCTAGATCTCAATTTTGTTTTCTATGAAAATATTTTATTGATGAGTCGTGGAAGTTAGTTTTATAATAGTTTATACAGTACCTACAGGTAATCCCTCAATTTTGTATACACTTGAAGTAGAATCCGTATCCCCTGCTGCATACCTATTACTCAGCTAAAAATAAGTCGCGACAGACGTCCTATGGCTGTATTTTATATATGTCTTAAAGTACATTCAAAAAGCCATTTCCAAATTGCTAGGCTCCGAATCCGGTTCTATTGGGTGCTAGAAGTTCCAAAAGCTGTGGCAATGAGCTAACAATAAATCTACTTTGGACTTGCCTAGTCATATTCATTATATTTATTACATTCAGATTAAGCTATTTTCATAGCTATACACAATAATTCTGGGGACAAGGGGTAAGAACAGTATTTACAAAGTGCCTTTGACATATGTGACTCAATTTTTTTAAGAAATGATTTATGAAATGCTAGAAAAAATATGACATTTTGATTAAATGAAAATTATTTCGACTTTTTAGTATTGACATATGAACTTTTAAACGTCGCTTTTTACCCCCTTGGCCTGCAGAATAATTGTGTAAAACTGTGAAAATAATCTAATCTAAACGTAATAAATGTAATGTATTTGACTCGGCAAGTTAAAAATATATTTTTCGTATACCCCATTTCACCAGCTCATTGGAGCTTCTAGAATCCAAGGGAAACCGACCTAGAACCTGGCGATTGACAAATAGCTTGATTTGAATGTATTTTAAAATATATATAAAATACAGCTAAGAGAAAATAAGGAAATAAAAATGGCCACCAGACTAATAAAGCCACAAGAGAATACAAAGTATACCTTGAAGTGTATACAAAACAGATGAGTAATCTGTATGTCAAGGAGCAAGTCAAGAATTAAATAATTACGTTTCTGTTGTCGATTATATAGAATTTTTACCATTCAACGTTTATAGTATTTTACTTTACCAACTTTACTACCAACAAAAATTTATTCATAATACTTTCCGTTTCATTTAGTATCCAACTATACAAAGTTGGTAGCCCATTGCCTTGTTGTCAACTTAACTTGGACATTGAATGAAACAGAAGATATTATGAATGAATGTATGCTGGTAAAGTCAAATACTATAAATCGCCGTATCGTAAAAAATCGTATACCCCAAAATATAGATCTAGATACTCCATATTATCTACTTTAATAAGATCTGTTTTTTATTTCTCTTTATATTTTCTCTCTTATTTGTCATTGTGATAATTAATTCAGATACAAAAAAATATCGTATTTTTTAAATTTATTTATTATTAATTGTGTTTTTATTAAAATTAAATGTTCTCACATATGAGTTTAAAATAAACTTTTTTTATACTTTTATATAGGTAAAATAAAACCAAAACTTTCAGGGGTTTACTTTTCACATTAAAAACGCGGACTTAAGATCTTTCCGAGATTTCATATTCTTTTTAAGTAACAGGGTTTATGATACAAAAAAAGAAAATTATTTTTATATGCTTAAAGTATATTGGTATACTTTTTTGTGAGTTTATAGATAATAGCGCACATTTTAGAAATAGTTTTGTATTTTATTTCTTGTGGCTATAAATTACCAGGATTGGAAAGAAACAAAAATAATATTTCAAAATATTACTTTCTTTTTGGTCCTGATATTTAAAAACCCACTTTTATTATTATTTTTTCTTCTATTGTTTACTAAGCGTTTTGTTTCTTCTAATACACCTGTTATGTTTTAAATTGTGTTTCATTTTAATTTATATACATTAATTTTAAAACTTTGCATTTAACGGTGACCTTTGTACGCTTATTTTCAAAAATAACATCGTTTTTAATATCTGTCATTACAGACTAAAGAAACTTTATTTACAATATACAGTCGGATTAAAGATGCAAGTCTTTTGCGAAACAACTATACATTACAATATTTCAATAACAGTTTGACACACTGACACACATCTCTACTCACGCACATCTCTACTCACACACATCTCTACTCACACACAACTCTACTCAAACACATATACTTTGACATTTATTTAATTAGAACTAGGATACCTTGGAGGAACAAAGCACTAATCTGAATTAATTTAATATTTTTTTCTGTAATTCAGCTTATAAGTTTGTTTATTGCAACCAAAATTTATTATGAGGTTTATTACTACTAATAGTAACATGAAATTAGGTAAAATTTGTTTTCAATAAATAAACTTATAAGCTAATCTATGAAAAAAATATTAAAATTTAGTTAGTGCTTTGTTCTGCCATGGTATCCTAGTTTTAATCAAATAAATGTCAAAGTATATGACAATGAGTAGATGTGTGTGTGAGTAGAGTTGTATGTGAGTAGAGATGTGTGTCTAGAGATGTGTCTGAGTAGAGATGTGTGTGAGTAGAGATGTGTGTCACCCGTTTGACAGAGAAATAGGCCAAAGATTTTCTACTTAGTAACTTTGGTCTAAATTTCAAGTCTGTGTCAGTGTTCTTAAAATATTTTTTTCACTACTAGCTTTAGAACATACCAATATTTATCATATTTTCAGACTGAAATCAATTTTCTTCACCTATAGTAATAGTCATTTTTTCTCTCCTAGTAGGAGTAAATTTTATAAACAATTGATTTCTGTCACTTTAGATGTTTCAGTTTTTTGTGCAATTTTTACTAATTAAACCCAAGAAAATAGCTTTAGATAACTTTTTATTTATTAAATATAATTAATTATAATTATTACCAATTAATACAATCAATAATTAGCTAAATATTATGAAAAAAATAAAAATAATTTTTAAACGTCAGTTCAAAGTATTTATTTGAGCAAATGTCATTATTGATCAAAGCTACTTGATTTTTATGAAAATTGCAAGAAATATAATTTCTGTTAATAATTTATTTTATTATTTGAATAAGAATAGTTAAATAGTGCTAGTAGTGAAAAAACTAATATATAAGCTACGGTACAGAAGACTATTATAACCTCGCACTCTTAAAGCACTCGGCTATAAAAAATGTCTTCTCTACCTTGGTATATAATTACTATTACTGAAGTTTATTCACAGACTATGAGACTAAATGTTATTAGGACGTGAAAGTATTAAATTGATAAAATTATTTGTTATCATTTTGTAGATATCTGTTAAATAGAATTTAGAAATTTGATGTTTTTTGGTTACTGTCATACCATAATTTAAAGAATAGCACATTAATTAATAAACTTGTATGATACTGTATTTATTTTTTTTTAATTTAACCCTTTGCGGACGGATACATGAATTCATGAAAAATTAATATTTATTTTACTGAAACTATATTTTTAAACTCAAAAAAAGTTGAAAACGTCAAAAAATATTAATTAAAAAACTCAAAATATCCAAAAATGGTAATCTATCATAAGGACTACTGCCGCAAGTAGACAATTTTTTTTTCAAGTGCTGAATATGATAATTTTATTCTATTTTCATGGCTATTATTTACTTTCCAGTCATTTTGCACTAAAAATAACAAACAAACTTGCAGCAGCAAGTGTGCACTCACTGATTTTTTAGTGTCGGTTTCTACAGATTAAGGGATGTTTCAAGATAGGAAGTATATTTTATTCACTAGTTGGCATCACAGGCTATATGATAACGTTACTCACTGGTTACCCTTTTGTTACCACTAAACTACAACGTCATGAAAAGGTGGTACCATATGGGACCACTAGTCCCCAAAGGTTAAACGGATGATCCTTGGATTGAATTAAGCTCAAATATTTTTTCAGCGTTTACTTTAGATAATTGACCAAATTAATTGGCATTTTCAAACTTAAGTAAATGAATTAGAAATAAAAATAACACAGGCCCAAAGAAAAAAAATAAATGTTGACAATATTTTTGTAATAATTAAAAAATGCCTTAAACCCCCGAGAAGCTTCAATCCATTGCAAAAGTGGAGTGTGTGTGACTGAAAGCTCCCTTTTCTTTTTTTTAAGTCATTTAATATTAATCGATTGCCACACTGGCAGACTAACATCTCTACCTACTCTAAATTTCACTACTCCGTAACATCTCTACTCCATAACATCCCTACTCCCCAACAACCCTACTCCGTAACATCTCTACTCTATAACATCTCTACTCCATAACATCTCTACTCCGTAACATCTCTACTCCGCACTATATGCACTTGATTAGCAACTTATTAATTAAGGAGTGATTGACGGAACAAAGTACATTATTTTATCACAATTTTTCCTAGTAAGTGTTTGTCTTTATACAAAATAAAAAAAAATTACAGACGTATGTTATAAAAACAAACTTAAATATACATAGTAATATATTTGTTAATTTAATTTAATTTAAAAAAACTTTGTGACAATTTCGATAATTATTGTTTTACAGTTCTGTACAAAAGGTGTTTTAGCACCTTTTATAAAATTGACTTGTCAAAAAAATATTTGTCACGGTAAGCAATTTGAATTTTTACATTTAAAATATTTAGTTCAATAATACCTTATTTATTAGAATATTTTTTTTTATTAGAACATGTTAAAAGTACGCGGGCAAAGAGACGGGACTTGGAGGTACATATACAGGGAACAAATATACCACCAAGACTCCAAGTCCGTAGGTCGCAGGTATGTTTGTGATAAAATAATGTACTTTGTTCCGTCAATCACTCCTTAATTAATAAGTTGCTAATCAAGTGCATATAGTGCGGAGTAGAGATGTTACGGAGTAGAGATGTTATGGAGTAGAGATGTTATAGAGTAGAGATGTTACGGAGTAGGGTTGTTGGGGAGTAGGGATGTTATGGAGTAGGGATGTTATGGAGTAGAGATGTTATGGAGTAGAGTTGTTATGGAGTAGGGATGTTATGGAGTAGAGATGTTACGGAGTAGTAAAATTTAGAGTAGAGATGTTAGTCTGCCGCCATACTTACCCCACAATTAGTTTCTATTTTGAGGAAATTATTAAAATTTCAAAATCTAAAATATAGTTTAGACATATAGATCTTAAAAGTGTGTTCTTTTTTGTTAAATTATTCTGAATTGCTCAAAATTGTTTGCTTTCTCAGAAAGTACTTGACTTATGAAAAGAATAATTAAAGGGGCTTCAATGTGGATTAAAAACAACCCTCTACCAGTTTTTTTGGGAATTTTAGGGTTTTGGGCGGATTTGATTTTTATAAAAAACGAAAGGCGAATGTGTAATTCTAAGAATACAATACCTTACCCCTATGATGGTTTTTTTTACACCTCTTTTCTCTAATCTAAAATCGTGCTTATTTGCTTATTAATTTATAAAATATAATTTATTTGTGGATTAATACGTTATAATTAAGAGGTGTGTGTATTAAATATAAATTATATTCTCTCCCTAAATATCAATTCGTGATACTAGGTTAGGTACCGGTGCTTTTTTTTCAAATTTACTCATATTAATCCCAATTTTTGGAAAATGCAACTTCTGCTAAAGCAGTCGTTGCATTTTCCTCATTGGGATTATTATTCGTAAAATTTATGTAAAAAACCAGCTATACCTAACCTAGTATCACTTATGATATTACCCCTGACAATATTTATATTCAGCAGCCCAAAATACTTAGAAATATTCTGCCGTGTTAAGGTAAAGGGCAGTAAGTATGTACTATTATAGTCAGTAACCGGAATAAACTCAGTTATGACTCATCAACGTTGAAAATAAACACAGAAACATAGGCTTACGGAATATATATATATATATATATATATATATATATATATATATATATATATATATATATATCGGTGTTTTTCGAAGAAAATAAAAATGTAAATTTTTATAAAACCTCGTGTCAACGCTGGAATCGACGCGGCGACTATGCGAGCACTGGAAATTCGCCGATGACTGATTATAGTATATAGTTAATGCCCTCGTGGGACTGTGTAATCAACATTTAATGTTTTTATAGCGTTTATTAAATTAATATAACAAAAGTAATATAATTTAAAAAAATCGAATTTTCGTATTTACATATAAATTAAATGTACATTTTACAATAAAATTTTATTTATTCTAAAACAGGCCAGTAGGTATATTCTAGGTATACTTATAAGTATACCTAGATAGATATATCTAACCTAAAATAAACTCATCGTCATAATCTGTATCGACAACCTCCTGTTTTAAAAATTCGTTTAATTTTTTAAGATCTTCCTCATCGTTATCTTCGTCATCCATAGTTTCAAAAGATTCGCTGGTCGATAAATTAAGACCTGAATGTTCAAAAGTGTCGATATTTTCCCCCTGATTAAAATCAAATGTTTCCGCAAAAGGTGGTTCGTTTTTTACAATAATAACGTTATTTGGTTTTACGTTTTGATGTGGAACTACATGTTTCGTTTTCAATATTTTAATAATTTTTGGCTTTTGTCCAATTGCTTTTAAAGCATTCATTACGTCTTTTGAAACAGGTGTTAATTTTTTCACTACAACTTCTGCTTTTGTTTTATCACTTGAAGCAGGTGTTAATTTTTTCACTACAACTTCGCCTACCTTTTCTGGTATTGGTTCTTTTGCTTTTTCTGGTGGTAGTCCTTTTGGAAAAGAATTATACCGTTTTCTTCTAATATAAGGAATTGCTGGTTTTAAAGGAATCTTATCTATAGTTACTTGATAACTTCCAACTGGTTCCTGAATATTTTCTTGTTCAGCTGTTTCAGTATGTTCTTGTTCAGTCATTTCGATGTCATTCACTTGAGGTGGTACTTCAGTTACATGAATCTTAAACTCACGTGGTTCTTTACAATGTGGTTCTTCATATTTTATCTTTTTCGCGGGATTTTCAGGAGGGTCCCGTTTTTTCCGAACGTATGTTTTAGTGGGTTTAAAAGTTGGTACCGTTACAGCAACCTGAGTCGTTGATAAACTATCCATTAACGGCTTGGATGGCGGATATATTGTCAAACAAGCAGGATATGCAAAAATAAACTTAAAATTACGATACAATTCTTTAAAAGTAGCATTTTCCAAGTCGCTTTTATCAACTTCCTTTAAAGTTTTTATTGTATTGTATATGTTATCATTCGAATAACTTTTATAGGATCTAAATCTATCTATTAATTTTCTTATACCTAGCAAACTACTTGCACAGGGCGGAAGAAAGTTTAATTCTATTTTTTTTAACGGAGGATTTACATTGGTTTTAGATGTACTTGGCCCCATTGTATTCGTAGTAGATGGTGTGAAGGCTTTAAGCCCCATCACTACTGAATGGGCTTCCACTCCCGGTTTATATAAATTTTTTCTAACCGAAATTTTGCTCTTTTTAAATTTCCGGTCGGCTAAATTAATTAAAATATGTTTATCTAACGTGTCTAAACTCGTATTGCTGTCTACATCCATAGGAATGTTCAAATCCGCATTAAAATATTCTAGAAGAGTTTCGGCTGCATCGACAGCTTTTTTCAGATTCTTCGTTGAAACTTTGTGAATTTTTGTGTTGCCTTTAATGTGGTTCATGAAGTATGAAGTTATTATTTCGTCGACGTTGGTTTGCATAATAGATGTCATTTTTATTTTTAATCCTTCTCCCGTCGGATTTTCTGGATCAACAGTTTCTACGTAAATCTCTGATCTTATCGCTAATTGTATTTCTTCCAAAGTTGGGACTCTTGGCAGATGCTTGAATTTATCAGCAACAAGTCTAAAACAAAACATGTATGGATTGAGGAGGAAAGTTTTTGGCTTGCTTTTATGAAATTATGCAGTGCGTGTCAAAAGTCCGCTTAGGAACTAGAAATGTGAAACACGTAAAAACACAGTGTTTGCAGTCTAATGGCATATATTAAAGGAGATAATTCTACATCACAAATATGAAAAACTAATATGTTCTAAGGGAGCTACGGCCCTTCGAAAATGGACATGTTGAATGGGGAACAAAAAAAGCACCAATTAAATTTTAATGCTGCAGGGCGATTTTTCATTTAAAACTAAGCAAAAAATTATTATTTTTAGCAACAGTTATAGCGTCATTAAAAAAATTCCTACCTTAACAGATGATATCCGCGACGATTCAGGCAGGGCTGAGGGATCCATCCCTCCTCATCCCCCTCCCACCTCTTTTCCCGCCCCCATCACCAATTCATGACGGATGCAACTCCAGCATCAGTGAGCAAAGACTTACTCCCTCAACTATCCATTCAAACTAATTATATTTTAGACAAATAAGCCATAGGCACTGAGCCTGTCTCTTAAAGATCCAAACAAACTACACAGCAGCAGCAGCAGCTGAGGGCTTGGGTCTGGGATTTGGCTGATTATTTTTTTATATGATAATGAAAAAATCTTGGTATTAAGAACACTTTAATAAAAAACTAAATATATATGAACAGTTCCAACATTTCGAAGGTAATATGTCCCTTATTCTTCAGGGTAAAAATTAAAAATAGAAATAAAAAAATATATAAATTTAAAATCTAATTGTCAAAAAAATGAGAGATGAAAATTAATTAATTAATGTATTTAACCTAGAAAACTGGGGTTTCAATAAAAAAATCCTATTTTTTTTCTATCCAATCGCATTAATTTAGTATTGATAGTTTTTAGTTTTTTTTAAGATGGCGGCAGAAAAAGCGGCCAAAAATTTTTTTGCCGCCATCTAAAAAAAAACAAAAAACTATCAATACTAAATTAATGCGATTGGATAGAAAAAAAATACGATTTTTTTATTGGTTGAAACCCCAGTTTTCTAGGTTAAATACATTAATTAATTAATTTTCATCTCTCATTTTTTTTTGACAATTAGATTTTAAATTTATATAATTTTTTATTTCTATTTTTAATTTTTACCCTGAAGAATAAGGGACATATTACCTTCGAAATGTTGGAACTGTTCATATATATTTAGTTTTTTATTAAAGTGTTCTTAATAGCAAGATTTTTTCATTATCATATAAAAAAATAATCAGCCAAATCCCAGACCCAAGCCCTCAGCTGCTGCTGCTGCTGCTGCTGTGTAGTTTGTTTGGATCTTTAAGAGACAGGCTCAGTGCATATGGCTTATTTGTCTAAAATATAATTAGTTTGAATGGATAGTTGAGGGAGTAAGTCTTTGCTCACTGATGCTGGAGTTGCATCTGTCATGAATTGGTGATGGGGGCGGGAAAAGAGGTGGGAGGGGGGATGAGGAGGGATGGATCCCTCAGCCCTGCCTGAATCGTCGCGGATATCATCTGTTAAGGTAGGAATTTTTTTAATGACGCTATAACTTTATTAACTGTTGCTAAAAATAATAATTTTATGCTTAGTTTTAAATGAAAAATCGCCCTGCAGCATTAAAATTTAATTGGTGCTTTTTTTGTTCCCCATTCAACATGTCCATTTTCGAAGGGCTGTAGCTCCCTTAGAACATATTAGTTTTTCATATTTGTGATGTAGAATTATCTCCTTTAATATATGCCATTAGACTGCAAACACTGTGTTTTTACGTGTTTCACATTTCTAGTTCCTAAGCGGACTTTTGACACGCATTGCATAATTTCAGTATTTTTAATATGTCGAATTAGTGCATCCCGAGTCTTGACTTTTACTTTGTATACAATTTATTACAAGAACGCTAGATTAATTAGTTTTGTGATGACCACGGGTCGGATCAAAGTAGCCATTGCCGGGGGCATGCAAAAATTAAAGTTTAAAAAATCTCATTTTTTAAGTAAATGGACACTTTTAACTATTGTTCATCTAGCGGAATGTCATATCGACGCTGTTAATGCTCAGTGTCATGGTCCATAACTCAAGGAGAAGGACTTATTTTTTTTTTTAATTGTTTCTCTTTTCAAAAAACGAATACTTAATACAAAAAGTCTTTCTCTATGAGTCATGGACTATGACCAAGTGACTCACTGAGTATTAACAGCGTCGACATGACATTCCGCTAGATGAACAATAGTTAAAAGTGTCCATTTACTTGAAAAAAGAGTTTTTTAACATTCTAATTTTTGCATGCCCCCGGTAAAGGCTACTTCGATCCGACCCGTAGTGATGACGCTATAACTTGAAAACAAATAAAGTATAACAATATCTGAGTTTAAAAAAAAATCCTCCCTACTCACCATCTATACCAAAAAATAATGTAGGTTATGTTATTTAGGTGTTTTAATTTTCAAGTCGATATCTTAAACAGTTCAAAAGTTAAAGGGGGTGCGGACTTTAGACGCAGTAAAGTTTCTAGAATACTAGTAGTTTACTATTACATTAAACTTTTCTAAATCCAAATTTAGGATTCCGTACCTCAAGAACTAAACCCCTATAGAATAAAGGTCCTATTTTACGATGCCCGGTTGTCTGTCGCAGCTGTTTATCAGGTTCCTGATATATCCTGAACTATATAACGCAGAAATATGAAATTTTAACGAAAATCTAGTCCAGGTATTTTTTTTACCAAAAAGCGAAAAACTCGGCAACAAAAATATTAGAGGACGCTACCGACTTAATAGTATCGAGTATATGAATCTCGTATTTTTTTCAAATCTCGTATTTTTTATTGAAACAAACAAAAATCGTTTTTCTGGCTTGTATCAAAAAGCACATTGGGTCTCGTCACATATATAGATATTTTGTTTTTTAAAAACTTGCTAAAATTCTTCTTTATAAGTGGCGTTTTCTCAAAGATATAATTAGCCAGATGAGCATCAATTTGTGTTATTTTCGGCCTACACAAAATCGTCTTACTTTGAAATTATGTTTGCGCAGGCGCTAACATATAAAAAGTTATCTTTAAAATTTATAAAAAGTTATATTCACATGTTCATCGTTTCCAAATTAAAATTTAAGAACATTAATAATAATAAACGTAATTTATTGTACTATTAAAACGACCGGAGTCCTTCAGCAACAACAACATTATATACGATTAAAAAAACATAAATATTCACGACTCACTCCAAACTATACTAATATAAGAATACTCTCAGGGCACATAACTATAAAATAATATAAAATCTAATCCAGGGAATATCAATAATACCAAAGCTGTTGCTGGAGCACGTCCGCCGAAACGGTCTTTTCGCGTCAAATAACTTTCCAAGTAGCCATTCCATAGAATTTGAAACCAAGGTGAAAATTTTAAAATTGTTTATATGCCATACTTTTATTATGAAATATAATTGTTAAGGTCTAAATTTTACATTTCTTATTTAAAATTATTCTATTTTTCATTAATAGCGCAATAAAATTATATTTTACACAGCACACCCTAACAAAATTAATCAAAATTTATTGAATTGAAACACTTTTTTTCGAAATTAAATTACAATTCGTTTCAAACCAACCAAACAAGAAATTCCGGTTATAATTCATGTGTTTAATTTAAGCAGTGTTGTATTCTACTGTTACATTTAGAGTTTTTTTATTCAAACTGTAGTTGTTGTTTTTGATTCTTTAAAATAAATTAGAAAATAAAAGATTAAAATTTTGGTAGAAATTTTGTAGCGTCCGTCATCACACATTTAATTTTCTCATATACTGTATATTAAACAAATAAAATAAAAAAATATATATCTAGTACCAATGCCAACCATACTATAGGAAAGTTTGAATTTAATCCTTAACCAGTTTGCTAATATTCGGGCGAAACATAAAATAAATTTATTTATTTATTTTATTTATTTTATTTATTTTATTTATTTATACGGGAAAACCCCATTACAGTAAAAACATCAAAGTTTAGATTAAATCTAGTATATAAAAAAAAATATAAGAATACATAAAAATGTTAAGAAACAGAAATATATATGAAAATTTATTAATATATGTATGAAATTATAATTAAGGAAGAAAAAAAAAATTATACACTTGTATTTAGTAAGGAGCGGACAGATGATTTAAAACCTTTAAAATTTCCAGAAAACAGATCTAAATGTGAATCATTAATAAATTTTAAAGCTGAGTTAATTGGTGTTAAAGTAGCATAATTTGTGTTGTGGCGAGAGATAAAAAATGTATAATGGTTAGCACGAAGATTTCTGCCAGGAACAAAAAAGTTTAGCTTATATAACAACTCAGGACAATCGACTAACCCATTTACTAATTTATAAATAAAACACACATTAGCTAAAACTCTTCTTGATTCTAATGTCTCAAGGCCTGTGATTCTTTGAATTGTAGTGTAATCATGGTTTCTTATAGTAAAATGAATTTTGTATGCAATAATTCGTAAGAATTTATTTTGAATTTTTTCCAAAACTGCTTTACCTTGCAAGGTGTATGGAGACCAAATTAATGTAGAATATTCAAGGTTTGACCTTACTAATGATTTATATAGTGTTTTTATTGTGTTGACTGAGAGCTCAAGACAGTTACGTGTTATAAATCCTAGAAGTTTATTTGCTTTTAACGACATTTTTTTAATATTTTCGGAAAAGTTTAAATCTTCATTAAAAATTACACCCAAATCTTTGACGCTCGTAACCCGATTAAGCGGAGCACCATTCATTAAATACGAGGTAAAGAATTTTTTTTGACCCCTAAAAAAACTTATGCAGCAACATTTATCTATGTTCAACAACAGATGATTGTCAACAGACCATTTGAAAATGCTATTAATATCTCGTTGTAATTTAAACCAGTCTTCTACAGATTTAATAATTAAGAAAAATTTAAAGTCATCCGCAAAAATAAGGCCTTCACTAAACTCCAACTTATTAATCATATCATTTATAAAAATATTAAATAGAAGCGGAGCACAGTGAGACCCTTGTGGAACCCCTGATAAAACCTCAATAAAGAAAGACAGAACACCGAAAAGATTAACACATTGTCTACGTCCAGATAAAAAACTGCAGAACCATTTTAATAGTTTCTCGTCAAAACCAAAAATAGCTAATTTTAACAAAAGTAAATTAATATCAACAGAGTCAAAAGCCTTACAAAAATCAGTATATATTGAGTCTAATTGCCATCCCATTTCCAGAGCATACAGAATTTTCTCTCTGTAAATCGCAAGATTAGTGGTGGTAGAACGGCCAGAAAAGAAGCCATGCTGGTGAGTAGACAGCCTTGGTTTGCAAAGCCACGTAAGTTGATCACATACCAAGCTATCAAGAAGCTTAGGAATGCTGGCCTGTATACAAACTGCGCGATAGTTCTTGACATCGGCTCTAACACCACTTTTAAAAATAGGCACAATATAACTGTTTTTCCAGACTTCTGGGAAAGTACCTGTATCCAAAGATAAATTAAAAATAATGCTCAGAGGCATAGATATAGTACAAACACATTTTTTAAGAAACATGTTGGGTATTCCATCAGGACCAGATGAATATTTGTTAGGAAGTTTCTCAATTTTCTGGAATATATCCATTTCAGATATCTGTCGTAGAGAGATATCCGAAGCTGAACAAGTATCTACATGATTATTTATAGGTTCTGCATGTTTCCGATAAACCGTCGAAAAATACTCTGCAAAAAGGTTTACTATATCCTGAGCATTATTTGCAATTTTCCCATCTAAGTTCATTGAACTAGGTATACCATCGGATTGTTTTTTATCATTTATAAATTTCCAAAAATTCTTTGGGTTAGATTTTAAATCAATGTCCATTCTCCTGATGTATCTTTTGTAACAATCATGGGCCAATTGCTTACATCGGTCTCTCAAGTGCGAGAATACAATGTAATCCTCATTCCGCAGCGTTTGTTTAAATGTTTTATGTGCCTGTTTTTTCTGTAATATCATTCTTTGCAATTCAGCATTAAACCATCTAGGAAAACTACTTTTTTTATATTTTTTCCTAGGTACAAATAAAGAGATTCCAAGTAAAAGTATTTCATAGAAATGGTTGGTAGCTGAATTGCAATCTAAATTTTCTAATATTTGCTTCCAGTCAAACGAAGAAATAAAATCATTTAAAGCTATATAATTTGCATTTCGAAAATCATAGTAATATTCAGTATAATTTATAGGATTAAAAGCATTCTCGCCCTTGACAGGCAAATAAAAGTTATAGGCAATATGATGATGAGAGTTGGGTAAAAGTAGATCATGTGCTTGAGTAGTATAAACATCTGAATCATTGGTAAACAATAAATCTAAAAACACGTTACGGTCGTTAGGAATATTATTAACTTGTTTCATATTTAAATATGAAAACGTTTCCAATAATGTAGCTTCGCTATCAACCGATGCAGCTGTGGGCAAATTGTAGTCACCGAAAATCGAGATGTTTGAATCAGGATAAAAAAGAGATATATCTTCAACAGCAGCACAGTGTGCTTCATACTTGTCCAAGGATGATTTTGGTGGAATATATACGCCTCCAATAATATATACTTTATTCTTCACCAAAAGCTTAACATAACATTGTTCTATATTATTGAAGTTTATACTAACATATTGGGCAGACCATATTTTTTTTACAAATACCAACACCCCACCTCCTCGACTCTTATCGCTAGTATTCAGGTTCCTATCAGATCTAAAAATATCATAACATAAATTAAGTTGAAACTCGCTGTCGAAAACATCACTGGATAGTCCACTTTCAGTTATTATAATAATATCATAGTTTGACGTTAATATTGCTTGACTAAATTCTAATATTTTTGTTTTAAGGCCTCCTACATTGTGGTAATAACATAGTAATGGGGCTATTTTACGTTTTTTTCATTGGTTTTGTTGGATGAAGCAGCTATATCTGATTGAATAATTTGTGGACTCCCATTAAAATATTTAATTATTAAATTATCTTCTCCATTAGCTGTTCTGTTGTTCAATTCAGTTCTTAAAGATTTGTATAATTCCTGCTGCATTTTGGTTTGGTCAAAACTTAATTTATATTGTCCCAAACAATTCTTCCTTCCTTTTAATACTTTCATGGCAACTTCTTTCCGAGAGAAAATAATTTTTAAGGGCCTTGATTTATTACCCTTCTTTCCGACTCTTAATATTTTCTGGATTTCATCACAGACATCCATATTACTAAGAATATTACGAACTTTAGCAACATCAAAATCAATCCGTTCCTGAAGGTGCAGAGAGTTCAACTCTTCAACATTATAGACTATAACATTATTAGCTCGAATCATTCTCTCCTGAACTTCATTAGAAAGAACTTCAAGATTAGTGACCGGATTTTGTATTAACTTATTTACTTCGCATTCTAGACCCTTAACTTGTTTGCGTAGAATTATCAGCTCAGATTCCATCTTAGTATAATTTTACTCCACTTCCATTTTTTGTAGCGTTCATCATCAAACTTTAAAAAATCAAATATTGCAAACCCTAAATGCCAGGTAATTATTGTATTTATTATTTTATTTTAGCTCATCTCCACTTTCTATTTTTAACCGACTTCCAAAAATGAGGAGGTTATTAATTCGACGTGTGACTTTGTTTTTTTTTATGTTTGTATCCGCATAACTTTGGAACAAATGAACGGAATTTGATGAAACTTCTTGCAACTTAAAGAGGGCATTCATGAGGTGGTCCCGTTTTAATTTGACTCTCGGATAATTATGTTTTATAATATATATATATATATATATATATATATATATATATATTGTTTTTACATTGTTAAAATGGAACTTCTGTTAATAAACTAAACTAAACTAATGCCGGGTAAGCCGGATAATTAAGATAAATCTAATAATTTTAACGCAATTTCACTTAAAAACAGCCTAATTTGGTTCTACTACCAACCAAATTTTTAGAGAAATATCGGATAACTCGGATAAGCCGGATAATTTAATTAAGGGGTCACTCAAATATTGCGGCACACTGAAAATCTTTTAAATGCCTCTAAACTTGATTCTTTGGATCTGTAGTATTAAAATACCAAGAGAAAATTATAAATTTTGTGATTTTACCATAAGACGTTATTTGATTATTACTTAACGCTTAAAGTTTAACAAGATTTTCTTTAGTATTTCGTTTAAAATAAGGTTGGTTGGACTCTTGGGCGCTGAAATAAAAATATTACTTTTATTTTTTAGAAATTTATCTTTAAGATAATGACGTCAGCAGCTTGCCGAGATGGAACGACAATTATAATTTAGCTTAGATGACGTTACAAATCTGCAAGTTCTGTGTCTCTAAAAAGTAAAAAATAAAAACTTTTCGCAAAAAAAATGAACCGACTTCTGTGTCTCTAAAAAGTAAAAAATAAAAAATACTTAAGTCAGTGCCAATTTCACAGCAAACAATAATAAAATAATGAAAAAATAATTGTTAGTAATAAATTTAGGGAATGGTGAAATTGGCATCGACTTAAGTATTTTTTATTTTTTACTTTTTAGAGACACAGAACTTGCAGATTTGTAACGTTTCATTTTTTTTTGCGAAAAGTTTTTATTCATACCAGCTTTAATATCAGTTTTAGTTTTTGGGACTTTTTTTTATATTTGATAAAATATTGTACGAATTTTAGCGTCAGTCATCATCAATGGCTGAAAGACTTCTCGCTAAAATTGAACTGTGGGACGTTTTAATTTTCCTTGAATAAGTTGCAACTTACCCAACAAACTAACAACTCTTCTCACTAGAATACGCATACCGTTAATATAAAGTATCGCCAACATCTCGGTTTGTTTGTAAACAAATAGTAAGTATATTCAGGCCTGAACAATAACAATTACCAGTAACTGTTATTGTTGTCTCTGTTAGAACAAAGCTGTGCGAGTAAGACAGACAAATGTATATGTTGGCTACGTTTTTGTCAGTTTTTACAAATGAAATGCCTATTCTAGAGAAAAGAGTTATTAGTTCGTTGAACTTACCTTAAATAGGTCAAAGATAACTCCGATCCATCACCACGGTATTGCCTTCGGGCAGCGTCCTCCACTTTCGCATCCGGGTGTTTTTTAACAAATTTCGCCAACGTTTTATGCCTTTGTCTAAGTTGGCCGATACAGCGCTTCATTTCGTTCGCCAAGGGCCTCCAATGTTTCGTCCCGTTCTCCCTTACGTGATCCAGAATCTTCTGATCATCTTCTTTGGTGTATCCGCCCTTCTTAATGTCAACCTCCAAGTTAGAGGTGTAGCGGTTTTTGATTTGCACTCGGGATCTACCTGGAAAAAATTCTGCGCATTTCGAATAATTTTTGCCGAACCTGTCGACCAGTACCAAAAGAAGTACATCTTCGTCTTCGGAAAATCTTTCTCTTTTGGTTACTGGTTCCAAGTGATACTTGTATCTGTGAAAAACTTGGTCTCTTTGCCTGCCTTTGAAGTGGTGGGTTATCTGACTCCATGGTATATTCACACCAAGATTTTTGTATTTCTGAACCAGTGACATCAGTTTTTCATCTTCTTCGACAGTAAATTTATCTTTCTTTACTTTTTCATGCAATTTTGTTCTGTAGTGAAGAAAAACTGCAAAACCTGCAAATTTAAAATTTATACTTTATTTCAGGAGTTTCCTGCAAAGAACATGTTTTAAATTTTCTGCTGTAAAAATGTTTTGACCCAACCCGATTTTTACCAGAAACAATCAAAGCTGAGAACTTCTGATAAAAAACCTACCCTATTGAAAATGACGGGTCTGCGCGGGTATAAATGGTGCACAAACTTGAGCAGCTGGAATTCACCCCAAAAAGTCCGGTTTTGGCACGATTTATACACACGCAGACCAGTCATGTTCAATAGGGTATGGTCCAAATTTGATCCAAAGACTTTAAATTTGAAACACAGGTTCTCAGCTGGGATTGTTTTGGCTGAAAATCGGGTTGGGGAGGATGCCAAACGGGGTTGGAAACTATTTAAAAAATACTTAATTGTTTAAAAAAAAAGTTTTTTGCATAAAATACAGGGGAAAGCGAGGGGGTGAACCTCTACAAAATATTTGTACACGGTCTTCCGAGATTTTCGAGATAAAATTCTATTATTCTCAAGATTTTCGGTAGGATTTCTGAAAAATCTTCGAAATCTTTTTGAAAAATGTTGAAAGATTTTTCAAAGATTTCCAAAAATTTGTACACGGTGGTTTAACCCTTGTGGGAAAGTATTTTTACTTTAGAGCAACCTCGTAGAGAAGAAAGTATTGTTATGGCGAAAAAAAGTTTTCCAATAATGTATTTATGCAAGGAGACTCCTTGAGGAAGTTTTTCCATTCAAGTGAAGGACGCCTTGATTTATGCGTATAACAGGTTAACTGCCGGTTATAATTTTGAGGTCGTGGCTGACGCGGAAACTATTTTTTTTTAATTATTTATGTTCCGTTTTGCTAAATATGAAGTAAAATGAAACCAATACGTGTTTGGACATACAAACAACTAACAGCTACACTCCGAACGTTCCGTCCATCCAGAGACCTACAGGCCATAGGGAACGTTCAAGTGTTATGTAACGCAAATTGTACCAAAATTCACAGACTTCATGCCCCGTTTCTCGCGTTATTAAAGGCTGTAGATATTTCATAGGGGGTGTGTTAGGGGGGGTGGCCAAAATATAAAATCTCTACAGCCTTTAATAACGCGGGAACCGGGGTATGAAGTGTACGGATTTTGTTACAATTTGCGTTACAAAATACCAAGGCGTCCTTTAGTGAAGTGAAGGACGCCTTGGTAATACTTGAATGTTCCCATACACTCTGTACGATAGAAATCAAAACTATACCTAAGGTTTTTAGAGGGGAGAGTTTTGCTTTCCCATTTTAAAAATTTACGGAAAGCCTTGTCTTTCCCATTTTGAAAATTTTCAAAATATCGGAAAGCCTTGTACGCGTGCAAAAATGTTCAAAAATTTTGTTTGCGAATTTTTGTTTTTTATGACGTTTTATGTCTATATAAATCCATTTCAAGCAAAAAAAATGTCGGTCGATTGGTCGTTCTGTCCGGGATATCTTGCATCCACGATAACTTAAGAACGCTTTAAGCTAGAGACTTGAAATTTGGCATACAGGTATTTTACCAAAAATTCTCGCTCGGGATTGTTTTTGGTAATCATTGGAGTGGGGCAAAGGGGGTAAATACAATGAAATTTCACAAAAATTTGAAAATTGCTATATAGGGGTTTTTGAGGTTGCTTATATTGAATATGATAATAAAAAATGTCTAACTCCAACCCCACGGGGGCGAGGGGGGTAAATATTTTAAAATATTATCAATATGTTCGTCAAAATTGGTATATACAGGTTTTTGGGGAAGACAAAACTGAATTCTACAATAACATTTTTCCAGTACCCCCCCCCCAATGGGTGGAGGGTAGTTTTCGTGAAAAATGGTATATAGGGGTTTTTGAGGTTGCTGAAAGTAAAACTGACAATAAAAAAAAATCCAACTCCACCCCCTGAGAGGCGGTGGAAATTGGCATATAGGGGTTTTTGAGGTAGTTAAAAGTGAACCCCTGGAGGGTGGAGAGCAGTTTTAGTGAAAATTTGTATATTGGGGATTTTGATGTTGCTGAAAGTGGATCTGATAATAAAAAATGCATTTAACGCGCGGAGGTGAAAAATGGGAAAGCGATTTTAATGGGCAGTGTATTTCTTTACTGTCCCAAATATGGGTGATGAATAAAAATTGAAAAATTCGATTTTCTTAAAAATGGTTCTAACAATTTTGCTTAAATTTTGTACGTTACAACATGACATTATAAAATCTGTACATTTTCGGTGGTTAATATTTTCAGTTTGCTTACTTACCAGTTCTTTTTGTATCAAGTTCAGCTGCGATTTGATCCCAATCTTGAAATCCATGCCTCTCTGCAATAAGCTTAATTTGATCATTTTCAGCTGCACTCCACGGTTTCTTGTTGATGTATGGGTGTAAATATACGTTCCAGATAGCTTCGCATTCCGAAGCTGTGTGCTTACCTAAAAAATAAATAAAAATTAAAAAAAATAAAATGTTCCTCAGATCCGCGGTACACCACTCTCGAGTTGGGAAAATATACACGCTATTTGGGAAAATTATTGACTTGATGACTATTTTTTATTACCTTTTCGCACCGGCATATAAAAAGTTGGGAAAATCTTAAAATCTTGGATAAAAAGTTGCAAAAATTGCAATCTTGAATAAAAAATCTCATTCTTTAGTTTGGACATGTTTGATTTAGCCCTCTTTTCAAAAAAAAAAATCTAGCGGCATCACTGACGTTTTATGTTATTTACTTATTGGTTTTAAGTCGTTCAGAGACCTTACTTGAAGGTAGTTTATATGATATTAGGCTGTTGTTGATAAAAAGTGGCGCTTTATTAACTATTCGCACGGTAGTTTCAAATTTCCCAAAATCGCCAAAAAACGTTCTAGACAAAAATTTCTTAGATACAACCCAGGAAACCATCGACGTCAGTTTTAGGTCATATTTGTGACGTCATACAAAGGACGCATATCAGACGTCGACAAGACTTCAGTTTTTGGTCATATTAGTCCCTGATGTACTATCGGCGTCAGTTTTAGGTCATATTTGTGACGCATAAAAATCTTTTAAATGCCGCTACACTTGATTCTGTGGACCTGTAATATTAAAATACCAAGAGAAAATGATGAAATTTGTAATTATACCATAGGCGTAATTTATATAATACTTAACGCTTAAAGTTTAACAAAGATTTTCCTTAGTATTTCGTTTAAAATAAGGTTGGTTGGACTCTTGAGCGCTAAAGATATTACTAAATTCCTTTTTTTAATAAATTATATTAGTGCGTTATGACGTCAGCAGCTTGCCGAGATGGAAGGACAACTATAATTTAGCTTAGATGGCGTTACAAATTGTGTCTCTAAAAAGTAAAAAATAAAAACTTTTAACAAAAAAAAAAAAATTAACCGACTTCTATGTCTATAAAAAGTAAAAATTAAATAATAAGTCGGTGCCAATTTCACAGCAAACAATTTAAAAACAAAAATAATTTTTACTATTTAATTTAGGGAATGGTGAAATTGGAACCAACTTACTTTTATTTTTTAATTTTTAGAGACATAGAAGTCGGTTCATTTTTTTTGTTAAAAGTTTTTATTTCTACCATGGTACCACTAAAAAAAGTTTTAAATCTAATATATTGATTAAAGAGTGATCTCTTTATAAAGTCTTTTTCCGGATTTACGTAAACAGTACCGTTCAGTCGCTGTGGCATAATCTCACCAGTAGCTCGCATAAGGGTTTTTTATTCTTTTTAATTCTTGAAATCGATTTCCGGAAGCTTCAGTTCCTGTTTTTGTTTTTTAATGACCCTATTTCTGAATAACCCTGTATATTTACCTTTTAAGAAAAAATCAGAAATCCTATACCAGTCAATAAATTCACTCGAATTTAACGGCGGCACCAAAGTACCCTCATTTTCTTTCAAACTCTTGATTTCCAACTCCAAATGTAGAATTTCTTTATGAATACGGTCCTCGTGCTCATCATCTTCAGAACCATGCAATAACACCGATTTCAAATTCCTGATTTTACGGTTTCTATCTTTTTGCATGTTCAGGTTATAGTTTAATTTGACTGCTTTAACCAAATCGTCATATTCCTTTTGGGACCAATATTTGACATGAAAAATTTTGTAAACGCTCAGTTCATTGTTTAATTTTTTACGCAGAATGTCATCGTTACAAGGCGCCGGGAAGGCCTCCTTATCTTTGAAGTATGGGGCAGATAATTTCCAGATACCACCTAAAACAAGATTCATCTTTAAACAGGTTCCCACAGATGAGGGAAACCAGGAAAAAGTTAGGGAATTGAAGGATCATCTGGAAAACCTGGAATTTAGCTAATTTTTAAAAGTTAGGGGAAATATTAAGAAAGTTCAAAAATTAGGTTACATTATATATTTTTTAATTCTAAGCGATGTCAAAGAGAAAAGCGTATTGTTACAGTAAAAAAAAGCATTTCGAAAAAAACAAAAATTTAAATAATTTATCACTTTCGTTAATCTCACGTTAACGAAAGTGAATATTTGGTTTCGTAATCAGTATTTAGCAACTTTTTTTTTTCATTGTTCTGATAGATGGAAAAAGTTAAAAAAAATTACTCTAACAGCAAAAAAGAAGCCAAATGAAAAATCAACAGAATGTATGGTTTTCAATTAGGTTTTCAATTTTTACCATTTTTAGCAAAAAAAAACAATAAATCAAGTTAAACCGTTTGCTACATTGAGTAATAATTCTTTTATAATGTTGTCAAGGACTCCAAACTGAAAAAGGTGTACTTTTTTTAAATTTTAGTTTGAGCAAATATAATGCAGGTTCTCGTGAGAATTGGCCTTATACATCCAAAAATATGAAAAAAAGTTTCTATAAAGGTTGGTCCGTAATGAGCCCTAAGGGAGCTACGGCCCTCCTATTGATAAAGGCTATTATCTTATGTAATTTTTATTTGGTAACTTTAAACAGAGGCGTGCGAAATGTTTGACACAGAAAGGTTAAAACGCCCCCCAATTTTACAAGTCTCTGTTTAAAGTTATCAAATAAAAATTACATAGGATAATAGCCTTTATCAATGTTCGGGCATGTGCAAAAATTCTTTACTGTGGTTCACAGAATTCCAAATATATTAAATAAAAACTCTTTTTTAGACTGGCTAAACATTTATTCTCAAAAAGTTTTTGTGTTCTACAATTAAGACAAAATATTAGTATTAGTACATTATTAAGCTTTTATTATAGTATGGTGAACTCAATAATACCGTACGGCCTCTTATGTTAGTGCTATTAACAAAAAAGTTACCAAAATTTTAATTTTTCAAAAAAGAATCGTGCGTTTTATGTTTAAAATTCCTCGTTTATCTTCATGTAGACCAGCATTTTTTCAAAATCGTATTATGCCTGTTCATAATATTTTATGTATCATTGTGTCCTATATGTTCGAAAAAATTTTGACCCATACTAAATGGTATCAAAATTAAACAATTGTTATGCCAAATAAATTGCTGCAATACAATATGAGTCATTCCATTTAAAAAAAGTTTAGGCTGCCAGCCTCCACAAAATACCCTGTATACATGAAAATATTTTTAGGCTTTTCCTTTCGTCAAATCATAAAACACGTGCAGATTTATTTTTTTTTAATTCTTACAATTTCCGAGAAAACTATGTGAGGAGTATAAGTCTGGACACCCTGTATAGATTATAGTTACATTCCGAAAAAAAAAAATGATTTTTCGATGTAAGTCTGTTCGTTTGCAAATCAAAACGAAATTTTAAAACTGGTTCTAAGAGTCCTGATTGCTCACAGTAATTTTTCTTAGTTTTTCTCTACTGTTCCAAATATAGAAAAGAGAACATTCAAGTATTACGTAACGGAAATTGTACCAAAATTCATAGACTTCATATCCGGGTTCTCGCGTTATTAAAGGCTGTAGAGATTTTATATTTTGGCTACCCCCCTAACACATCCCATATATGGGGGGTAGCCAAAATATGAAATCTCTACAGCCTTTAATAACGTGAGAAACGAGGTATGAAGTGTATGAATTTTGGTACAATTTGCGTTACGTAACACTTGAACGTTCCCTCATAAAGAAAACAATTATTTTTCGGTATAGCTAACCGTAAAAATCAGGGCTGGCAAAAAGACGGGATTTTCCGAAAAATCTCGGACAGGGTATTTACCGGTAAAAACCAGGCCACAAATGCCCAAATGGTGGGAAAATCAAGTGGTTTTTAACGATATTTACCAGGGTAAAAACCGGAAAAAATAGGAAAAACCTCGAAAAAAACCTACATTTTTAATTAAAAATATATGTAATACAATACCTATGATTTTCATGGATACAAAAACCGAGTTTTAAAATCTGCCCGCCTACTTAGATACTAGGAACACAACTGTAAATCACAGTCGGTTTTTATTTTTTAAAAATCTATTTAAAAACAATTGCTTGCTTCTAGCACATCACAAAATCCCAGTAGGATTTTCCTTGTGGTTTTTACCGGTATTTACCAGGTAAAAACCGTATGGTATTTACCACCCGGGATTTTGTTCAGTGGTAAAAACCGACTGGTTTTTACCGCCCTGGTAAAAATCTTGCCAGCTCTGGTAAAAATAAGTTATTATTACCTAGGGATCTATGGTTATTGAAGCAGTCCTCCTTTTCGATTGTAGTTTTTTGTTTGCATTCGTGTATGTCTTTCCGGCACTCGATCAGTAAATCTTTGAAAATTTTATGGTGTTTTATTAACTGCATGTTTTTCCGTCGGTTGTATATTAATAAATTTTTTAAATCCGGATCGGTGCATGATTCGATGACAGCCTTTTCTGAGGCTTTTAACGTCGCGTCCTCCGGCGTGTAGTTGGTTATGTTGGAGACGTCAAGGTCGTCAAGTTCGAGGATTTCATCATCAATTTCTTCTGCTGGTAATTCGTCTTCCTCTTCTTCATCTTCGTTTTGCTGCTTTATTTGTAGGTAATCTTCAAATGCTAATGAAAATTCCTAAAAGAATTTATTTACATGTAACTATACAGGCTTACTTTTGCAGCACATTTTACAATTTGTCTCGCAATTTGTCAAGACTAATTATTAGAAAATTATAATTAGCAAAATAATACACATTAACATTAGGGGAAGGGGCGGAGGTTTGGGTCGTGGGAGGTTTGGGTCAACATCAATATTATCTTCCTTAACAAACTAGGAAGAGCGCAAATGCTCTCGTATGCACCCTTTTAAGTATCAATAATTATTACCATTACAACCGTATGCTTTGTTTTTGTTTTTAATTTTAAATTTTAAAGTGATTTTTTGTGCAAAGTTAGGGAACGTTCAAGTATTACGTAAGGCAAATTTTGATCATTTTAGACCCCCCCCCCCGCCTGTAACGCTATTTTCCTATACCATTAACATGGGCGTAACACTCCAAAATGACCCCCGCCCCCCCTAGGGGCGTTACGTAATACTTGAACGTGCCCTTAGTGATAAATTTAAGATTTTCATAATTTTTAAAAATTTCATCTATTGCTTATGCTTTCCATCAAACTATGTTTTTAATGAGGTAAGCGGTTATTTACCCAAGTAATACCTGCCATAATATGAAATCTCTACATCGTTTAATAACGCGAGAAACCGGGTATAGTGTATGAATTTTGGTCAATTTGCGTGACGTATTTTATGGACGACCCGTAATGAAATGAAATAGGGTATAGTCAATTTTATATTCTAACTACGTACATTACGGTCGGTTAAAAAATAAACACTAATCTACGTAATAAAAGAATTATTTTTAATCAATTTATTTATTTGTGTAATATTTAAAAAAGTTGTAACACGCTCACAGTTTAACCGAGGGTACAAGACAAAAGTAGTGTGTTCTTGTATTTTGGTTTCTTATAAAAGGGATCGCTCCCCAGGTAGCAAAATAACATGACACTCACGTGAAAATCACGTTAATATGTGACATGTGATGTTAAGATTGTAGTTTTATTTAACAAGAATGTAGAATGGTGGGGATGTCCTAAGTCCGCCCCTAATAACATCACACAATGACATCCCGAAAATAACGTATTTGTGACATCATAAATCCACATTCCTGCGCTGTTATATCTAATATCTTATGGATGCCGTTACTGCAGTACCATGGTACTTTAATATTTAAATAATATCCTAGGATATTAGCTTTTTCTAAATAAAACCATTAAAAACGCTATAACCCTATAAAAAAAATCGGATTTAAAATCAATCAGTAATTGAAACAATCACAGTTTGAAACAGATAGATTCTAAATACGAAATTGCAGATTAAGCGGAGAATATATTCCTTTAATCCGTGTCCGTGGTCTTGAGAAGCCCGGCAGAGCCCCCTATCCATTGAAAATCGTATAATGTATATACAATTTCCTTATAATAATTTACTCTATCAACATCATCTTATATCAATTTTTTTGCTTCGAACGTCGGTGAGAAGCAAACTAACATGACATTCACGTGAAAGCCACGTTAATATGTGACATGCAATATATTCACTGCGTTGTTAAATATTTGTTTTTAAATAACATGGTTGTCACGTCTGACGTGTTACGTTGTGTGATGTTAAATACATGTTATTTTTAATATTATGTGATGTTATGATTTAGTTTAAAAATACACTCAAAAGTGATGTTAATTTCTTGTAATATAACATCCCTTGCTACCTGGGTCTATTTTACTAAATAACTGAAATGTAAAATTATAATACAAATTATTGACACCAAATCACTGTTTTATTTTTATCTTGAATTTCGTGTCTTTTTTCGATAAAACACTACAGATCACAGTATTCAATTTTTACTTTTTATTTTTTTTTAATTTATGTAAAATTTTTAAAAAATTAATTAATTTATGTATGATATATTTAAATATAACATTTGACATTTAGTGTCATCGTAAACGACATACATACCTTTCTTTTAATTTAAAAGCATCTTAGTTTTTACGGGGTCATTCAAAAATACAAATCCCATGTTTTAAGGTTTTTTAAAATCAAAAGTTTACAACTAAGTTAATGCTTTTAGTAAAAAAAAGTTTTGTATGATAAAGAAAAGTTGAAATTCTTTTAAATTTTGGCATTTAAAAATGTAATGTGCAAAAAAATGCTTGTGTGGAGCTCTAGCTCAAAAACAAAAAAGAGTAGAGAACTTTGTTTGGAGTCAATTGAAGATAATTAGGCCTATATTAAATGGTAAAAATTTCATTTTGATATCTTTGTTAATAACGCCACGCCACACATCGTCTGATTTGTCTACAGTGAAACACGCAGTATATTATTCACAGTAAATTGCATTTTCTAAATACTTATAATTTTCAAAAAAAATAAAAAAAAAATATTTTTTTTAAGATAAAACGAAAAATTATTGAAAAAAGAGTAAAAAAAAGTTTTCAAAAAAATATATATATACAGGGTGCCCGTTTTTCGAGCTCAAGCATGGGTATCTCGGTTATTATAAGAGATACAAGATCGGTTAAATTAGGAAAAAGTTGCGCATTTTTATGCTTGTCAATAATCTGAAAGAATCATTTTTCGTTTCTTAATTATTGCTAATAAAAAATAAAAATCCTGAGTTTCGTTTTTATTTTTTTTTTTTTGAGCGAAAATCGACAAAGCTCACCTTTTTACTGAAACATTGTTAAGGTACTTTCTTGGAAGGAATCTAAATCTGTTATCATAACACTTAAATCGTTTTTTCTTATGGGCGCCATTTTGGATTTTTACATTTTTGAATACATTTTTTTTTCTGATTACGATGATGTATCACACGAGATGATCAAGTCCTACATTTTGAGCGAAATTAAAAAAATAATTTTTGCGCAGATTGATTTGGAAACAACGAAGCAATTAAATTAACGGCAGGTTAGGTTTGAAGCTGTAAATATTGTCAATGTGACATTACCACCTACGCGCATGCGTGAGCTCGGCATTTAGATTATCAAAATGTGAGAAGCGGCTAATTGTAGATCTAAATGCCGAACTCAGGCATGCGCGTAGGTCGCATTGACAGCTTCAAACCTAACCTTCGTTAATTTAACTGCTTCGTTGTTTTTTTTTATTTCGGTAAAAATGTAAGAATTGATCATCTCGTGTGATATATCATTGTAATCAGAAAAAAAAAACTGTATTCAAAAATGTAAAAATACAAAATGGCACCCATAAGAAAAAATTAACTTAAGTGTTGTAGCTCTTGCATCTAAAATGCCATGGAAAATATGTTAACAGATTTAGATTCCTCGCAAACAAGTACCTTAACAATAATTCAGATATAAACGTCTAGCTTTGTCCGTTTTCGCTCAGAAAAATAAAAACGAAACTTTTTTTTTTTAATTTTTTTGCAATAATTAAAAAACAAAAAATGATAGGTCAATTTTTGATCAGCATAAAAATGCGCAACTTTTTCCTAACTTAACAGATTTTGTATCTGTTAATAACTGAGATACCCATGCTTGAGCTCGAAAAACGGGCACCCTGAAGTATATATATATATTTTTTTATTTTTCAGTTTTTTTTATTAAACCTTTTTGCGAAAATGAAAAATTCAAAAAAAAAAATTTAAAAAAAACTTCAAAATTTCAAAAAATTTCAATTTTTTTTTCTTTTGGTACAATTTATCCCTATAATAAAAGTAATGCTGGTGTTCACAAAAATCGTGACATCAGACGGACAGACGGACGGACATTTGAAAAAAAAAGTTGCTTATTTTTTCATAAAACAAATTTATATCCAAGAATTTATTGTCTATGACGATTTTTGATTTTTTTTGAAAATTCGAAACTACTGCAGTATTATACATGTATAATATTATTCTAGTGCAGGCGCTGTGAATAATATACTAATATACTGCTGGCAATAAAAGAATACTTTCATGGGATCCCCCTTGGTTCATAGGTAGGTATAAAAGCAAAAAAATATAATCAAAAATTGATAAAACAATGGGCCTTTTAATAACCTTAATAATACCCAAACAAACAAACAAAGAAACTGAAATTTTCAAGTCAATCGGATTATTTGTTCTTGAGTTATTGTGTTCACAAAAATCGTGACATCAGTCGGACAGACGGACGGACGGACATTTGAAAAAGTTGCTTATTTTTTCATGAAACAAATTTATATCCAAGAATCTTTTGTCTAGGATGATTTTTGATTTTTTTTTGAAAATTCAAAACTACCGTATATGGTTATTATATATAATATTATTCTAGTGCCAGGCACTGTGAATAATATACTAATATACTGCTGGCAAATAAAAAGAATACTTTCATGGTAGGTATAAAAGCAAAAAAAAATAAAATAAAAAAATTATAAAACAATGGGCCTTTTAATAACCTAACCATTTTTATAAATTACAAGATTTTGTGAACATTTTGTTACCTAAATAGACAAAATAAAGTATTACTCTGTCTATGGTGATCTATCACAAAAGTTAATACTTTTTTGTTCCTATAAGACCCTTACCCAACCCTGATTTTTCGTTTGGACTTTTTCCAAACTGGTTCGGAACAGTTACGATTGATCCATTTCCCAGTTGCAACTGCGGCAGTTCAAAACCGAGATTTTCGAGAACCAAAAGAAACCTGATAACTTGAGAATGCTTGGGAAAAAAGACTTCAAAATTGAGGACATATCATGGTCAAAAATTTTCTCAGACCCATTTTTTTGCCTACATATAAAATGTCAATAAACGTAAGAAAAGCAATAAAATGTAGCACTTTTCTAGAGGAAAGTAAAAAACTAAAAGGCGCAATTACCCGTTGCAGCATATCGTATGCCAATTGTCATTAAAGTTTGAAGTAAATACGAAGTATATCGGACTCTAAGCACTCCCTGGCCAAGTGCCGAGCAGAAGGGGCCAAAAACAAATTAATTCACACATACCTCTCTACGTGTTTCTTCTTCCGTTTCCAACACAGCATTTAGTTTTCTGATGTCTTCCTCGTCATCGTTATCAGAATAACTTGCACTCGAATCCATTATTTTTGCTTTGTTTATAACTTCGAAAGCGCCATTTTCGTTCTGATGACAGATTGTGAATAGTTCCATTGTACCAAGATGCGGCTTTCAGAGTTATCAGATTTATACCTAATTTTTCTAAAACGTTTCTTAAAAAGTTTAAATAAAAAAAGCAATTTAATGCTAAAAAAAGAATAAAGGACCATTAAGAAACAATAACTATTTATAGTATGGCCTAATATCTTGCAATATTGTTTTTTCATTATTAAGTAAATTATGCAGCCGGCAACGTAGATCCTTTTGAACTACTTTGTATTTGACAGTAAGTTTTAAGGTTAACCTGAAAACGTTTTAACTTCTAAAATTTCAATAAATGCTTAGAAATGAACAAATTACACTTATTTATTAGGTAAGTAATTGAAAATACTTATTTTATCTAGTTTAAACGAATTTATTGTTAGATCTAAACCGATTAAGTCAAAATTTGTAAATCCAACCTGTTTGTACTGTACAAATAAAAATGACGAAGGCCCCATACCAAAAGAAGATGAAAAAAAAGCAAAAGATGAAAACGAAAAAGGAAGTAGCAGGTTAAATGAACTATTAATGAAAATGGTAGATGTAAGTAAATAAAAATTTTTTAGGATTAGTACTTTTATAAAGGGGATTATAAATACTTTTAGCATGATAAACAGGGAAAAACTGCTCTTAATTTAGCAAAACCAAAAGCTAAAAAAGGTTTAAAAACCAAAGAACCAGAAGAACAAGAGTCTGTTAGTACAGAAAAACAAATGGTAAAAGCAGTACAAGATGTTGCAAGTGAAATTGGAGGAAATGTTAAACAAACTGAGTCGGAATTGTTGGTAAAACTGTTAAACCCTGTGCCATCAGATATGGCATCTAGTGCTAGTTTAAGGTAATAAATATTTCTTGTAAATGCTTTTGACACTTTTTAAATGGACTAAAGTTTGATAGTAAATCATAGGTTGGAAAATGGTAAATAGGTCACTGGGGTTATACAATATCTTTGGGTGGACAATTTTGGTTTTGGATAAAATGGTGATATTAGAAATAGTGTGAAGACAATATGCACTAATGAGATGATGTGATAGATATAAGTGTATGGATTAAGCAATTTATGATAGCATCACTAGATGCACAAAATTAATTTTACTTGTGATATAGTGCAGGCGGTGAGAACATTATTTGAACTGATTAGTATATGGTTCACGGTTGCACACATTGTTTTTTACTGTGCTATAAGCAGGGCCAGACATAAGGGGGGTATTGGCCTTTGGTGTAAAACCCCCCAAAGTTTTTCCAGTTGGCAAATCTTTGAAAATTTGGAAAATTTTTGTGGTGAGGTGCATTTTTTTTTGTCATCAAAACTTTCCTTGAGGGTTATTAATTGTAGGGGCGCCAAGTTCGGTAGAAACTGTCAGGGACACAGGGACAAAGTTTTTTTTCTGGAGGGTATTTTTTGGGGCGCCAATTTTTTAATTGCAGGGGCGTCGATTTTGGTAGAAACTATCAGGGACAAAGAGACAAAGCTTTTTTTCTTGAGGGTATTTTTTTGGGCGAAATTTTTTTTCTGTAGGGGCGCCAAGTTTTGGATGCCGCCCGTAATTTTTTCCATTCGGCAAATCTTTGATTCATTCAGTAAATTTGTTTTGAAGTGAGGACCTTTTTTTTAGTCATTAATATTTTCTTATTCGGTATTTTTTATTCTTATTCAGCATTTTTGCCAGACTCCCCGCACAATGAAAATGCCTATATCCGGCCCTGGCAATAATAAAGGTGCTAAGTAGCGTAAAAGGGAAAACCTTGTCAGTTTGCATCAATAAATTAATTAATACATAATTAATATGTTACAGTTATGTAAAAATTTTGTTGCTTGCAGTATTTTATCAAAATATTGTTTTCTTGAAAATATTTTTTCATAATATTTTATATATATATATATATATATATATATATATATATATATATATATAAATTTTTAACTAGAGTATAAGGCTTGCAGCATAAGCTAACCTATTCATAAAAAAATAGCCCAAATGTATACACAATTGTACACATTTTTAAATTTTTCAATTTTAATTTTTAGTGATATAGTAAAAGGAATGAAGATAGACCGGGAAACTAAAGCTGTGGAAGACCAATCCAGAGCAGAACAAGTTAAACAATTATTACAAAGAATTAAAGCTCCAAAAACGACATTTGATGGAAAAGTGAGAACACCCAAGAGGCCCCTTCAGAAAAGAGGACCTGAATTGTAAGTATTCCTTAACATTGATTTGAAAATATGTAACATGTTTTAAGTACAGCTCGTCAAACATAGGAAGAGACTTGAGTTGTTAAAAATGGACACGCCCCCCTAGTGCGCATTGGACAGCGGCTGAATTCACCAGTTGTTAGAGGTGCGCGTACCGCCTATCTTTCTTCCCACAAATACTTTCTCTTACATTTCCACGTCTCTTCCTATAGGAAGAGAACGTATACTTACATTTCCACGTCTCTTCCTATAGGAAGAGAACGTATAAATTTGACGAGCTGTACCAAACTGCTTTACAAGGTTAAAAATATTGATGCGACAAATATTGTTTTTTCAGAAACCGAATATTTCGCAAATTAAAAAAAATAAAATATTAAGAATTTTTTTAATTCAATAGAAATCTTTTTAGACTACAATTTTTTTCATATAATATATTATGTTTTTATTTAATTTTTGTACTAATTGTTTTTTTTACAAAAAAATAAGTACACTTAGAAGAAACTATAATAATGTATTTTAAATCAATTATTTTTTAGGCACACAGAAAAAATTGACTTGTTTGGAAGTCCTCCACTTGGAATATTTACTAACAAGAACAAACTCAAGGACGGAGTTGAAAATAAAACATGGAACTCCCTAATGGAAAGAGAACTCCGTTTGGCGGTGACCCACCCACCAGCAAACTATTTCCAAGAACAAATTCTCTGGACAAAGCAGGGAAAAATCTGGAAATTCCCCATAGATAATGAACAAGGCCTTGAAAAGGAAAAAAGTGTGTATTTTGCAGATCATGTATTTTTAGAAAAACATTTAGAACCTTGGTGTCCCACAAAAGGTCCTATCAGACATTTTATGGAGCTGGTTTGTGTTGGTCTATCAAAAAACCCTTATATTACTGTAGAAACTAAAATTGAACATATAGAGTGGTATAAAAATTATTTTGAGGATAAGAAGAAGTTGTTGCAAGAAGTTGGTGCAATTCCAACTGAAAATAAACCTAAAGCAAAACAAATTGAATAAATAAAACACTGGTTTTATGTCAAAGTTTTAGTATTTATGTATTTTCACCTGCTAAAAGCAAATCCGAGTTGAGCTATTTTGGACATAGCCTTTACCTGAAAATTATACACTGTCAGCAGGGCCGGACACAGCCAGCCCGGGCCCCCATTTTTCCAAAACATAATTTTCCCAGGCAGGGCCGTAGCTAAGGCAATTGTATGGTGGGTGGCTGAAGTGGCGCCCCCATTCATTAACTAAGTTAGCGCCGCAGGCGAAATTTCTACGAATTATATTAATTCCCGACTTCTTTTAATCTCATATTTTAAACTCAGTTTTAAAATCGTAAATAAAAAAAAACAAAAAAGCCTTAGCGCCGCAGGCGAAAATTTTTACAATCTTAATAGTCCAATTTAATTTAAATTAGTGTTTCAAAATTCATAAAAATGCAATCTCTGGCGCCGCAGGCAATGTTTTTTGCAAATTTTATGCTTAAGTTTTATAAGCACAAATTAAAAAAAAAAAACAATAAAAAGGACGAGCGCTGCAGGCGATTTTTTTAAAAATTTAACAGTCTATTCTTATTTTAAAACAGTGTTCAATTTCAAGTTTTATATTAATGTAGGCGAAAATTTTTACAAATTTTATAGTCTATATTAATTTTAAAACACTTGTCACAGTGCACAATTACAATGTAAAGTTTTACAAAAATACAAGAAGGCTTAAGCGCCGCCGGAGAAATTATTCACAATGTTTACGTTCATGTTTTACAATATTAAGTAAAAAGAAAACGAACGAAAACCCTAGCGCGACAGGCGAAATTTTTTACGAATTTGAGGGTCTATGGTCCACTTGGAAAGATTTCTGCATATTTGCTCGATTTGACGCCCTTCCTTATCGTTCTGGGGGAGTATAAATAGAAAATAAGCTTCCGACGCCGGGCCCCCCTCGAGCCCGGGCCATCTCCCCCCCCCTGAATTCGGCCCTGACTGTCAGTACCGCCAGTATGTGACCCTGCTATTTAAATTTTCTGATAAAAATAATGCCGTATCCCATGCTTTCATCAGATTCATGTGGTATATCTGGAAACCCGGATGTACTGATAAAAACCATGGGTCTTTTCAAAAGAACAAATTTTTTAAATTCCTGTAAAGGTTCGTATGGATTTCCTTATCATGTTACGTGATATTTCATAAGGTTTTATAATTTTCTTATGACTGCCGATCACTCACTCCGCAGTCCATCGGCTCCCTTCGCTAACGCCGCCTACTGCGATCGGAATGATGGTTATATTACAACTCCTTGACAAGGATGAAATACTAAAGCAAGGAGCAAGATAGCTGGAGTATATATAACTCCAGCCATCTTGGCAAGGAGTCCTTACTTTATTATTTCATCGGCGTTTGCTGTTAGTTGTTTGTTTGCGGCACCACAAAAGACGGTTTCTTTTAACGCGTGCTTTTGTTGACTTATTTTACTTCATATTTAGCAAAACGGAACATAAATAGTAAAAAAAAAATATTTTGGCACCTCAAAATTATAATCGGCAGTCAACCTGTTAATATGTGTATTGAAACCGGTTTTCATCAAAACATTTTTATAGGGTAATTTGTAAATAAACTTTGTATATGTAATTTTAATGTTTTATTTCCAATAATATAGTAACTAGTTATAACACACTAATAATATAATACTACGTTATTATAAAAGAGTGCCAATACTTATGGACAATTTCTTTAATATAATATTTAAATATTACTCAGCAATACAAAATGTTAAAAGTTAAATCTATGCGTTTTAGAAAAAAAGTAATAAATCAAAAGGGTCAACTTTTTTTAGTAAATGCAAGAGGTAAAAGCTGAAAAAAAATTGAACACCTGAAATCCATCTAGTAGGTGATCCTTTAAAATTTCCTCCAAGAATATCTCAAAAAGTCTAGAAAATTGCCTAAAAAAAGTCCCTCACTTGTTTAAGATGATATTTCCTTGGATTTCCCCGAGACATTACCTCCAAGATTTTCTCCAATTTGTACACTTGAATTCCTTAGTGGTTTACCCCTCAGCTAAAGGTAAATTTATCTAGCTTTTATTTATATTCAAATTTTATGGCATACATCTATCAAGTTTTAGGTATAAAGAAATTCACCAATCACATACACAGTTTTAATTTTTAAGAAACGTCAAATAATTTTTTTAGAAACGTCAAGTCTTATTGGTGGATTCCAAAGGGTAAACCGCAGAGGAATTCTGGTGTACAAATTGGAGGTAATCTGGAGGAAATCTTTGAAAGTTACAGCTAATCTGAAGGAAATCTTTAAAGATTTCCTCCTTTTCGGAGGAAATCTTAGAAACTCGAGGTAATCTTTGGAGATAATCTGGAGGAAATCTTTGAAGATTTCCTGCTAAAAGGAATTCAGGTGTAGAAATTTTTTTCAGTGGTTTACCCCTCGGTGGATTCCTTAACAGCTGGTAAAAACTGAAACTTGGTAAATGCCTTAAAAATTAAAACTTAAAGTTGAAAAAATTTAGGGAGCATGCTATCCCCTATCCCCTAAAAAAACAAAGAGACCAGTAAAGACCAGTAGAAAACGAATCAGAATCTAATGGATCCTACTGCAGACCATGGTGTCTACTTGTTTTTTTTTCAACAGGGATAGCATGATATGGCAGTTACTGCTTAGTACTGTACTTAACATTATTTATTGTTTAAATCATGACATTTTGTATTGCTGATGATATGAAATTTAAAACTGAAGTCAACAAAAATAAAAAAAAAGATTCTTAACAATAAAGTATATTTCGACATATATAAGTTTACATGTGATAGTAAATAAATTTACGTTTTATATTTATATAATACCAAAAATTTATTGTTCGAACATGTTATTTTATAAAAAAATTCGGTACATAAAACGTAATTTTATTTTTGAACTTTTACACTTCGAAATGTTCGTTTTTTCAGTGTACTCATGCAAAACTTTGAGTTGTCAGTTAAAAAAGAAAAAAAATACAAATAATTGAAACAAAAATCGAGCAATATCTTTTAAAATTTAAGAATCACTTCTTTTGTTGTAAAAATCTCAGAATTCATAAGATTTCTTAAAAACAAATATATTTTTTTAAAGAATATTTTATCTAAGAATCTTTAATAAAGATATACAAGAGCCTTCGAAATCTTAAACTAAAACAGCTTTTCAAAGTACCAAAACTTAAAAAACAATTCTTAACATTACAATCTAAGGCATGTCAAATTTTGAGTAAAAAAATACAAAAAAATTTAAATAAAAATCGGTTAATATTAAATATTAAAAATTTTTGTAAAAAATCATTACGTAAATAATCATCACGTTTTTTTGTTTACGTAAAAAAATGTATACTTAATATAAAAATAGTTTTTTTGATTTCTGGCATGTAGCCAGGGAGGGCCTAGGAAGTTAATTTTTTTTTTCAAAATAAGAACTATCATAAGATAAATAAAATTCGAATATTATGCCCGGGCTCTTGAGAGAAATTGTGGTTATGTGTCATATACATACAACATTAGGGTGGACCTTATATTTTTTTTATTATCTTAAAATTTTCATTTAGGTGTAATTAGAAAATTCTGAAAGTATGAGAGTGATCAAATTTTTCTAATTATTAGCTAAAGGTTCCAGTTGAACCCCTAAAAATGTGAAATTTCGCAAAAATCGTTGAATATGGACTGTACTTTTTGTATCAGTGGAAATTTTAAAAGTCTTAAAATCTTTATTTTTTCCTTTTGTGTGTACAACATTATGTGCCAAATTTCAAAATGATCATGATGATTCTATCAATTGCCGAAAATCCGCCAAAGTTGCACTTAAAACACTAAATTTGACGAATTTCAACAATAAATGTGAGAAACCGTTTCAAACGCTAAAAAAGCATTTAAAAAATATGTCAAACTTAATTTTATTTAATGCATATATGCATTAAATAATAACATAAAATAATTTAACAAAAAAAAAACAAGCAAAGCGCCAAATAAGAGCCCCAAAAAAGGACTCTTATTCGGCGCTTAGCTCATTTTGTTTTAAATTATTTTAAATTTTATATTATTAATAAAATTAGGTTAAGTCCAGATTAAAATATTTTTTAAACGATTTTTTAGCCTTTATCACATTTATGGTGGAAATTCGTCAAATTTAGTGTATTAGGGGCAACGTTGGCGGATTTTCGGCACCTGATAGAATCTTTTAATCATTTTGAAATTTGGCACATAATTTTATACACTTAAAAGGAAAAAGTTAAGATTTCAAGGCTTTTACACTGATGCAAAAATTACAGTCCATTTTTAACGTTTTTTTTTACGATTTTTACGTAATTTCACGTTTTTAGGGGACCAATTGGGACCCTTAGAAGAGTTTTAGCACCCTCATATTTTCAGGATTTTCTAGTTACACCAGAAAGAAAATTTTAAAACAATAAAAAAAATAAGGTCCACCCTAATAAAACATATCCAAAAACCCACTGGAAAATTGTAGCCCAATTTTGCATGTATAATTCTCATACTAAGAGAATGTAACATGTTAAAATTGTAAAAAAACATTTTTTTAGAGAGCCCTACAAATTTTTAATGATTATACAATTAAAGGTACATTTTCTCAAGAAATCTGACAAAATCCCTGGACTCACAATTTCGAATAAAGGTAGAAGACTGTCCATAAATTATGCCACGCTTTTAGGGTGGTGGAGGGCGAGAGCTTTTAGCAATTATAATTTTAAAAGGAAAACAATATAAAAAAGTTATATACTATACAACTTTTTTTCTTTTATCACAAACCCTAATATACAGATAATCCATCGATTTAGTATACACTTGAAAGTATAATTCGTATTCCTTGAAGGCTTTTTGTTGTAGTTACCAAAGTTTTGGTCATACGTTTGGTATTTACCGTTTGATTTCGAAATGATTTGTTTACGTGCGGTTAAACCAATTAATTGGTAGTAAAATCTGTAACCGTTCTTATAGCGTTTGGTTCTCATTGCATCTTTTTCTAATATCTTCTTTCTTTGTTATATACAAATATTCGCAATAATACGGTTGTTTTTTACCATTTCAATTTACAAATTAAAACGAAATTCTTGTATTTTGATCAAATGTTATCCACTATCTTAACAGAATAAACAAAATATACTAGTTGTAGGTTATGTTTACTACAGTAACTGTCAGTGACCCCAGCATTGGTAAATAATTTAAAACAATATATTACCAATCATACCCATAACCGCAACTTTGGTAAGCAATCCGAAAGGGTTTTTGCATTCCTTTTACTCAAATGAAATACAGGTCGCGACTGGCGTCCTAAACGCAGAACGATTCATCCAAGAGTAGGGCAGCACGGCCATAAGGGAACGTTCAAGTGTTACGTAACGCAAATTGTACCAAAATTCATACACTTCATACGCTGTTATTAAAGGCTTTAGAGATTTCATGTTTTGGCTACCCCCCAAATAGGGGTGTGTTAGATGGGGGTAGTCAAAATATAAAATCTCTACAGCCTTTAATAACGCGGGAACCGGGATGTGAAGTGTATGAATTTTGGTACAATTTGCGTTACGTAACACTTGAACGTTCCCTAAGAGGATACAAATTCTACTTTGAAGTGCATACTAAACGGATGGGTGACCTGTATATTATAGTTTTGATCTGTCAAACAGAATAGTGTGAGTGAAGAGTGGGGGAATGTGACACTGGGGGATTAAAACCCTTTTCTAAAAGTCCCATATGGATCGAGCGTAAACAACGTGGAAATACGCGGTAATGCAGGAAATTGTGGAACTTCATGGTTCATAGGAAACTTAATTTCAAAACCTTTAGGTTCCTATATAAAAGTTACTACCGTTTTCATTTTAGGAAATCTCCTTTTGAATACCACGCATTTTTTTAAGGAAATTTCCTAATGTTTCTATTTTTAGGAAATCATTTAAATCACACACATTTTTTAAAAGAAAATTTCTAAAGTTTCCGTTTTTAAGAAATCTATTCAATCCCACATACTTTTTCCTACTGTTTCTGCTTCTCACCAATGTTTGTAACAAATAATTCCATTATATATTAATTTATAATTACTGTATACAAAGTAAATAAATTGAAAGTTGTATAATTTAACTTTTTGATTTTTGGGGAATAAAAGATCCAAAACCCTATTCACCAAAAATCAAAAAGTGAAATTATACAAAGTAAATAATAAAAAGGAAGTTGTATACACATACTATTTCTAGGCTCCTTCAGACTACGGATGGCTACTTTTTATGCTATGCCAAGACCTTTCAACTTCACGTCTTTATGTGATTTTTTTATTATCAGATTAATTTTTAGCGACCTCAAAAACCCCAGTATACCAATTTTCACGAAAATATTGTAAACATTTAAGATTAATCACCTATATGCACATTTTGACGAAAATATTAAAAACGTTTAAAAAATATTTCCCCCCTCCCGGGGGTGGAGTTAGAAGTTTTTATTATCATATTTACACTCAGCGACCTCAAAAATTCATATAAAAAATTTAAAGAAAATATTGTAAAATCATGTTAATTTGCCGGATCAAAACCCGATCTTCTTCTTCAAATAGCTTTTTAATTATCTAGTGATTTACAGCAAATTTGATTTAAATGATATTATGTATATTGTATACTTATTACTGTCTATCAGTATCAACTAAAATTTTAATCAATTTTTGTGCCGTTTAGAAATTATTAGTTTTGGCTTATACTGAAAAATGTGATTTAGTGCAGATGATCCGGCACTCCTGATTAAAGTGTGGAATCACTAGGAAATATGGTTCCGCGTGTAATAGAAACACATGGAACCACAAGGATTCCCAGTCTAAATTATCTGAAAATTATTGTGTGGGTCCAAAATTTCAATAATTTCAAGGAAATTCCCTGTGTAAATCCGCGTGTAAATTTTCTATATAGAACCTAGAGGAAATGTTTAACACGGAAGTTGAAAAAAGAATGTGACATAATTTATGGACAGCCCCTTTTTGTTTTTAAAAAAGCTTCACCATTATTGTTGCTGAACACCAATCACTTATGGTAATTCATGCAATCCTGTCAAAAATAAAATTAAGCCTTAAAATCTAAAATGGTTATATTATAGTAGAAAAAGTGATTTTCAAATACAAAATTATTGTAAATATCATATGGTATGGAAAATCCGCCTTTTTCACTTTCTCTGTAAAGATACGCATGTACAGGTTGTATAAAACAAAAATTCCTCTTCAATTTTGATTTATCAACCAGCTGCACTTTGTAGCTAAATTTCGGCTTATCAGGAGTCATTCCCAAGTGTTGCAAACAAAACAAAATCGGATTCTTACCTGGACTTTGTTTGATACTCAGACGGAACAACTGCCCTCTATGATAGATTGCATGCAACGAGTTGTTATCCTTTTTCGTAACACGTTGTGTGTCGTACATTAAATCAGCGCTGTTTTCTAGTATACTCTCCGCGTGTTTCTCCTGGATATGACCGTACATCGCAGGGACTTTTCCTCTCCAAAAGCATCTTCCGAGACAACATTCTAAGTCGTTAAACTCGCAAGAGACCTCGTGGTCGCGGATTTTGTCAGCTGTTGTGATAAAGGGGCATCCGATTTCACGGTGTTTGCAGGGGTAGTTTACCCTGGTGGTCAGCTTCTCCAGCGTGTAGTTTCTTGTGTTTTGCAGAGGGTGTCTGCATGTTGGGCAGGTTTTGATTTTGCTCTTGCAGTTTTTGCAAATACTGTGGCCTGTGTTGCAGATATAAATTGGGGACACCATGTACTCGTTACAGACAGGGCACTCCAACTCTAAGAGCATTTGTTCGTCAATGTAGAGATTTGTTTGCTTTTGTTTTGGAGTCACTGAAAATTGAATAAGGTTTTCAATTGTTATTAATTACGAACGAGAAACATTTTTGGATATTTTAATTTTTTATTGTTTGTAGTAAACATTATTTTTTGCCAAGTTGTGCCTCTATAACTTTTATTTTTGAATAGATTTTTTTTTTTAAATTGGCAGAACTGATCCTTACATATAATAAGAGTAAAAAATTACGTCAGTAATTTTCTTCAATTTTTTTTCGATTTTTTAAAAAGTTTTACTCCCAATAACTTTTTTGTTTTTGTGGGGATTATTTTTTAAAACAATAGCGCACAGTGAGCTACAACCATTTATAAGATTCAACAAAAATGTACGCATGGTGAATAGCAGATTTAGGAACTAAAGTTTTCAGATTAAACATTTCTTCAGGAGGGCTTGAGGACTACTAAGATTATCCTGCAAAATTTATGTCAGTTGATTCTAATACTACTGTTAACGCAGAATCAAAATACGCTTGCAATATTTATCCAATTTTCACCGTTTTCGAGAAAAATACAAATGATTTAAAATACAATTTTTAAGTTAATTTTAACGGGTGCATGTGCAAATATAGTTTAAAATGTTTACTTTGATAGTCTACTTTTAGATTGAAGAAGCAAATGAGACTTTTTTTCAATACAATGTTCCTTGTAAGGGAATGTTCAAGTATTACGTAACGCAAAATGTGCCAAAATTCATATACTTCATACCTCGGTTCTCGCGTTATTCAAGGCTGTAAAGATTTCATATTTTGGCTACCCCCCTAACACACCCTCTATTAGGGAGGGTAGCCAAAATATGAAATCTCTATAATATATAATAACGCTAGAACCAGGGTATGAAGTGTATGAATTTTGGTACAATTTGCGTTACGTAATACTTGCACGTTCCCTAAGCATTTAAAAAATCCTTATTTTTTTATTTAAATATTAGTTGTTGACTAGTGTGAAAATGTAAAATGTCAGATTTGATGTTTCCATATAATTTTTGTCAGTTTTGATATTTTTATTACAAAAGCGGTTCGAAATAAGTTTCATATGGATTTATGATTTTAAATGCATCAACAATAACAATTTGACCACGAAGACTGCAAAAAAAGGGTATGTGCAGCATACGGAAAAAAAATTATGGGCAAAATATAAATAAAATATATAAAAAATTATATTGTTTTTCTTTACTTGTACTATAATAGTCTAAAATAATTATTATATTACATTTTCTACCCTTGCTAAAAGTTATACAGTGATAATCTTACATAAAATACACTGCACAGATACAAAGGCTTTTTCATTTTCCCAAATTTTCCCCGGTCCGGAGGGCGGAGTTGGATTTTTAATTATTAGAATCAGTTTTAGCAAAATACAATAATTTAAAAATAATTACCCCTACTCAAGGGTGGAGTTAAACAAATATTAACAGATTCAGTTTCAACGAGCTCAAACACCTCTATATACCAATTTTCATTTTTGTTTTGTGAAAACATACATTTGGACTTTCTCAGTTGCTTCATCCCAATTTTTACTAAAAACAATAACAACCGAGAACTTTTGGTAACTAATCTGTATGCCAAATTTTAAGTCTCTAGCTTAAAGCGTTCTTTGGGTATCGTGCCTACTTTTCCGAACAGAACAAGAAACCAACCGACAGGTATTTTTTCTCGAAATCGATATTTATCGACTAAAACGTCATAAAACGCAAAAATATCGGATTTTATTTCTCGAATACTGCGCTTTCCCAAAATTAAAAAAAAAATTAAATGGGAAAGCAAATGATTGAAAACCACTGATTAAAAAAATAACACTAGCCAACATTTTAGATATAACTTTCAAAACTCACTATTTTAGCCGTTAAAAAAAAGGGCCTACACTGTCCTACTATGCTAGAAAGCAGTAACCATTTGTCGCATAGCAGAGTTTTCAAAATATTACATCAGAATTGACGTCAAAACGTCGCTAGGCGACAAATGGAGTCACTGCTTTCTAGCGTAGTAGGGCAGTACAGTACATTTTGTCAAAAAAAAAGCTTTTTTGCTTTTAAAAATTAAAGAAAAAGGGTTAACTTACAATATAATTCTTTAATTAGATGGGTATAACCTAAAATTAACTCGCTTATTGGTTTCAAAAGTAACCCAAACCAAAGATTTACATTTATTAATTTGAATTTTTCTTGGAAATGGTAAATATTGGATAAATAACATAAGCATATTTTAATTCTGCGTTAATAAAGGTATAAGAATCATCTTAAATAAATCTTTCAGGAAATTGGTAATAAATCCTGAAGTTCTCTTGAGGAAATGTTAAGATTACGCCCAAAAGGGAAAATGTATGATTTAACGGTAAAAAAATATCTGATCTGAACACTTTGGACCAAGGGCGTAGATCTTTTTCTTCTATGGGGGGGGGGGTAATGCCCAGGGCCGGCCTTACAAGCCTCAAATTTGGCGCCCCTAGCAAAAGAAAAAACACCCTAAAACAAAGCTTTGTGCGCCTACAAAAAAAATTGCCCCCCAAAAAATGCCATCAAGAAAAAAAGCTTTGTCCCTGACGGTTTCTACCAAACGTGGCGCCCCTATAAAAAAAATGACGGAGCCCAAAAAAATACCCTAAGACAAAAGCTTTGTCCCTGACGGTTTCTACCAAACTTGGCGCCCAAAAAAATACCAACACGAAAAAAAAAACTATTACTCTGACGGTTTCTACAAAACTTGGCGCCCTGCAAACAAAATTGGCGCCCGCGTCTATGGTGGAGGGGTAGTTACCCCCATTACCCCACCTCATCTACGCCCTTGCTTTGGACTACCTAAATATACTACTCACCTTGCGTAAATTTTTGTTAAATCTTAATAATGCTTGTGGCCCACTGTGAGGGATCTTCCCACAAATTTTTTATCCAATTTTTTTTTGTCTAGGTCGTTTATTTGGCGATTTTGAAACATTTGTAACTACCGTATAATATAATCAAATGATGTGTCATCTAGAAGACTGCGCCATGCACAATGGGTCTCAGGTCTGAGTGCCATGGCTATTACTTGGTAATAACCACACCACTTCTGATAATGATGATGACCGTATAATATTCTTCTAGCGCTTGCGCGCTGTTAGGAGTATAACATGTCGTGAAGATATGTAATGCTACGCATTCTATTATATACTATTCACAGTGGATACTATATTGCATTTTTTTAAATACTTAAACTGACTTAAACGAAAGTTAAAATTATTTAAAACTCAAAAAAATGTTTAAAAAAAAAATCAAAATACTTCTGTAGGTAATTCTTTTTTCGAGAAACGCAAAAGTTATTGAAAACTGAAAAATTTTTGGATTTTTTTTTGAGATTGTTTAAAAAATTGAAAATTTTCGATTTTTTTTAAGTTAAATATTTTTTTTTCTAAAAACGTAAAATATTAAAAAAAAACAAAAAAAAATCATTTTTTTTAGAAAAAATTCTTTTTTCAAAAAACTAAAAAATGTTGAAAAAAAAAATTTTTTTGAGATAGTTTTTTGATCTATTATTTTCAAAAACAATAAGGATCCTCTCATGCTCCTCTCATCGTAAAAATTTCGGGTCGATCGGATTATTCGTTCTTGAGCGTGCTTATAAAAAACGTGACATCAGACAGACGGAAGGACATTTTCAAAGTATAACAAGATAGTTTCGAATTTCCCAAAAACGCGATAAAACGTCCAGACAAAAAACTCTTGGGTTGGTTAACTGGAAAATAAAATTACAACATGTGATTTTATATAGTCATAACTTTGCTATAACTAACTTTTAATGTATGCCATTTTTTTTACTTCGTTTCATCGTTTAAAGGTTAAATACACAACATTAAATGTTCAAAACAAATTTTGTTCCAAGTTGATGTTGCCCTATACAGCCTGTTCCAGAACTCGCGTACCGAAATTTAAGAGGTGATTCTACATCCAAAAATATGAAAAAAAGTTTCTATAAAGGTTGGTCCGGAAATGAGCCCTAAGGGAGCTACGGCCCTTCGAAGATGACGTATTGAATGGGGAACAAAAAAAAGCAGCAATAAAATTTTAATGCTGCAGGGTGATTCTTCATTTAAAACTGAGCAAAAAAGTATTATACACCAAAACACCTAAATTTAATATTAAAGGAGTAATAGCCTTTTAAAAAGTAACGTTTTTGGTGGCACAAAATGTTACTTCCTCTTAATTGCATTTTTTTTTTGATAACGGTTGCTCCTACAGTGTTACACTATATGATATTTTATATGTATTTTTACTCTAGAAATCTATATTTTTTACAACAAATCCAAAAAACATACACATAGAAAAGTTTGGGGCAAAAATGTTTTAAGCCTCATATATTTTGTCCGTCTGGGCACGCCTCTGGATAAATTAAAAAAATAAATTAACATAAACTTATTGCCCTTATTAATACTAGTATACATGCAAAAGCTCGCCGCTCTAGCTTAAACGGTACCCGAGTTATTAATTAAAAACCTTATTTTTATTACAATTTTAAAGGGCCCTAGATCCCTTAGGGCTCATTTCCAGACCAACCTTTATAGGAACTTTTTTTATATTTTTGGATCTAGAATCACCTCTTAAATTTTGGCATGCCAGTTATGGATCACCCTGTATGTTTGTTTTTAGTTTCCTTTGATTACCGACTGTTCCAGTTACCCGGAATTTTGGGGTAACTAGAACAGCCGCATGTAACCTTAATATGATTAAGGCAATATGTAATATTGTTTTATCTGAGCTGTAGAGCAACCATTTTAATATGTTCTCTCTAAAGAAGATTTTTTTTATTAGATAATATAACTAAAATACGGTAGTTGTAAGTTAAACAATACAGTTTTGCAATTATTAATCTTCTTCAACTACTGTTAGGCCGACTTCGTCACATTCTAGTCCAGTATCTTCAAATTCACTTTGGAATTCTTCCTCAAAAGAGCTACATACACCAATTTTAAAGAAAATATTGAAAATCTTTAAAACAAACAAAAACTTTTCTCCTAGGTCGCTCTAAAGTATAAAGTATGAGTATTTTTATGAAATTTTATGACTTTTATGACAGTAATTTTATTTTATGATGATTTTAGGACAAATTGGGTCATTTTATGACATTTTATGATTTTCTGACAAGTGGGAGGCCTGATACTGGTAGTTTTAACTCTAATATCCATTTCAGTTATTTTCTTTAGTAAGGTTTTCTTTAGAAAATTTTTATACTCCAGTTATCCCAGGTATAAAATAATTCGGGGTAACTGGGTCATACGCATTTAAATTAGAACGCATATTTCTATCCCCAAAATACCATAAAGGAATTTAAGAATAGGTACATATTCAATTTTATAAATTTGTATGTTGAACTTTAATGTGGTCAAATTCTTACTTGAATTTATCATTTTATGAAAACCAAAAAGGGCCCCTTTTTAATGGGATGATAGCTTGCTTTATTTTAATTGCATAAAATTATAATAAACATAAATGTAAAAGGTTTAATTTTTTTTTATAAATAAAAAAACTTTTTTTTACTCTTTGATTTTTTTTATGCACTTGGTAAAGTAGAAAAACATTGTTTTATTAGCAGCAGCAGTATTTTTAAAATAAATAATCTTTCTTCTCTGTATACAAAATAGTATTTTGTATGCAAAAAGAAAGACAATTTTTATTAAATGTTTTGTCTTCAACAGTATAAACATGATTGAAATGTAACCTTATCTTGTCAAGAAATTTATTTTTACTTTCTCATAAAAGTTAAAACTGGAAAGTCACAAGACTATTATTAAAAAATACTACTTTCTCTTATATGCAAAAGATATCCGCGAAAAAAAATCTGTCTGCTGAAAAAATTGTGACCATGATAACTCAAGAAAGCTTTGAGATATATAGATATAGGGATTTGTGTGATAGCAACCTTGATTTTTTATTTTTTTCTATAAAAAATTGTACACAGACTTCCAAGATTTGTATGACCTCAGAGATTTTTTACATAAAAATCTATGTTTTTTGAGTTTTCAGTAAGATTTCAGAGTTTTCCAAAAAATCTTGTCAAACATTATCCAGCTTTTTGATTGCAAAGATTATTAAGATTTTTGACTTTTTTATTTTTTTATTGTAAGATATGAGTTATATTTTAAAATGTTCAAAATCCATAAAATAATTATATTTACCTGAAGTACATGCAACATCAACTTCTTTGCCTCCTGTTATTTTAGTAATTTCTTTCTTGCTCTTCTTGACAATACCAAATTTACCAATTATATTGTTCTGCTCTTTTAGCATTTCTCTCATCTTTTTTGCATCAATTTCAAGATATTCACAAGTCTTTTCATCAAATTGTAGCAAAGGACTTAACCTATTTTTCCTCAAAATAATTGAATTGTCCTTTTTCTGGTTAAACAACTCTAGCTGATAACGATAACACTGGCTCTCAGTATCAGAACCTTTGCTAAGTACAAAACAACGAAATTTGTCCCCAAACTTCTTGTAATATATCGTTACGATCTGATCTCCAAGATGAGTAAAGAACACTTCAGCCTGGTTTTTAAATGTAATCTGAGGTGGATCTATGACTAATACTTTATGAGTGGTCACAATATGATCCATGAAATTGGAAAGGTTTCCAAGCCATTTGCAACCGTTTTTAGATAGTATAACCATGGGACATGTTATCTTTTGATACTTACAAGCTAGTTCATGTGCTTCTACAGTGCCCCATGCTAGTTCCAAGTCACAACCATTAGATTTATTTGAACAAGGAAATGTATAGTTTTTCATCAAATTTTCGAATACAAATTGTCTGTGGACCGGTTGAGCTTGCTTTACGCCGGTTATACAACGGCCGCAAATATTTCCTAAATCGATCAGCGTACTTATTGGCCCCACAGACAGTAATTTCTGGCAAACGCAGCATTGTAATTCACTGTACAAAGGATGAAACTCGTTTAAAAATAAATCCGACATTTTGCAGAAAAACGAGGTGGTAAACGCGTTAAAAAACAACCAGAAAAACAAAGAACTTTTAAGACCTGTTGACACATAACCTCACTCAATAGAAGCGGTGTTGCCGGATGAAAATTTTACAATAAAAACAGAAATGGACCATCGCTCTAGGTTTTATTATGTTTTAAAAAAATGCAATTTGTATTTCGCTGCCTATTGTCAGATATTTGTGGCAATTTTACCAATAAATTTTTAGTCCTGATAAAATTTGAAGTTGCGCCATTTGCTTCCATCCAATCAAATTGCGTGATGTAGGTCAAATGTTCCACAGGAAGAGATTTGATTGGATTACGCGTTTAGATCATAAAAATGGCTCATATATCGACAACACCGTAAAAGTTAACCTCTTTTATTCATCACAGTTGGACGAAAATTTGTTTATTTGCTAGTAATTTTCGAAAAAGGAAGCGATTGTAAGTATCTAACTTATTTATTAAAGTATATATATAATGAAAAAAACATATATGTAATAAAAATTACATAGAAATATGGTGTCTTTGTTATTACAATTTATTTTCCCTTTAGCTATAAATAAGCTCGTGAAATATAATTATTCATAAAAATTTTAATTAAATTTTAAAATGGGTAAACACTTGTTGGGATGACTCACGGTGCAGCAAAGCCTGTTTTACAAGTTGTGCTATGCAAGTGCTGTCTGTCTGTATTATACAGACTATATTACATACAAGAATAGAACTGCAAAGGGGCTGTTCAACAATTATGTCACTGCAAATTAGACAATTTTTGACCTCCCATCCATTTGTCACTGTTTGTCACTTTTGCTTCAGCCCCCATAAAATCCGAGGAAGTGATATCACCAATACATCAACCATACCCCCTAGTCAAATGAAAAACATTTTGAAAATTGTTAATTTTCTTTTTTAGAAAAAAAAAATTAAATTATTTTTTTTTAATAATAATAATAATAATAAAAAATATTTATTGGAAACTTCCGACAGGCTAATGACCGGAGCCTTTCTGCCCATATTTTACAAAATTATTAGTTATGTATCATTTGTTATGACTAAAATAAATTATTAGAAAAAAAAAAATATATATATATATATATATAAATTTAGACTTAAAATATAAAAAAAAAGAAATACTTAAATATCACAGGTAATTTAGTTGGTTTTTAACAGTTTTAAGGCATCAAAGAGTGGTCTTTCAGGGTGTCTTCTTTTTGGCTCTTGTGGTGGTTCATCGTAGCCGATCACATGTTTAATTTTTTCTGTTTGCATCTTTGTTTGCAAAGTTTGTTGTCAGACGATTTAATCTTCTATTGCTTCCAGGCCAGTCTTCTCATAAAGGAAAGCGTTTGAGGGATTCTGTAAAGGGTTGTTTTTTTTTAATTTTTGAAAAAATTGAATTCCTATCATTTATTTTTTTTTTTAAGAAAATAATTTTTGCTTACTTAGACTCCTTACCCCACTTCAATTTGGTCCAAAAGTAATCTCAACCAAGAACTTTAAATAAGGAAGTCTGTGTACAAATGTTCAAAAATCATCTAAAAATCTCGAAAGTAATTTTAAACTTTCCAAGTTTTTCTTATTGAAAAGCCAAAAAAAAATTATGTTAAAAATCTGGGGTCATATAAAAATTTTGAAAGTCTGTGTTCAAATGTTTTTTAATGGGTGAACCTTTAAAAAATATATATTCTCTAAACATATGTCCAAAAACGGCTTGTAAGGGAGCTACGCCCCTTCACAAGGGGCTCCAAACTACTAGTTTTTATTTAATAACTCGGAAACCCTTTGATCTATAGTAAAGAAGTTTTCCACATAAGTTATTTTTAATAAGGCCTATCACTATGGTATTTTATATCTTAATTTTAATGAAATGGAAGGGAATTGTCACTTATTTGCTTCAAACTTTTTTCTGCATAATTTATTTTGAAGTTTTAATATTAGAATATGACTACGTTCATACGACACACTAATACTGTAGGTGTAACTACCGGATTTAATAACTCCGTACGTAAGTTCGCCACGATTACGTCGCAACGTTTAGAAAAAAAAAACACTACAAAACACATATGACAAGCCTAAAGGGTTATTTAACTTCTTCTCCGTAGGTTGGCAGTAAAGGTATTTACTAATACCGGCGGTTTCCACACGTGTTCTTGCCATCTAAATCCCGAATAGTAAATCTATTATGGCTGTTCAAGGAGATTGGATTTAGTAATCCTGATTTACAAATACTGCAAAAAAGTGCGTTTACACGTGTCCTAATTACCGTATTAAGAAACACCCTATTTATAACTACGGTATTTAAGTGATGTGTAAATGCAGTCAATGATTCCTGAGGTAAAATAAATAAAAAGTGTTCTTGTTGTATTACTGTATAACCATTTTCGAGAAAAATACAAAAATTACATGTTTCGAGAAGCAAAAATTAAACCCTATAGGGTCTAATTTTTGGCCTAAAATTTTGAAAACCAAAATTTTATATGATGCAGGTTTTTTTACATCAAAAGATAAAAAAAGTTCTGAGTTATTAAATAAATATTTTAAAGTCCATTTTGAAGGGCAAAGCTTAATTACAAGCCGTTTTTGGACATATGTTTATACTAAAACCTTTATAGGAACTTTTTTTCATATTTTTTGATGCAGAATCACGCCTTAAAAGGAGTGTAGCTATTTTAAAATCATCCTGTACAGGGTGACTCAAAAATAAGTTACAAGATTTTAAGGGGATTCTAGGTCCTACATTAAGTACAACGTGGCGTCATATTTGACACCAAAACCAAAGGCCATATCGTGTTTTATTTTTTTGAATTTTTTTTTTGTTTTTTTTTGTTTTTTAAAAAAAGCGGGTTATCCTTTTATATTTTGTATTTTGTAATTTTAACCAGGGACGTGCAAGAAAAGGGGGGGGGGCAATGTCACTTTTTTGCCCCAAAATTTTTATCTATATTTTTTTACATTTTATCAACAAAATATGGTTCTTTAATTAAACATACATAAAAAAGGTACTCTTTGTAACCATATGGCCAACCGTTTTCGAGAAAATTGCAAATAAACAGGTAATTTCATGTTTTGAGCATCAGAAATCGGAACTAAAAAATGCACCAATAAAAGTTTTAATACTGCAGGACGATTCTACTCCAAAAACTATAAAAAAAGTTTCCGTACACAAATATCCACAAATCGTTTTTAAGGGAGCTATAGAGGCTGTAGTACTCTTAAAACTGTATTTTGAACCTAGATATCGTCGGCTTACAAGTAAAGAGCACTAAGTCCAAAAACATGGTTTTGAGATGACAAATTTAACTTTCGCTGTTTTTTAATTTTTGTAATAATTGTTACAAAAATGCACGTTTCGCCAAACAAACACTAAGTCGCTTAGTGCAAAAACATTTGAAATAATCTACAAGTAAAACGCACTAAGTGCACTAAGTGACTTGGTGCCTATTGCCAGATAAAATTTTATTCAAAATCAGACTGGTGCGTTTTGTATAGTGGGAACTCTCTTGGCAGTCCACCTAGAAGTTAGTTCGGTTTACCTATACATAGATCATCAAAAATTAATTACAGTACCATAAAAATCCCATTTTTGCAAAAAAGTGACTTAGTGCCTTTTACTTGTAAGCCGACGATATAAACGAGCTTTTTTACATTTTTTAATGTAGAATCCCACTGCAGTATTAAAATTCGTATTAGTTCCTATTTTTGATGCTCAGAACGTGAAATTTCCCTTTAATTGAAGTTTTCTTGATAACGGTTGGCCCTACACTGAAACAGTACTTTTTTATGTATTTTTAATTAAAGATTAATATAATAATAAATGTCAATTTATTGGTTTTTTAAAAGGCTATTGACTGAGGTCCTTAATATTTTATTGAGAAAATGTCAAAAAATCTACAGATACAAAAGTTTGGGGCAAAAAAGTGACATTGTCCCCACATTTTGTACGTCCCTGGTTAAAATTACCAAATAAGAATGACATAAAATAGCCTTTATTAATTTTAGGGCATGTGTAAAAAATCGTTAGTGTAGTTCGTGGTTTCAGAGATATTAAAGAAAAACTACCTAGTCCAAACCTAGCTTCCTTAGGAGTCATTTCCGAACCAACCATTATAGGAACTTTTTTTAATATTTTAGGACCTAGAATCACTCCTTTAAATTTTGTACCTTATTTCTGAAACCCCCTGTATACCGGGTGAGTTTCAGTCCATGGGGCTGTCCAAATAATTTTTTTTTCAATCCGATCAAAGCATATTTGTTGTTGCCTATATTATATATAAAAGGGCTACAAACGGCATACAAAATATTTTTGTGCACTTCCGGTTTCGCCGGAAACTAAACCAATTTTATTTTTTTTATGACAACCCTTCTATATTTTTGCATTTTTAATTCAGAAAACAATTTTACATCTAAAAAAAATAATTTAAATAATTTTTTATTTACTAAAAATAACATAATTTACTTAATTTTTGGCAAAAGCGGAATTAAAAGCAAAAAAAATGTACGCAATTTTGTAGCCCTTACAATAGCGCACCAAAAAGTTAAGAGCGTCCCCAAGGAGGTTGCCATTTGAAAAAATTAAGTTATGAAGGAAAAACCATTTTAAAAAATTTAAAGTACAAAAAATTACCAAATTTTGGTTTTTACATAAAATTTGTATTTTTTTCTCAGATTAAGCAAATAAATTAGATTTTATTTATGAACAAATAAATCTTGTAATAAAAAAAAATTAAAAACGTACTAAAAAAAATTAAAAATTTTTAAATATATATATATTTTTTTTGTATGTACATTTCTTTTTTAGATTGAAAAAAAAAAAATTAACTTAGTTTCCGACGAAAAAGTGCAAAAAAAATAATTTTCTGTGTCATTTTGTAGCCATTGTTGAGAAATATAAGCTAGAAAAAAATAGCTTTGATCAAATTGAAAACAACCCATGGACTGAAACTCACCCGGTATTATCACAAACCTCTACTAAAAAATCTTAGCAGAAAGTTTTAAATTGTGATTTTTTTTTGTTTAGATGGAGTGTAACAAGAAAAACACGAAACTACTGCAGCACGAATTAGTATGTGGCATTTGTAGAAGCATGCTGTCAGTACCTCCAATATATCTCAACAAAGCATCAGGTGATATGATATGCGGGCGATGCTACGAAAATAAAGACATACCAGGACTAAAAAGCGAAAATTTGATCCGGCAGGAGGTCTATGAAAAAGCCGCAAAATACATTACCTTCACTTGTTCTTATGCTAAACTAGGATGTACGATGAAACTGAAATACGATAACGTCACAAAACACGAGAACACGTGTCCATTAGCACCAGTGAAATTCGTCACTGGTATGAGATGTCCTCTATTTTACAAAGAAATTATTGCAAAAGATAATTGCAATTGGTCAGGAGAACTAGGAAAATTGAAAGAGCATGTTACCAAAGAGCATGCTAGTAACATACTTACAGAACCTTTAAAATGGGAAAATTTAAAAGAAAACGCGGTTTATTTTTATGTTGTTAGTGAAAGTGATTTGGCAATCATACTGATAAAAATAATTAACGAAAAATCTATAGGATTTTTAGCTATGATGCCTTGCTCAAAAACCGATGCCGATTGCTTTCAGTATCAAATTGAATGTCTAGATGAAAATAACGATAATTTTCTTATATTTAGAAGAAATAATTTAGAACCATTATCAGACATTTTACCTAATTTCAACAAACATGAATTAAATATGGTTATCATTGACTTAAACCAAATAGAGGGATCTACATCAGCTAAATTGTCAATCAAAAAGAAAAAGAAGAAGGAAATTATTAAAATAAAACCAGAATTGGACCTAGCAGAAAAGGATATGCCCAGATTTAATGAAAGTTTAGTCTTGGACATAAAATGCCCCAAATGCAGCAATTTCTTATTCCCACCTATATTCATGTGCTCTAGTGGACACAGTATGTGCTCCAAATGTAAGAATGACACACAACAATGCCCCTCATGTAAAAACGAGATTGGCACACTAAGAAATTTTACATTGGAAAAATGTATAATGAAGATAAAAATTCCCTGCGAAAACTCTGGATGTGATGTGGTACTTTCCTGTGAAGAAATGCTACTAAAACATAAATTTACTTGCAAATTCGAAAATGTTTTTTGTGTTTTTCCTAATTTGAAATGTAACTGGAAGGGGCAGGAATGCGAGTTGGTTGAGCACGTAAAAAAGGTACATCCAAAGTTAATACTAAAGTGCGATACATACTATAGCAGAGATGTAATATCAGACACTGGTGTTAAAAACTTTGTGTTTATTTTTGACGACAAAATATTCCGATTCGCTATGCGGGCCAATGTCAATGGACCTCTTAGATATAACCTTCAGCAAAGCCAAGATACGCCAAGATATCGATATCAATTTGATCTTTCCCAAAAGGCAAATGCTCTGTCATTAAGTATGGTTCATTTCTGTAAACCACAGTCCGAGCAGGGAGATTTACTGAAAAATGGAATTTTACTACCTTGGGAGTTGGTGGTTCCCTACACCAAGGATAAGAATATTTCTTTTAAAGTTAACATTCTAAAGGAAGGTAAATAAATGTTAAGGGCGTAATATATCAGAAAAAAAGTGCACAAAGATTTTCCAATATTACCCAAAATTGTTTAACAATGGATCATTTTAGATAATGTTGACAAGTTGATAGCATTTTCCGATAAATTACCCAATTTAGAACATCAAGAGCACGTTAATATAGTATATTATGAGTAATTATTAATTACTAATTAAATATATTAATGGCGTAATGTTATTATTTAATTTTATTTTTATTTAGGATATTTGTTTTATTTTAATATTATGTTTTATTCATCAAACTTTAAATAATTTTTAAATATAGAAATTATTACATTTTTCCCCTATTTTCTTATTCACTTATTCTAAAGTAACAAAAAAAAAACTGGTTAATTTTTTTCTTGGCTCAGTTATTTATAACTTATTTAGACACTGAAAAAATGTTGCCGAAAAAAAAATATAGGTATTGTTTTTTTTCACAGAAAAAAAGCTGTACAATTTGTCACATCAATAATTATTATAACTCAACTTGAGATAAATTCTTCAACTCTTAGTCAAAAACTTTATGGATTATTTATTTTTTTATTTTCAATATTTTGATTTTTAATTTTTAATATTCAGATTTTTTCGTTTTTTTTTCTTTGTTTTATTTTACCTGAATATTTGTTATGTCATTTTTGGCCAAAATAACCCGAAAACGCATTAAACGTTGGCCGAAATGGATTTTTATCCAGGTTTACTGGCTGCGACAAAATCTAATATAAATATTAAGAAAACAAAGCAAATGTTACAAAAATTTAATATTTTTTTTCTATTTTCCTATATTCTAATGTAACAACAAAAAACTGGTTATTTTTTTTCTTGGTTGAGTTATTCATAACTTATTTAGTCACTGAAAAAATGTTGCTGAAAAAAAAATATAGGTATCGTTTTTTCCACAGAAAAAAAAACTAAATTTTTGACAACAATTACACAGTCCTGCAAGGTCCTGCTTCATTCGTGCGAATATATGATTTTGTGTAATTTCACTATGCTCATTTCGATGCTGTACTTAGTTTTTTTCCATCAAGTCAGGATTTTGCGCAATTAAAAAAGGTTTAAGGTGGGATACCTTTTACACAGAAATGCAGAGAATTCTCTGAAACTTCTACTTCTCTTACATGATCCTTCTATAAGCCTATTTTTTTCAAAATTTTCTTGAACTTATTTTTCGAGTTATTTAAAATAATTTTAACATACGTTCTTATGCGTTCTTATAATATTTTTCGTTTTAACGACAAAGAAAATGCAAAGATTGTAAGAAAAAACTAATTTTTAAATAGATAACACCTTGGGAAATGTCTCATAAAAAAATTATTTAAGTCTTGAAGTTAGTTTGGCTGGTTTTATTAAAAATATAACGAAAAACATGAACTTTTTGAAATAACAACGTCGCACAGCAGGTTCTGCGACAGCACATATTTCGGGTACAAATTTATAATAATTTTATAAAAATGTTTGATATGTTACTAAACTACTACATTTACAAAGAAAAATATGTACCTAAATAAATTAAAAAATAATTTTTTTTTATTTAAGCAAAAGAATATTAGAAAAATAATGGATCCGAAAATGGCGATTGAATTTTGTGGTTTTCCAAATTAAAAAAAAATCTGCGAGGATAATCGTAAAGGGTCACGTGGCGGCCATAACTTTCCTCATTAAATTAGCCCATTAAAATGAATCGTTATGGACGTCACGTGACACTTTAAAATGAATTTAAATTATTAGCATGTTAATTTTCAAATATGATTTCAATATTTTGCTTTCGCATTTTACCATTTTCTACATTTTTAAAATGGTTTTCATATTGCTTTTTACTAACCCATTTATTCTTAATTCGTAATTTATTCATTTTTATATAACTATTAATTATTAATAATTAACCATTGATAAATATTATTATAATTATCACTTATATTACTTCCCTGATAGCACCATAACCTTCTAAGAATATTCTTAAAATAAATAGCCGGAAGTACAGCATGCTTCTTAGAAGCATGTCTATTTTGCTCAGGATATTCTAAGAACGATTAAAGAAATGCAAAGGATACCGTTTTAATCGTGCTGGGAGTTCCTAAGAAGGTTCTTAAAAGCCTCTGCATCAAATAAGAATGTTTTAAGAAGCATGTTAAGAATATTCTTAGAAGTAGGTACATGTACTTTTAAGAATATTCTTAGCATGCTTCTAAAAATATTCTAATTTGATGCATTTAAGTAATAATATTGAATATTGCGCATGCGCCGCAAACAAAGTAGGTAGGCGTTTCAGAATTCTGCATTAATGTAGTTTTTCTCTTTCTTTCAATTTTATTTTATAATACTCTATCCTTTTTATGGAGTGATATCATAAATTTGGACATGGCGAAAATTTTTACATCTTTGTGATAAACCTAATAATTAAAGTATATAAAAATCTTTAGATATAGCATAAGATTCATATGGGATATGCAGTTTTACTGTGAAAGTAAACTTTGTACCAAACATAAAAATCATGCGCCACACAAAAAACCCAAGGTTTAGAGAAAAAAATAGTAAATAATTATCATTTCAAAAAATAATAATTTTAATTTTTTGTCTAAAACTATATAATAATGACTTTTTGTCTAAAAATACATCCATTTCTACTACTACTACGGTAAAACTTATGTTATTAACTACAATTTTAAGAATATTTGTAATTCTAACCTAATAAAATTAAAATAATATAACGCCATATTACTATTCTAAAAACATTCCCATTAGAATATTTTAAGAATATGTATTTGAGCATATTCTTAGCAAAATACTCTAATCATGCTTAACATGTGCACTATAGCATTATTCTAAAAATATTCCCATTAGAATATTTTAAGAATATGTATTGGGAATATTCTTAGCAAAATACTCTAATCATGCTAAGAATGTTTAGAGTAGAAGCACTTATGCTACTACAGCAGTGCACCTTTTAAGAACATGCTTAGCATGTTTACAGCATTATGCTAAGAACCTTTTCAAGGGAACGATTAAAAAACCTTCTTAGGATGAAGTGTGTTATCAGGGTTTATTTAAAAATTAACGTAAAGAACTGTACCACTGTGCGAAAAAAAAGAGGCATCTCTCAAGTGAACCTCGGGCCAGCCTACAGCGTTGCCACGAGTATTCAAGCCACCTAGGAAGAACAAGACAGCCAAATCAGACTTAAATTTTATATTGGCAATAGATTTTTTTTGCATAGGATACATTCAGGCCTATTCACATGTACCATTGAGATTGAGATTTGTGGCAATATTGACGAAAATTGCAAGGTCATTTACGTCAACTGTATTAAAACTGCATGGGATTGTAATTTTTGTCAATATTGAATAGATTTCAATGCTACGTGTGAATAGGTCTGATTGAGTGTTCCCCCGCACGTCTCACCGAAGGCGAACCGAGTATACTACCTTAAAAAATATTTTATTGGAAGGTTGAAAAGAGTATTTATCCCTCTATAATGATTTATTACATAACCCATTGTAATTAATTATATATAGCGCCATCTATAAATATGTATTTTTTATCAAACCAAAAACAAATTCTTATCTAATGTATAATTGAGTAACTAATATATAATGTGTTTTTGTCTTTAACTTTTTAAATCAAAACATTTTTTTGGTAATTAAAAAAAATAGTTGGCGCGATGTGAGAAAAAATATATATTATAATAAAACTTATGTAATAAACATTCATCGGCGAATTTCCAGTACTCCATAGGCGCCGCGTCGATTCTAGCGTTGACGCGAGGTTTTAAATATTTACATTTTTATTTCTTTTTATCTTGATTTTTTTTAAAGATTCCATTTAAACGAGTTAGGTGTGAAAAAAAGTTATCGATAAATAAAAATTAAAAACTTTCGTATTCTTAAAAGATAAAAATCGAATATCGGTTTTTTCTTCGAAAAACACCGATATATATACATATTTATAGTTAATAGGTATAGTCAATATTGTTGTGTGTAACAAATTAGTCGTCAAATGTTTCGATTTAGTGACCTTTATAAAAATTTCCCTCATAATTCGGCAAAATTATTCCGTAAGCCTATGTTTCTGTGTTTATTTTCAACGTTGATGAGTCATAACTGAGTTTATTCCGATTACTGGTAATAAATCATTGTAAAGGGCTTAAACTTCTCTTTCCCACCATTTAATTAAAAATATTTATATATATTTTTTTACTATTTTGTCATTGGCGCAAAATTCTAAAGTGATGGAAAAAAACTAACTACAGATTCGAAATCAGCATGCTCAAGTTATCCAAAATCATATATACATCCATGAAGCAGACAAAAAGTTAAATTTGCAGGGCTGTGTTATTATTATAACTCAAGAACGCTTTGAGATAAATTCTTCAACTCTTAGTCAAAAACTTTTTGGATTATTTTTTTTTCAATATTTTATTTTTTAATTTTTAATTTTCCGATTTTTTCGTTTTTTTTTTTCGTTTATTTTGTCTGCGTATTTTTTATGTCCTTCAGCAGTCTGATTTTTTTGGCCAAAATAACCCGAAAACGCTTTAAACTTTGGCTGCAATGTTTTTTTATCAAGTTTTTTCGGCTGCGCCAAAATCTATTATAAATATTAAGAAAACAAAGCAAATGTTACAAAAATATAATTTATTTTTCATATTATACAATATCTACATACATGTTACTAAAAATATACATTTTATGGAGATCATTAGCTGATTATTATCAGATTATAATCTAATACTCACATGCTGTTATTTAGCAATGTCTTTACCCATATTCCGCTTAACAGAGTTTTACACCAAAATATCACAAATAATTTTTTTGAATTCTATTAATTAATGGGGTCTTAAAGTGCATTTTGTTAAGCTTAAATATATAGTATAAAAAAATCCTTTAAAAGGGCGCCTCACACTTTGAATTTGATGCTATGTTTTCCTAGATATTTAGATTTAAAACTCTGATGATACTGAATTTTTGTATTTAACGGTTATATACCTCGGGAAAATTAAAGATTTTTTTCAGGTATGTAATCACAACTTTATTCGAACGACCTACAAAATACGCTAGTTTACAAGGGTTTTATGCGCAATTTTATTTTATATATTTTCTTATATAATTTTTAAGCTGAATCAAAATCCGTCAAGAGAAAAAATCGTTTAATTAAAGCGAAAAAATTCGTACATAGGGGTTTTGGGACTACGACTACGAATCTAATATTTAAAAAACCTGATAAAATTTGGTACATAGGTGTTTTAGGACTAGCTGAAATCGAATTTAATATAAAAAAATGACTACACCCCTTAAAGAAGTAGAACTATCCCTATTTATATTTTTATTAACCTGAAAAAAATTGGTACATGAGGATTTTGGGTCCCAAAATCCTTTGTACCAATTTTTATCAGGCTAATTAAAAAATATAAATAGGGGTGGTTCTACTTCCTTAAGGCGTGGCTAATTAATTTTTAAATATTTAATTTGGTTTTAGCAGAGAGTCCCATAACCCCCATGTAGCAATTTTTATTAGGTTTTTTTAAAAAAATAAAAAGGGGTAGTTCTACCCCCGTACGGGGTGGAGATAGGTTTTGTTAAATATTAAATTCGTTTTTAGCGACTTCCTAAACCCCTATGTACCAAATTTTATCAGGGTAATTAAAAAAATATAAATAGGGGTGGTTCTACTTTCTTAAGGGGTGGAGACTGATTTTTTTATATTAAATTAATCTTTAGCAAAAAAGGTCATATTCTGGGGTCGAGACAAACATTTTTATACGTTTTTGGGATCACTTTTTTGAGGTTAGCAACGAAAAGCGACCTGACGGAGTCAAACTAACCCCAGATTCGGATTCAGCGACCCCAAAAACGTATAGAAATGTTTGTCTCGTCCGGGGAACCAGACCTTTTTTTACGGGTTTCCTGTGCAAAGGTACACGAAAAAAAAAGGTCTGTTTCTGAGGTTGAGACGAACATTTCTTTTTACGTTTTTGGGGTTGCTGAATCCGAATCTGGGGTGGTTTGACTCGGTCAGGTCGCATTTCGTTCCTAACTTCAAAAAAGTGATGAAATGTTTCAACATTCGTATTCGGATTCAGCGACCCCAAAACGTATAGAAATGTTTGTCTCGACCCCAGAATATGACCTTTTTTGTGTGCCTGTGTTCTTATTAGGTTACTCAAAAAATATAAAAATGGTTTCACCCCTTAAGGGTTGAAGCAGTGATTTTAAAGGAGTTCTCTTCTTTAATCAATGGTTGAAGAAATAAGAAATTTTCAAAAATTAAATTTATTTTTAGCGACTTTAAAAACCCCCCGATACCAATTTTTATTAATATTAAACGAAAATATATGCTTTCTATAATTTTCCCTTATAAAAACATTGGAGTGGATTATCTCGAAAACTAAGCCAACTATTTTTTTTCTTGACGGATTTGGATTCAGCTTTCAAAATTGTGTAAATAAACTTACGCATAAAAAAAAGTTGACATTTGTACATAAACTAGCCTACATCAAAATTCGAAAACTTGTGGAAACCATAGCCCTTGCCCCCTTGTAATTAGGAACAAGACCTAAAAATTTCAGATTGATCGGTAAATTGGATTTCGAGAAATCGTGGTCACCGAAAACGATAGGCGTTTCGGGGCCTTCGGGGCGTTTCCACAATTTTCCGAATTTTCCAATAAAAAAAATTTCACAAACAAATCGAAACATATTTTGTAGGTCGTTCGAATAAAGCTTTGACTACATACTTGAAAAAAATCTTTTAAGTATCTTGGCTCCTAGAGAATCAAATTTAAACTGTGGTACACCATTTGGAAGATAATTTACGTGGAAACACCCGTTATTAAAATCGACCGAAAAATCAATTTTTTTTTTTGATTTTCGGGTTTAGAATGTCATGAAATTTCGAGAAAACGTGAAAAAAGTGGGTGTCAAAAAAATGTCTATCTGTCTGTCGGCCTGTCTGTCTGTATGTAAACCTTATTACTTTTTAACGGAATGTCCGATTTAAAAAAATTCTTTTACCAAACGATTGAGGACTTTCTCCATTTGTGCCATATCAAATATGGTTAACATTAGAGTAGGGTAAGGGGGGCAAAACTTTTAGAGACATCTTACTTATTATTTAAAGTAGGACAAAAAAAATTACACAAGTAGAAATAATGTTTAATTCCCTACAAAAACATATGTGATTATTTTTATCGTAGGGCTATTAGTTTCCGTTTAGTTAAATAAATTTTAATATATATTTACATTTTTGATTTAATGTCAAACTTTGACACTAAAATTTCAATCATAGGTAAGATAACATTTCGGCCAGAAAAACAATCCGATAAAGTTCTTTTTGTTTTTTGTTTTTTCAAAAAAACAAAAGGAAATGGTCCAAAAATACAGGAAAAGGAAGTATTCGTAAAATACGAAAACAAGAAATCTGGCCAAAGTCAGTTTGATATCTATTTTATGAAGGTCTTCATTGTTCCACCCGTCTAGAAAAGGTACCTTTTCTTTTCTCTGGTACCCTTTTCATATTTTTTATTTATGGGCCCGACAAAAATGAATTAAGGTCCCCGGAGACCCATTTTAAAAGTGATATTGGTGAAAATATCGGTTAAGCTAAATGTGGGTTAAAACTTTAGTGCATAACACGTTTAACTTAATCGTAATATAAAAAATTATAAATAATATTTGGAACACGACTAGATCCGTCTAAATAATATACAATTATTAATTTATTTATTACTAAACTTTTGTGTTTTATTCGCTGACAAAATTTTGTACACCTTTAGGAGGAAATCTTCAAAGATTTACTCCAGATTACCTCCAAAGATTACCTCGAGTGTTTAAGATTTCCTCTGTGGTTAACCTCGGATTTATTGCTAAAATGATTTTTTTTTTAATAAAAATGGCCTCAGACAAAAAAAACTACGTATTTTTAAAAATGGCCAGCATTTTTTTAAATACCTAAACCCTAAACAAAAAGAAATAGTGATTAAATAAAAAAAGCCTTTTTGGGATGCTTTAGTTGAAGATTGGTTATATAATATATTTAAAGCGCTTTTGAAACGCTGTGGATATAATAATAAAAATTATTATTATTATATATCATGAAAAACCTTATAACCAAGGTATAATTAAAACATCCCTAAAAGCCTTAAAGTAGGTCACGTCCGATGGCTCGGGTACATCCCCTAAGTATTCTAGGACCAAAACGAATATATTATACGAATACGAATATATTATAAACGAATATATTATAAAAATATGTAAATAACCTCTCAAAACTCTCATTTAAACCATTTATCATTATCTCTCGCATTTGTTACTAATTTTCTTTTTTTTTTAAATACTTGGACTCCAAGTCTTTTCATAATACTTGGACTCCAAGTCTTGGAGAATACAAGAAGAAAGAAGACGGAGTATAAAAATTTAAAAACAGATTTTTTTCTAGGAATGACAAATTCAAATAAAATTATTATTTTAAAGGTTGATTCTACTTTAAAAACCAACAAGTTTCAGCTGTACACAAAGGAACTATGTTTATCAAGACTTTTTTCGTATTTTATGAAGAACCGTCCCTTATCTTTTTATGCCCTATTTCTAAATCACCCTGTATAAGATTTTTTTGCGTATATACCTTTAAAAAATGTTATTGTTATCTTTCTTCATCAGCAATTTTTAGTAAATCCTTCAACCAAAGAAATTTTACCTCAAGAAGGAACATGATGAAATCTACCGTATGCTTTGTTTGAAGCTTTACCAACTACGGTGAGGGGCTGGTGGGGAGTGACTATTGTTTACACTTAGTACGCGTAAAGAGAGAGAAAGCATGTGTAAACTCACAGTCTAATGTCGTAAAACGACTGACAGGGGTACAGTGTTGCCGATTGGAAACATATACTTTGGATATTTTATTGTAAATTTTAAGAAACATTAGTTCTGTATGAGTTTTATATGAACTAGTAGTTTAATTTTAATAGATTTAAATATACTATATTATTAAACATAATTATAGTATACACAATAAAGTTTTTGCGCCATTTGTAAAGTTTCAAACTTGCTTAACTTTTGATCCGCATCCAAACTGGGTGTAACTTGTCTCATTCTATCAAAAGCCTTATTTAAACCATTCATCCTCCTCTCTCGCATTTGCTGCCAATATTTTCTCTTCATAGTACTAAGAAATGACGAGAGGGGAGTTTAAAACTTTAAAAGCTATTTTTTCCAAGAATAAAAAATACGTATACAGTTTTAAAGGGTGATTCTACCTCAAAAACTATCAAAAAGTTTCTACAGAGATCTTAAATAAGCTAAAGCCGTTTAAAACGGCTGTAATTTTAGGAACTATATATAATAGGACTTTTTTGATATTTTTTATGCTCTATTTCTAAATCACCCTGTATAATATTTTTTGCGCATATACCTTTAAAAAAAGTTATTGTTATCTTTCTTCATCAGCAGTTTTTAGTAAATCCTTCAACGCTGAAATATACGTTTGTGCCATTTGTAAAGTTTCAAACTTGCTTAACTTTTGTTCCGCATCCAAACTGGGTATAACCTGCCTCAATCTATCAAAGGCCTCATTTAAACCATTCATCCTCCTTCTCTCTCTCGCATTCGCTGCCAATCTTCTTCTCTTCATAATACTAGGAGATGACGGTCGGTCTCTAACACTATTTTTTCTCCTTCCGCGCGTACTTTTTCTGACTGCATTCAAAGTAATCGACTTGGTATCGTTATTGTTGTTAAATTGATTTCTTTTCAGTGTAAAAAAGTTAAAATTGCCATAAGTATACTTTTCTTGCTCGGATAACGAGCTTAGTTCACTTGTTGCTGATATAAAACTATCGTAAGTATTGACGTCGTAGATTTCAGGATTTTTTACGTCTTCTTCGCCAGTTTTGAACATGCTGTAGTAGTTTGGTTGAAATTCATCTTCTTTTTTTATGTACTGAAGATCGCTTTGACTTGATATGGTGTCATATTGGGTGTAATATGTTTGCATTACGTCCATGGTATGTTATTTGCGGTTTCTACGGTGCCAGAAAAATCTTATTTCAACTCAAAAAGTTTTACTTTTGAGTAAACAATATTTTATTTTTATTTTCACTTGAAAACGTATTTTTTCATCTAAACATTTTCCATTAACACTAGGAAAAGTAGTTGTTTCTCTCAAATTGATGTTATTTTAGACAAAAAAGTGTTTTTCGACACGAAAAAAAGTTTATTTCACCAGGAAGTGTTACTTTACCGAAGGACCTCGGTAATGGCCTTTTGTATAACTTTTGTTTTCAATAAACTACTTTAAATTAAAAAATATATATCACTCGGAAATGTCTTACTTTTACGACAAAAAACTACAGTTTTTTGCACTAGTGTTTGCTTTTATTTCACCGGGAAAAGTGTTATTTTATCCCGAAAAATGTTCACTAAAAAGTATTATTTCACTCGAAAATGTCTTAAATGTGTTTAATTTCACTTCAAAAGTCTTTATAGGAAAAAAATAATAAAATTTTAATTTTCACTTGCAAAAGTCTTCATATTTCATCCGGAATAATTTTATTTCACTCGAAATAGTGTTATTTGATAATGCTATTTTACTCGGATTTATACAAAAAAAAAATATTTCACTTGAAAATTTATTGTTCTTACAAAAAAAAAGAATAACTACACTTTATTTTTTATTACTCCACTGGTTTATTTTTTACACTACTGTTATTTTTTTCCGTAACAGTGTTATATTACCCAAAAAAGTATCGACTTAAAAAAATCTAATATTTCACTTGATTTTTTTAAATAAATTTTTAATTATATTTTCTTCTTCGTTAATTTTATTTACTTCACTTTATTTTCAGCACCAAAAAGTTTTTTTTCGAGTTTCACAATTTTGAAATTAAAGGTGGTTGTTGACCTAATGAGGAAGTGTGTGTTAAGGAAGTTCAGGGATGATACTGACCTGTTTGTATGATAGTCGCGTGCCCTCTTACCACCACTAATTTTTGTTGATGCAACACCCGATATAAGGGCCGTAATAAAGGGGTTTTTATTGACCATATGCTGCAACAGATGGAGTAGGATTTAGGATTTTTGTATTTATGATTATTTTTTTAATGATTTGTTTTTACCTGACAATTCTTCGGAAGCAAGTTTATTATAATTTTCCAATTTTCTGGACTTAAAGAAGTTCTAGCAAAAAAAAAACTTGCTGATACATTATGTGATATTTTTTAATTTTTGGAACCGAAATAAGTGTTGAAAATATTTCACTTGTTGATACTTAGTCATACTCAAATAAAAGGGCACATGTATATAGCTGAACTTAATTTTGTCCTAATCTATTGATTAATTAAATAAACTGATAGTAATATTTTATTACATCGGCACTTAGTACTTTTAAGAGTGCCAATCAGGGCCGTAGCGAAGAAGATTTCGTGGGTTGGAGAGGGTCATAAATTACAATTTTTTTAGCCTAAAAATGCAACATTTTTCTTCGACAAAAAATTATTGACTAAAAAAAAGGTCCCCACCATTTCCTGAAATATACAACTTTTGAATTTGAATCGATGAAATATTCAACTTTTTTGATTTCAAGCCAGGTGGGGTAAAGTCCCCCCATCCCCCCATAGTTACGGCCCTGGTGCCAGCCTTACTTCGCCAAAAAGTTTAAATTTTTGACCATGTTTTTTCACATTTCTCGACGTTTTGGACCTTTCTAAGTAAAATCCAGCAAAAAAAATGCGTCCGTCTATAATAATAATAATAATAATAATATTTATTGAGAAAAAAAATACAATTCAATAAATATGCTATAGGCACAGAAATGTCTAGCATTTGAGCGTGCCGTGCCGTGCCGTCTATCTGTCTGTAAACTCTATAACTCCATTTCTAGAAAAGAAATCGACGAGCGGTTTTTTCATATTGTTTCTTATCACCTTTTCAAGAGCTAATTAGATTTTGGGGGTAAACGATTGGTGGTAAGAGGGTAAAACTAAGGACACTAAATCTGTGGCGCAGCCACTAGATAACTGAACGAGAGTTTACAGATTTAGTCTCCTTAGGTAAAACTTCTATATTTAGCGTTTTTTGCACAAAAATAAACTTTAGGTAGAAACAATTTTTTTATTTTTACTTTCAAATTTACAGATTCATCATAAACAAAAAGTTTATAAAAAACAAAACAGACTTGGCAAGAAGGAGGTCTTATAATTTTTAAAAACTTATGTAGTTTTTACGTCGTAAGGGAAAGACAAACATGAATTTTCAGTAACATTCGTGAAAAAATTTAAAGCCATCTGACTTCCTTTAAACTGTTTTAAAACATTTAAAAAAGGTACAAGTTTTTGTTTAGGATTTCAAGTCGAGTTTTGTTTAAAGGTTTTTTACTTATTTTACATTTTTTATGCATTTTATATCAATCCAAACGAAAATAGGCTATTTCAAATAGGCTTCGGAAGTCTGACTTCCTGACGATATTGAACTCGATTGACCTGATAATTAACAGGTGCTATCCATGTGACAGGTGATTTTTTAAATTGTTAAACTAAGATCTTATAAGATTCCCCACATAGAAATTCCTTCTACTAGTTTATTCTAAAATTAGTAAAATATAATATATTATATGTATATTAGGGTGGACCTCATTTTTTTTATTGTTTTAAATGGGCAGTTTGAAATATATTTATTCTGGTGAATATGGAACATCCTGAAAATATGAGGGTGATCAAATTTTACCCGTAAAATGGTGAAATTACGCAAAAATAGTAAAATATCGTTGAAAATGGGCTGTACTTTTTGTATCAGTGGACAATTTAAAAGCCTTGAAATCTAAATTTGTTTCTTTTAAAGGTAGAAAATTATGTGCCAAATTTCAAAATAATCAAGATTCTATCAGGTGCCGAAAATCCGCCAAAGTTGCCTCTAAAATACTAAATTTGACAAATTTCCACCATAAATCTGAGAAACGCTAAAGAAACATTTAAAAAAACATGTCAGTCTGGACTTAATTTTATTTAATGTATATTAATAATATTAAGTAATTTAATAAAAACAAAATGGACTAAGCGCCAAATAAGAGCACCCAAAAAGGCCTCTTATTTGGCGCTTAGCTCGTTTTGTTTTTGTCTAATTATTCTATATTATTAATGTGCATTAAATACAACTAAGTCCAGATTGATATATTTTTTTAACTCTTTTTTTAGCGTTTCTCACATTTATGGTGAAAATTCGTCTTTACTGTTTTTAGGCCAACTTTGGCCGATTTTCGACACCTGATAGAATCTTTTGATCATTTTGAAATTTGGTACATAATTTTGTACACTCAAAAGGAAAAAGTAAGATTTCAAGGCTTTTAAATTTTCCACTGATACAAAAAGTTCAGTGCATTTTCAACGATTTTTTTACGATTTTTGCGTAATTTTATGATTTTAGGGGTCCAATTGGGACCCGTAGAGAAGATTAATAACCCTTACATTTTTTAGGATGTTCTAGATACACCAAAATGAAAATTTTAAAACAATAAAAAAATATAGGTCCACCCTAATTTATATACATGTCTCTCGCACACTGAACCTGAACCTAAGTTAGGTTGCGTTTGTATCTCAGTAAAATCTTATGATGGATTTTGTTAGTCATAAAATATTCATGTGTTATGGTTAATTAAAAACTAATGCTAAAAAAAACAATTTGTCCTTTTTAGTAACTTTTAATAAGTTTAAAACAATTATTATAATACATTTTTAGCCTTTTATTCAGACTTACACTGGCTCAAACCGATTCAAAATCAACATGAAAAAACATAAGGAATGGCTTCTATAATGTCTGATAAGCGTTATGCATTTACCGTCGAAGCTCCTGAAGAACTTCTTAACATTCTGTCCAAACTACGCGCTAGGGTATTGCAAAAAAACACATTTTTCTATTTTTTCATATGCACCCCTCCTATGTTTTCAATTGAAAAACTATGCTTGCATACCAAATTTCAGGTTACTTGAACATTTTTTGACCCCCGCCCAACTTAGTTATATTAATGAGGTATTTGTATTGTTTAATTTCTGACATTGTTACAGTTTTAAAGACACACCAAGCCGTAAAGATATGTAATGCTACGCATTCTACTATATACTATTTATAGTGAATTTTTTCTGAAAAATAATTTTTTCGTTTAAAAAAAAAAAATTTTTTTTTTTTGAGAAAAAATTGTTAATTTCAATTGAAACAACATAGAAGGGGTGCATATGTAAATTTAGAATTTTTTTTTGCTAACCCTACTACGCGCGAAGGGATTTAGAATAGAATAGAATAGAATAGAATTTATTTCTGTAACAGGATACAAAGTATATTACATACGTCAAAAAGGTTAATTAATTTTAATAAAATTAACTAACAACGATAATTTTAATCTTAAAATGTAATAAATAAATAAAAATGGTAATTTTTTTCACGAATTAATAGACAGACATAGACATTTACAAAACAAATTAAAAATATTAAAAGTTTTATAAATATTAAAAAACAAAAAAAAAACAAAAAGGACAAGTTTAAGAGTCTAGGACTCTCTATAGAATTCATCCAGTTTATAATAAGCCTTTTTTTCTAAAAACTGTCTGAGTTGATTTTTAAATTTTCTAGGGTTTTCTATATCTTTTATGTGTGCTGGGAGCTTGTTTAAAATTTTGTGACCTATATAAAAAATTGACCTCTCATATAGAGCAGTTTTGTGTTTTTCACACTTTAGAACTTCGACATTTCGTGTTTGATAGTTACATTTGTTAAGTTCTTCATACATTGCGTAATTGTTTTTAACATATAAAGCGGTTTTAAGTATTAATATGCAGGGTGTGGTTAATATTTTATTTTCAATAAAAATTTGTTTACAAGTTTAAGGTTAAAAAGCAATCTTATAATTCTTTTTTGAGCAATCAATATACGCTCCATATTTGAAGAACCACCCCAAAGTAAAATATCATAGGCTATTCTGCTGTATACTAAAGAATAGTACACATTAAGAAGCGATTTTTGATTTAAGCACGCCTTAAGATTTAGTAGAGCAAAAAAGGAACTATTTAGTTTTTTAATAATTGCATCTGTGTTTTCAGTCCATGATAAATGAGAATCAATAGTTGAGCCCAGGTATTTAGTACTAGTTTAAAAATTTATTGTTTTGTTGTTTATTTTTAATACTGGTTGGTATGGCATCTCTCTTCTATTGCAAAAATTTACACATACGGTTTTTTCAATGTTAATAATTAATCCATTATTTAAACACCCAGTTTTAAATTCCTTTATAACCGTTTGTAGGAGATTTTCTAGTTCTTTGGGTTTTTTTGCAGACACAATTATGGCTGTATCATCTGCAAACATTAACAATTTGCCAACGGATATATAGTTGGGGAGATCATTTGCAAATATTAAAAAAAGAAGTGGACCTATTATGCTACCTTGAACAACCCCAATATCTATTTCGTGTTCATCTGATACCGACCCATTTGCTTGAACAACGATTTTTCTTTTTGTTAGAAAAGATTTAATTAATTCAAGACAAGCTCCCCTGATACCAATATTGGAACATTTTTCTAAAAGCTTTTCCAACTCTATAATATCAAAGGCGATGCTTAAATCAAAAAATATCCCAGCAACATAATTACCCATGTCTAATTCTTTATAAATATAATTTAAACACTCAACACTGGCTGGCTCTGTCGACTTTTTTTTCTCCTAAAACCATGCTGAGCGTTTGTGAATAACTTGTATTTTTCTATGAATTTTATAAGTTTAGTGTATTAAATTTTTTCGAAAATTTTAGAAAAAACACTCAACATGGATATAGGTCTGTAGTTTTCGACATAATTTGGATCGCCTCGTTTGTAAATTGGAGTAATTTTGGCCGTTTTTAATGATGTAGGAAATTCTCTGAACTGTATAACTAGGTTAAACAAAATAACTAGGGGAACTATTATAACATCACTAATTTTCTTTACAAAATCGCTTGAGATTTTATCTACACCACTTGATTTTTTGTTTTTTATTTCCTTGATGGCCGTACGAACGTCCTTTTCGGTAATTTCTGACAAATAGAAACTGTTTTGAACTGTTTCGGGAGATTGGGAGTTTTCCAACTCAATGTGTATATCAGTGTCATCATTTTGTACGGTATTTAATTTTTTACGAGCGGCACTTGAAAAGTGTTTCGCAAATTTTTCAGGTACTTCTTCAGGTTTAATAATTTTTCCTTCCTCTTTGATTTCAATGTTTTTCATTTTGATTTGTGTAGATCTGCCTAGGTTTTTATTTACTATATTCCATACCGCTTTGTTTTTATTTGTTGAGTTTTCTATGATGTTATTGTAGTGATTTTGCTTAGTTTCTCTTAGTAGCTTGATAATCTTGTTTTCGCTTTTGGTAGTAGTTTTTAAAGTTTTCATCATGTATATGTTTTGTTAACCAATGGAGGTTTTTTATATTTGCACTTTCTTGTTTAATGTTCTCGTTTACCCATGACTTTTCATTTTTCTTTGCTTTCTTTTTAACCGACTTTATCGGGCACGTTTTATCTAGCTGTCCAGTGAGTATAAACAAAAAATTTGCGAAGGCACTCTCTACATCCTTACTTTCATAAAGATGGTCCCAGTCTAGGTTTCCTAGAGATGTTTTTATAATGTTGATTTTTTCTTCACTTACATATCTTGTGTTATAGGATTCGGTTTTTTCTGGTTTCGGGCATTTTATTTTAAGTTTTGTAACGATTGAAAAATGGTCAGAAAACCCTGGATGTTTGATAGTACTTTCTATTTCCTTTTGCTGGATATTTGATATTACATAATCAATTGCAGTTTTACTAGTTTGTTCGTTTTTATTTGTAAAAATTCGAGTGTACTGTTTGGTGGTTGTTCTTAGCTGGAAAGACTGTAGCACATCTAATAAAGTTATTGTATCGTTGTTTGGTTTTGCATAGTCCAAGTTGAAGTCACCACAAATCACAACATTTTCACATTTTTTGTATAACATTTCAACAGTTCGAGTAAGAGAGTTTATAAATGTTTTATAATTAGCTTTTTGCGATTTGTATACGCATAGTATGCCCAAATTATGTCTTCCATTTTTTAAATATACACCACAGCACTCAAAATCTAATTGTAATGATTTTATTTTTAAATCCTCAACTTTTTCTATATTATATTTTTCATTTATATATATGGCAACACCGCCTTTTTCCATGGAATCACGGCAATAGTGTGACGATAGCTGATAATTTTCGATTTTTATCATATTTATATGATTTTTTCCTTAGCGCTAATATCTATTACTATAGTAATAAGATAAAAGTCTGTACCTACTATAGTAGGTACAGACTTTTATCTAACAAAATCCATCAGAAGATTTTACTAAGAAACAATCTAAACCTAATTTTGGTTAAAGCTTGCCTAAAGCTTGATGAAGAGCCGTAACTTTAAATAGCTGGATTACTTTTATGTAATCAGTTAATGTTTTTGCTTTTAAGCAAAAACTTTAAAACACTTTTTTAAAATATATTTTTTTTTTTTTTGCTGTCAACCGTATAGCTCGTACAATGTCTCATGAACATTCTGCCCTGAGTGCGCATCAACACAACTCCACTCTGCCCCATCGTTTTTATCATTATTTAGTGATTTTTCCATTGAATTTTGTTTAAAAATGTTTATAAGATGGGGCAGGCCAGTCAGTTGCACACTTAGGGTCGACCCGGTTGGCACACCAACCTTCCAGGAAGGTTCCTGAAACATAACATCGGTTATATTCCATAGTTTCACATTGCATATAGATCTCGTTACGTTTCTGCGAGTAATTTGGAAGGTTAAATTGTTCGCTAGTGGGCTGTGTGTTACGTTTCAGGAAGATTAGGTCCCAGGTATGTTTCAAGAAACAGACCGGAAATTGATGGCACGTAAGGGCATATCCACAGGCTCGCATAACAACACAGTACATAACAATGCGATGCCGTGATTGGCTTGATGTGCCGCCATGTATCTTGTAAGCCAATCATGGCATCGCATTCTTGTTTTATTTTCTTGCATAAATGCAAGCTTCTGGATAAGCCTTAACTTAAAACATGCCAGCGTTTTGGTTAAAATTTTTAAGTAATATTTAAAAAAAATAAAATGTCAAAGGGTTAAAAATTTTGTAAATCGTATACAAATACGCACAAATGTAAATAATAATATTGTGAAATTTTGTAAAAAAATTACAATAATATTATCTTTTACATCACATTTGTAAGATTTAAATTTTTTTTAACCATTTGACATTTTCTTTTTTACATTGAATTCTGACATTTCGACTAAAAAGGATTGCCAAGTTTGATCCAAGGCACCTTGATTAAATATTTAATTGATAACATTGTAATGCAACCTTGCAGCTGTCTTTTAGGAAAGTTACTTAGATATGTTATGTTTCTGGAATCTTCCAGGAAGCTAACAAATGTAATCTTTCAATTTGCCAACGCTTGGAAGGTTTCAGGAAGGTAATTTGGGAAATGTTATAAAAATGGAATGTTGAATGTCTCATGATCATGAGACATTGTAACATGTTACAGCAGTAGAGCTGCAGCTCTACTGCTTTTACTTTATGCGTCCTTTTATATTGTCAACAAATTAAAACAAAAACTAAATATTCTAACGGTCATTTTTTTTTTAATTGAATACATTTCCTAAATTACTAACTCATAATATAAGGGGTTGAAATTGCAGTAAATAAAAAGGGATTAAAAATACATATTCATGATATCGCACATCTTCATCTTATCGCCGTCTATCATCTCAAAAGTTAATTGCTCCATCTGTCATTTAGAATTTATAGGTAGTAGTAGATAGTAGAGTTTTTGAATTATACTCTTCGTTAGTTTTAGAAAGTCTTTTTTTTTTTTAATAAACCCCCCTAATAAAAACCTCGTTAAATTTTTACAAAAGAATACTTTTCTCTGCATCTACGTAGAAGTTCTATAAAAAAATCAATATCAATCAATATATTCAAAAAACAAAAAAATAATAAAAAAAAACAAAAAGTTTTTACCCCATTTAACTCATTACCAGTGTCGGACTGGTGGCTGGTGAGATTTGTAATCTAGGAGCACCCAAGTGTAAAATCTTTTTTTCCCTCACAATTTTTTTTTTTGACAAAAAAAGTCCATCATCCCCAAGAAAGAATTTTTACCCCTGCCAGAAATTTCGATGACTAAAAAAATAAAAAAAAACTCATCAGTTAAGTCATCACCCCCAAAAATAATTTTTACCCCTGTCAGAAATGTCGATGACTAAGAAAAAGGCCCCCCAAAAGTGAGGGGGGCGTAAGATTTTTCTCACTATCTCACCTGTCCAGTCCTTCACTACGCTTTACCACTGCAAGGTTTTTACCAAAAACAATCCCATCCTAGAAGTTTGGATAAAGAATCTATGGTCAAAATTTGAAGTCTTAAGCACAGAGCATTCTCCAGTTATCGTGGTCACAAATTTCTTGGACAGATAGACCGACAGACATACAGGGAATTATCTTTCTTTCATAAAAAACATCAAAAAAATAAATGTTTTTATTTTTTTTTACTAATGCACACGGAAAAAAATCAAATCTATATTCAAGAATAATCATATACTTAAAATTTTACACTTATTCTATGTATAATATTTTTTCCATGGGTATAACAAATATTTGAAGCCAATAAACTCTTATACTTGTTTTCCAAACATAGTTATAGTCACTTTAAGTAATTTTTTATTAAAAAAAAAGAATAATTTGTCTTATGCGGTTTTATGTATATTTAAGATACACTCTTAAAAAGTGAATAAATTCATTAGCGAAAAAGAAGCTATTTTTAAAATGTGACGCATATAACAAAGGTTCTGAATCGTTTGGTAAAATATATGTTTTAACATTTTTTTTCATATTTTCTAGCCGTAACGTTTCATGACATCCTAAAACCCAAATTGCAAAAATACATTTTTTTATTTTTCGGCGTTCCACCCGTAAAAGTCTCAGAAAAAGTACACTATCTATGACTGATAGCCTTAACATTTGAATATCGTATGCGATGAGTATAAAATAGATTGCGAAGCTTACTTTAAGAAAGAATAGGGTAGACCTCCCCACTACTAAGGGTGGACACGCGTGCAGACACGTGCCTGCGACATAAGGTGTTTTGACTTAAAGAACTAAGGCAGATGCCAATACACAGAGCCGTGTTTAACTTTTTTTGGGGAAAGGATTTATATTTCTTGCAACAAAACAGATGTTTATTCCGGGACAATCATTGTAAACTTACTTGAACATCTCAAATAATTATTAATTTATTTTAAGTGGGTGAAAACCCCTTTGAAAGATTCGAGGACAAATAAATATCCCTATAATGTAGGGATATACAGAGCGTGTCAAAAGTCCGCCTCCCCCCTTTAACTATTGAACGAGTTAAGATATCAACTTGAAATTTAAAACGCTTAAATGACAACCCAAATAATTTTTTGGTATATATTTAACCCCTTCCACTCCAGCTGGGTTTTCAAGGTACAGGTCCCTATAGCAGATTAAAATGTGTACGGAAAATCCTGTAAACACATATCCAACTGTGGATATTGTGGTAAATTTTGCTATACCTACAAATATCCATACGTGGATAGCGGAAGGAGTTAATAAGCTTAGGGGGCAAAATTGAGACAGGGGGGTAGGGAAAGTTCAAGTATTACGTAACGCAAATTTTGATCATTTTCGACCCCCCCCCCTCTTGTAACGCTATTTTCCTATTCCATTGACATGGACGTAACACTGCAAAATGACACCCGCGTGACGTAATACTTAAACGTTCCCGTAGGTGGATTTTTTTTTAATTAGAAAGGGGGGGCATGTAATGCGTAATTTTAAAACTTATAAAATAAAATTCTCTGCACACTTATTTTTTTATTTTTTCGAAGCAATTTTTGGGGGTTATTTTGAACCCCCAAAAATGGAAATTTCAAAAAATAAAACAATTTTTGAAAAATGGTTTATTTCATGATGATAGTTTTAAATAATATAAATAAAAATTTTCAAAAAAAATCTTATAATATCGTATTTATCGTATTTAAAAAAAAATGAAAAATGAAAACCTTAAAAAAACATGTTTAATGAATTAAAAAATATATGGTCTAATAGAGAATTTTATGAGCTTTAAAATGATGTATGACCCCCTTTCCAATTAAGAAAATGTTCCCCTACCCCCTGTCTCAATTTTGCCCCCTAATCATATCAAATATGAAAATATCAAAAAATTATTTGGGTTATGTTATTTAAGCGTTTTAAATTTTAAATTGATATTTTAAGCCGTTCAAAAGTTAAAGGGGGGCGGACTTTTGACACTGTGTATAACGTTCGTTCCAAAACTCAATCCCCCCCCCACCCCCCTCTTAACTTTTGAACGAGTTGAGATACCGACTTTAGTACACTTAAATAAGACAAAAACTATCTTTTAACATATATTTTCAGCTATTAAAATGTGGACAGGGGTGCATGGGGGGACATTTTCTTAAATACAAAGGAGGATCGTGTAATACATTATTTTAAAGCTTATAAAATTCTCTATTTAACCATATAGTTCTTAATTTAAAAAAAAAAAAAAATTGGGGGTTTAAAATGGGGTTGAAAATGGACATTTTCGTCAAAATTTCCTTAACACGTTCACTGCCGACAACCCATCTGGTGGGTTTTATATCTATACCTTTAAACTAATTTTAATTGATATAAATAGAAATTTACAAAAAAAAATCTTAAAGAGTCGGATTTTTTAACAAAAAAAATGAAAAATTAAAACCTTAAAAAAATGTTTAAAAAAATTAAAATTACACAGGGTTATTCAGAAATAATAAATTTAAGGTGAGTTTACGTTAAAATATATAAAAAAAGAGCCTATTTGGATGTTGTTTTAAATGGAAATGGGGTCGTATTCCTCTTTAATTGCAATTTTCTCGAAAACGGTTGACTCTACGTTGTTACATAAAGAGTACCTTTTTATGTATTTTTAAAGATTAAAATTTTATTGAGAAAATGTCAAAAATTTACGGATAAAAAAGTTTGGGGCAAAAAAGTGACATCGACATTTCGCACGTCCCTGGTTAAAATTACGAAACAAAAATTACAAGAAATGATAGCCTTTATCAATGTTTAGGTATGTGTAAAAATTCGTTAACGTGGTTTTTAGGGTTCTAGAAATATTAAATAAAAACTACTTTTTAAATGTACCCTTAGGAGGGTTGTAGCTCCCTTAGGCCTCATTTCCGGACCAACCTTTACAGGAACATTTTTTTATATTTTTAAACGTAGAATCACCTCTTAAATTTCCTGAACTTATTTCTGACTAACCCTGTATAGAGAAGTATATACCTTGTAGTCCAGTTTATATCATCAGGATTTTACCAGCTCAAAGTTGATCGAAAAATAAAGGTAGTTTGTTCAATAAAACATAGTCGAATTTTGCTTCCTTTTTGATGTACAGCGTGTTAAATTCGGTGTTGAAGAAAATAAATTATTTTAAATAATTTTCTATAATTCAATAATAAAAAAAGGTAGCCTTCAGAAATTTTGCATAGTTTTTTTTTTGTATTTAAATATTGTTATAATTATTTTATTTAGAACCCAGAGGCGTGCGTACGGATTTTCTCAAAAATACATACTTTATTTAATAAAACGTACGCCACTGATTTGTTTAAAACACCAAATTCAAAGAGGATTTCTAATTCAATTTAGAAACTTTTTTGTGTCTTATAATTTTTTGATAACTCAACTCTAAAGAAAAAAAATATTAAAAAGCCAATTACTGAATATATGAATAAAAAACACTCCACTCAGTACTGAGTTCAAAATAAATTTATTTTACTGGAGGTCGTAGAAACTTGAAATATGGTATGGAGGGGTACAATGAAAAACAAAAATTAACAAAACCAAAAAACAATTATTTAAAATAATTTATTTTCTTTAACACCCTGTACATCAAAAAGGAAAGGAAGCAAAATTCGACTATGTTTTAGATTAGATTAATTTAGATTAGATTAGATTAGATTAATTTATTGGTGCCTTCAAATTTCTAAAAATTCTTACACAAGTCATATAAAATACAAAATATTCAAATTGCAAATTCAAATTACAAATACATTTACATTTAAAAAAAAAAAAAAAACTGATATATTACCATTTGGTAAAATCCAGCGTGTCCATGGATGCATCCATATATTCCTCCACAGAGTAGAAGCAGAGCCTGCACAACATAGAGCTCACCAAGCTTTTAAACTTTTTTAAAGGCAGATCTTTGTAACTGTCTGGTAATTTGTTAAAAATACTTATATCTGGACTATTCTTTTGAGATTTAACATATTTGAAGGATTTATTTTTTAATAAAAATTCCTTATTTGCTGAGCTGGTAGGGTAACTATGTTTATTTGTGAACGTTTCATACTTTTTAAAATTATTTTTAATGTCAAGCAGTGTTTGAAAAATATAAATGCAAGGTAAAGACATGATACCAAACTTAATGAAAGAAGATCTACAATGGTCATTGTATTTTAGGCCAGCAATTATTCTGACGCATCTTTTTTGAAGAATAAATATTCTGTTTGAGCTTGTACTGTTACCCCATAAAATGGTACCATAGCTTATAAGTGAGTGAAAATTAGCATGGTAAGTTGTTAAAAGGATGTTTGTATTCATTGTTTTATTTAATTCTCTTATTAAGTATGTGACACTTGAGAGTTTTTGGGCCAGGTAGTCTACATGGACTGTCCATTTGAGAGAGTCGTCGATAAAGATACCAAGCAGCTTGACTGAATTGTTGCAGGTTAAATTTTGGTTGGTAGAAATTAATAGGTTTTGAGTTTTTGCCTTATTTAATTTTAGTTTATTTGAGTTAAACCAATTTTCCATTTTATTTTTTAGTATTTCACTGTTACCTTCAAGGGTCTCAATATCTTTATTTTTGTTGATCATAGACGAATCGTCTGCAAAAAAAATTGTTTTTTCTGGTTCTAAACAGAAGGGCAAATCGTTGATAAATAATAGGAACAATATAGGGCCCAATATGGACCCCTGGGGGACCCCTATATTGATCTCTACCATTTCTGATAACATATCATTATAAAAAACGCATTGCTTTCTTTTTGTAAGATAAGATGAAAAAAGTAACAGTGCCATACCATGAATCCCAAAGTGTTTCATTTTTTCCAACAGTTTTGGATGGGGGACGCAGTCGAACGCCTTGGTGAGGTCGAACAAAGTTATATTACTATGCTCGCCCCCCTCAAGGCCCTCCACTACATCCTCCAGTAGTTTTGAGATGGCTTGAATCGTCGAACGACCCCTGCGGAAACCAAATTGCCGTTCGCTAAACATATTACTCGCTTCTAAAAAAGTAATTAGTCTAATATTAATTAGTTTTTCTAGTACTTTGCCAAATATTGGTAGTATTGATATAGGACGAAAGTTATTTGTATTGTTGTGGTCTCCTTTTTTAAATATCGGGATCACCTTAGCCAGTTTAAAAGCGTCAGGAAAAACTCCCTGTTCAAGGCACAAGTTAAATAGTTCGGCCAGGGGAAATTTTATTATATCAGCCGTGTTTTTTAAGTGACTTGAATTTAATTCATATATATCACTAGAATTTGAATTTTTCAAGGCAAGGATTGTATTATATACTTCGCTTGGGCTTACGGGGTTTAGAAATAGGCATTTTTTATTTGATGGAGCCTTTTTAAGATAATCTTTGTAGTTTACATTTGAGTCAGGGATGGAGTCAATTAAATTATCTGCAACCGAGGAAAAAAAAATGTTAAATTCATCATGCGTAATTTTTGAGCCAGGTTTTGTTTTTCTTGGCTTATGCGATTCAATTAATCTCCATGTGTCCCTACTTTTATTTTTTGAATTTTTTAGATAGTGTTCATATGATTTTTTCTTGTGAAAAATAATTTGTTTTTTGTATTCTAAACGTAATTTTTTATATTTTTCTTCATCCTTTTGTAGTCTGGTAGTGTTTGCTTTAATTCTCAAGCAAGATACTTTATCACGCAAATCAAATAAAAACTTGTTAAACCATTTAACCGGTGGTTTACCGCTATTTATACATTTTTTTAAAGGAAAACACTCCTCTACTGAAGATTTGTATCTGTTTATTAGGATATTAGAAAGAAAATTTACATCTTTAATGGTACTAAAAATCTGCCAGTCAGCATTTGCCATTTTTTCACGAAATAAGCTTATCCCGGAAGTATCCAACCTTCGCCTGAAGGAGAATTCCGCCCGAGGCCTTTGGTAGTTTTTGAAAATTAAAAATTGGCCAAGGTGATCCGATATGCAGGGGTCTACGACACCGGTTGCTACTTCTGTGTTATTGTAATTGGTTAAGATATTATCTATACAAGAAGATCGCTGTTTTATTCTGGTCAGATCAGATATGGTTATCTTTAGATTGTAGGATTTTATCAAGCTGCTTAGTTCCTTAAGACGATTTGTTTCATTGTGGGTTTTTAATCTGTTAAAGTGAACATTAAAATCGCCCAGAATAATAATTTTTAAAAACTTACCAGCTAAATCTTCTAAAAGCCCCTCAAACCTGCTTAGAAAGATGTCAAAGTTACCCTCGTAGGGTCTATACACAGCAATAACTGCACACTTAAGATTGGCAAGCTCTACGGCACAGAATTCTGCATTCATTTCTGAACAGAACTGTAGAACATCTAGTGGTTTGCAAGGAATGTTTTCTTTAGCATATAAGGAAACGCCTCCATGGACACGCTTGGACCTACAATAATACGAAATTAATTTATAATCATTTAAAACAATTGATTTTATTTTTTCTTCGTCAACAATCCAATGTTCAGAAAAACCAATTACATCAAATTTATATTTTTCTAAAAACAGTTCAATTTCATCAAGTTTGTCATTGATGCTTTGTATATTCAAGTGAAACATACTTAGTTTGGATTCTTGAACCGATTTATCAGACAAACTACCTTTATTTTTCCATACAATATAAGTGGGGTTGTGAGGTAAGGTACTGCCTTTCAAATCCCTGCGACCAATGGGATCTATTGTAAATCAATATAATACAATATAAGTGTTATTTTTTATCCACAAACCTTCGACTCGTAAAATCCTGATGGTATAAACTGGACCACCCTGTAGAGAATTTTATAAGCTTTAAAATGACGTATCACACACCCCCCGTGCCATTTAAAAAAATGTCCCTCCATGCCCTGAGCTGAAAATATCAAATATATGCAAAAAGATAGTTTGGGTTGTCTTATTTTCAACAAGACAACCCAACTTAATAAGTGTTTTAAAAAAGTCGATATTACAACTCGTTCAAGAGTTAAGGGCGGGGGGGGGTTGACTTTGGACCGCACTGTATAGGTATTATATATTTCCCTACTATAGTACGGGAAAGCACTTTTTCGCTCTACTTTTTTGCTCTAGTGTGAAAAAGTACAACTTTCCAAATGCAAATGCGTTACCAGAGCCGTAGCTTGAAAAGTTGTATATTTCATTGATCCAAAACAAAATTTGTACCTATATTATGGATTCAAGATACAAATGTTGCATATTTGACAAAAAAAGTTGCATATTGCAGTGATTCAGACAAAAGTTGTATATTGCAGGGATTCAAAATACAAAAGTTGGATATTTGACTTAGGGGTAAAAAATTTTTACTCTGGTAGGTACAAATTTTCACAGAAAAAGCTTTTTTGCAGGTGAGGACATTTATTTTTTTACTTGTACAATTTTCACGGAACAAAGCTTTTTTGGAGGTGAGGACTTTTTTCTAGTCATTAACTTTTTTGTGGAGGAAAAAAGTTGTATTTTTAGGCTAAAAAAAGTTGTAATTTTTGACCTTCTCCCCCCTCTCACAGAATCTTCTTCGCAACAGGCCTGCGCGTGACGAACAGTGCTACTTTACGCACGCTTTTAAGAAAATAACCTTTGCGTGGCTGTAGTCGGTTAATAAAGCTTTTTCGCGCGGTAAATGCCCAGTCATGAATAAAAGCAAGATAATTTAATAAATCTAAGATAAGAATTGCTGCTCATCTCGTTCAATAATATCTCTAATTACAAAACCAATCTGGGCGCTGATTAATTGCAATAAACTTCAAAAAAGTTTACATTTAGTTCTTCAGTTGCGTATTTGTGGAATTGATCATTACGTACTCGCACATTAAATAAAGTAATTGCATATATTTTTGCTTATTTAACTTTAAGTCCAGTAGTCCAGTAGGAATTTTAAGGAAATTTTCTATATGGACCCACATGGAAATTTCCAGATAATTTAGAGAATCTGTCGGAAATTTCCTAGTGATTCCATGTGGGAAATTTCTACCATATAGGGGAGAGTGGGTATGTTTCGACCAGTGGGAGGATTCAACCATTTGATTTTATTTAAAAACTATTTAAATTTTGCGTGCTTCCAGTTGTGCTAACTAATAAGTTTAGTGGCTATAGTGCCTAGTTTGGTCAAATTCGGAAAGGTCTAAGAAAAACTACGAAAAAATAAATTTTTTGTGAAAATCAGGTAAGGTTTTGGTTCTACAGTTTTTTATTGATATTTTTCTAGTGCTAAAATCTATTTAAAATCGGTTTTATATGATTAAACAAGTGTTTTATTGGCTTCATTTTCATGCACTGAACCTAACCTAATTCGTTTATTTTACCGGGTATCATCATATTATTTAAAATATGAGCATATAGGGATGATTCGACCACTGGATGGAACATTCGAAAAATTAAAATAATAGGTATGAAAAATCTAATCCGTTTTTTAGTTTTCCAATATACTTTAAATATTGGTTCGTATTTTCAGATTACCTACTACTTACTAGGTAGTTTTGTATTGTTTTTTTTTTGATATTAGTTAAATAGTTTCTGGTTCCTTTTAATATTAGTCTAAAATTATTTATTCATGTTCTAGTTATTTTTAATAAAACATTAATAATTTTTGGTTCATTTTAATGTTGGTTCTATATTTTTATAACTATATTAGAACTATATTATAAAGTTTTAATAATAAATTTTAAATATTTTAATAAAATTTATAATTTTATTTACCCTGGTTTAATCATCCCCACCATCAGGTTAAAACCTCCCACCCTAGAGGGATGTTTCAACCAAATGTAACTATTTTAATTTTAATTTATAAAACTAATTATTCTTTAAATTAATACAACTTGTACTATATTATTTAATAGAAAACATATTAAATTATAGATTGGTATAAAAAAATAAAATAAAATAATTTATTAAATATTTTATAAAACGATTTAAACATTAAGAGGTCGAAACATCCCCACTCTCCCCTAGGTTTTTGTCGCATTTCCTAGTGGTACCATACATACAAGTTTCTTCAAATTATGGGGAATCTATAGGAACTTTCTCACATGTTATTATACCCACGTTTCATATAGAGATGTGGAATCAGAAGGTTTTAGCGCAGCATGAAAAGTAGTCTAGCCTGTGGTCTGAAGGATCCCTGAAGAGCAAAAATCTATTGAAATCCTCGGAAAATCGTATAATATGCACAATTTGCACTGCAAGTTATAATTTTTTTATTACAAACGTCGCGACGTGTCGGCGAGAAGCAATTTCTGCGTGGTTTCATATTAAAACCACGTGGAAAATTACAATGTGGAAATAATACAAAATTTCTGTAAAAAATGTGTGGGATTCAAAAGAAGATTTCCCAAAAATGGAAACGGTAGGAAATTTTCTATAGTGACCTGAAGGTTTTGAAATTTATTTAGGGTTATTTGTGATAAACACTCGTTTCAACTAATATTAAGGCTACTTCAGGGCTAAAAAGACATAAAAATTATAAAACCTTTTAGACATAACTTGGACATTATAGACTGATTTTTTGGAAAAAAATGTATATAAACAAAAATAAAAGAAATTAATAAATTAAAAACTTACCTAAATTATTAAATATGCATTAAAACAAACAAATTAAACAAAAACATTACATCAACAAACAAAATACACTGGACATTTTTCAACAGGAGAATCCACACTGTAGAACAATTAATTACTGAAATTTTTATAAAAGTATGTATCTATAAATTTGGATAAAGTGTTGTTCCAGTGTTTAAAATAATTATATTTTGATATATTAATTAAATATTTTTGTTTTTTTTCCTATTTAACCACGAAGTTCCACAAAATTAACTCCTATAACTTCCTACATTACCGGGTGATTCCACGTGGTTTACTTATGATTCCTATAGAATTTTTTAACAAGGATCACACATTTCAGGCAATAATTTTCAACGATATGTTCGCTGGACCAATATCAATCACTGGTGAGCCGAGAATTACAGTCTATTATTAACATAATCGATTTTACAAGTCATTAGTTGTTTATTTACTCCGTAATTTTCATACTGCCTCTTAACAATCGACTTAATAGGCTTTAAATGAAATTAACTATTTCTATGATTTTAATTATAGGCTCTGTAAATTTGTTATACAGTGCGGTCCAAAAGTCACGCCCCTCTTAACCTTTAAATGAGTTGACATATTGACTTCAAAGAAACACTTAAATAAGACAACTAAAACTATGTTTTTAAAAAAAATATATGGTCGAATGCAGAATTTCATTTGCTTTAAACACGACGCCGTTTCCATAAAAAATGCCCCCTATGCCACCCTACTCACATTTTAAAAGCCAAAAGTATCAAATATTTTCCAAAAGATAGATGAAGTTCCCTATAATAAATTTAGGATTCAAACAGATTGATTCGGATAGAATTTGAATCCGCAAACTATAAAAAATAAATCTGTTTTTATCCGTATCTTCCAAAAATAAATCCGAATCTGTCTCAATTCTATTCTGAGACTAACCAACACGCGATGAGACACGACCATCTCCAATTGTTTTCATATTTCGCATACTTGTTAAGACCATCAATAAGTACTTTCTATTTTTCGTTTTGGATATTCAGGGTTTCGAAAATACCGAAAACACGCTAATATCGCTTATCAGCTCAATCTTTTTTTGCGATTATCTCGAGAAATATATAAGCTAGAAAACTGATTTAGTGCTTATTTTAAAGCTATTTTACTGCTCTTTTAAGTAATTCTAAAAAATATTACTATGGGACAAAAACGTGTTATATCCAAAAAAAAAGGCTATACTATAAAGTAATATTAATCAAAGAACGATAGTTTTTATTTTTTTCAAACTTTTTGTAAACATTCGTATACTTTTTAACAATTTGTGTACCTATTTTCAAGATGTAAAATTAAAGGGTTCACCTAAAAAAAAATAAAAGGTGAGCAAGGGCGCGGCAAGATTCGACTCGGATACCGCGATAAACCACCGCGCGTGGCAGCGGACTCGTTGAAACTTATCTCAAATAAGCTGCATTTTTTAGAAAATCCTACTTATAAAATACTATTTATTCAGTATAAAATATAACCAAATCCCCTATTTATAACACCTCCAAAATGGGCCCAAACGCCAAAAAAAACCGCACTTTTTCTAGTTTTTCGATACGCATTTTTTTAAAAAATTCGAATGACTAATTTTATTAACTGATTTACTGGCTATAAAATTATTTTTTAATTTTCAAAATCGAAAATTAAATAAAAAACTATGGGACTAAAAATACGATAAAAAGTCATGAAAACATGCATGCTTAAGTTAATAACTTAATAAGTTATGCTTCGCACTATAATGCAAAAAAGAAAAAGTATTTGAAAATATTTTTTTGGTGAATTTACACTTTACAGCGGCGCGATTTTTATGAAATTTTGCCATTTCGGCCGAGTCATTCTTTTTTTCGCCAAAAAGCTCGTTTGTCAATTTATTAATGTTTTATGGCAAAACAAGTTGAATAGCCGCTAAATAATTTAATAAAATGATTAAAATTATATTATACAAATTATTTTTTCCCAAGCCAAACAAAAGTAAAATTGTCAGCTATTACGGGAATATCAAGTACTACGCCAAAGCTTGAAAACTACATTAATAATATATTATATAGGCGTGCATCTAAAAGCTACTCAATGTTTTAATATATCGTTACGTGTGTTGCAAATCGACGCACACGGGGTCGTTGAGCATCTAAAACACATCACACGACAGTTAAAGTGTTAAATCTTAAATGATTTACTATATATAAATAACTATTTTTGAGTCAAAATTGAGTTTTAACATTGAAGAGTTCTGGGTAAAAAAAGGGTAAAATTTAAAATTAAAAATAATTATCGCCAGTTCGTAGGCCCCTAAATAAATATTTTTTTGGACAAATCAAATTTTAGGATGTCCCCTTTAAAGGACTGTATTTTTGCCTACAGATATTTCAGAAAACAGGTTAAAATAATTTTTTGTTCATATACGTTAATTTAGGACCATTTCCAATATAAACAATTGAGTAAACTTACTGATTTTTTAAAATAAAATTTTAAGCCTACCTGGAATAATGCTTATTTTTCCAGATAAAAATGATTATAACTTTTTTTGTTTTATTTTAGCTACCTATTGTTTACATATATGTAGTATACTGTATACTGTGTATATTAGAATATTTTATATACAGTATACTGTGTATATTAGAATATTTTATGTATAAATTTTAAATGTTGACTAATGCGTGTGCAATATTTTCAACAAACTGGAGGAAATATAGAAGAAATCGAGGAAGAAATCTTTGAAGGTTACGAGGAAATCATTAAACATTTCCTTCTAAAGGTGTACAAAATTTTGTGTGCGCTTTACCCCTCGGGGTAAACCGCAGAGGAATTCAGGTGTACAAACTGGAGGAAATCTTTGAAGGTTACGAGGAAATCTTTAAAGATTTCCTTTTCGGAAGGTCACAAAAGTCGAGTTTGCTTGATTGATTTAGGGCCACTTGCACCAATGCTGTTTTAACTTTAAACTTGGATTAAATTGACAGCTGACTAATCAGAACGCAGCATTTTTAACTTAAACTCGGTTTAGCTGAGTTAATCCCGTACCAAAATTTGGTGCAAGTGGCCCTTAATCAAGCAAACTCGACTATGAATTGTGTGACTTATGGGGTTTTGCTTGGAACCTCCTCAATCTAAATTACTTCCAGTGACGTCTCTTAATTACGTCTAGCGATGTTTCTAACTCACGTCAGGTGACGTTTCTAAATGAGGTCAAGTGACGTTATAAATCACGTGATATATCACGTGTATTTGACGTCGATAATTACGTCAATTTGGTCTCATACCGACCTAAAATTCACGTGAATTTGAAGTGACCGTGTTGGCTGGGCATTATTCTTAATTTTAGGGGTTTACATAAATAAAACTCACCCGGTATACTTCTTAAAAAGAGCCCTTATCAAGGATAGGGTATCTCTATTTTTTTTTTATTATTTTTTTCCATTTTTTTGTGAAAATTTCATCATGAGAATTTTACGTTTTAAATAATATTTAAATAAAATATATTTAAATTTCTGAATGCTTTGCTAGATGGCGCTTATTAATTATTTCTTTTACTGGCGAAGGCGCTTTAATTTTACAAAAAAAATTATAACCCCTTTCTGATTAAAATAGTTAATATTTTATTTTTTTTTTTTTTTAATAAAAATAAAATAGTAGGTATAAAATAACAATATTTAAATATTTCTGTAAAAAAAATGTTGAATAAAAATAGGCATATAAAATTTGAAATTTTATACGTAAAGTTAATAATAATTATAATTTAATCGACCAAAAAATAGTTTTGGATTAAAATTTAATTTAGTAAAAAATAAGTTTTGAACTATTTTTAACATATTAATGTCTAAATATTTCCGAAACAGCAAGAGCAGAGTGGCGCAGTGGAAGCGTGCTGGGCCCATAACCCAGAGGTCCGTGGATCGAAACCACGCTCTGCTATAACTTTTTTTATTATTTACTCATTATGAACACAAAACGCTAAAAACAATACTATTACTTATTGTTAATTTTTACAAAAAAAATACAAAAAAATTTATAATAATTATTAGGGGTCGTCCATAAAATACGTCACGCAAATTGACCAAAATTCATATACTTCATACCAGGTTTCTCGCGTTATTAAAGGCTGTAGAGATTTTATATTTTGGCTACCCCCTAACACCCCCCCCATTGAGTGACGTATTTTATGGACGACTCCTTATACAATTATTCACTACGATAGCGAAACCGCGGTCACATTAATTGTTTTGACAATAATAAATAAACGTTAAGTTGATTATAAGCTTTTTAATTTTATTTAATAAAAGCTATAATTTTTACTACTTCACTATAAGAAGTTCAGACGTTAGAACAATGGATAAATTTTTAATCTGAGTTATAACTTTTATGTATTTTTTTTTACTTCAAAAAATTTTGGCCCCCCTGGGATTTTGAAAAGTCGGCGCCTATGTTTAAAAGTAATAGTTTTTGATATTTTTATATAACAACTTACAACTTATTATAATGATCCATGATTTATTATGAAAACAATTTTATTACAGTTTATTTTTTCCAAAATAGGTACACGGTAAAAAAACCAAGCGCATTTTTGTGCATTTGGAAAAGGGTTCCAAATTTCGGACATATCCATATTTTTTTCAAGAGTAGATCTGGATTCCATTGCTTATGTTTCTTGTTATTCCTTGACATTTTTTTCTGCAAATAAAAAGTAATTTAATCTCAATTTTAATCATTAAGCAAATTTTTACGAATACCTTCTATAGGATCCTATTGAAAATGAGGGGTTTGTGCACCATTTATACCCGCCCAGCCCGTCATTTTCAACAGGGGAGCCATAATTTTGCCATTTGCAATTTAAATGATTTGTGCTGCCATTTAACGGGGAAAAGCTTTACCGGTTACCGGTTACCGACCGTTACCATATTACAGGGCGGGTTTAGTTTGACTGTTGGCTTCACATAAAAGTAGGTTTCTGTTTACCTCTGTATCCTAGAAACAGATAGTAGCTTAGAAACACTACTATCCGAAATTAGGAAACCATCCGAAACTATAGGCCTATAGGCCTATAGGCGTCTTTCCTATACACATATTTTTTACATAAATGACTAGACATCGGATTTTAGGGAGTCGTGACGTCATAATGTATAGCCGGGTACAATAAGTTAACAAATTCATAATAATTTTATTAAAATGTTTAATATGTTGCCAAACTATTACATTACCAAAGAAAATTATATAAATATTATGAAAATCCCGTAACGTTTTATTTAAATAAAAGAAAATTAAAAAAAAAATAACAATTCTGAAAATTACGATTCAGTTGGGCTCTTTAATAATCCAAATTTAATTTTATAGTATTACTGGGTATTACTTTTACCAAGTTAAAAAAAAATCTGCCTGGCCAATCGTTTTTTATTCGCAATAAAAGGTCACGTGACGTTTATAACTTGTGATTAAAATTAATTTTATATTTTTTTACTTACTTTAAAAATTAAATTGTTCTTGCTCCTGATCTCCTTTATGGGATTTTTGTATTCACACGTCTTAAAATACTAGTTTAAACAAGAAAATTTTCTTTCCCAGGTTAAGTCTTTTTTACAAAATGTGCAGTGTAAAATATTGCCGTTGAACTCTAGTTCTGGATAATCTTCAATTTAGTAAGTAATGGTTTTACGAATATTTTATTAAGGGATTTAACTAATGAAATGAACGGTGACAAATGAATATTAAATTAGGCCCAATAGGTATATTAAAAACGAAAAAGTTAGAGCAAAAAAAAAGAAATTAATTCGCATTGCTAAGATAAGTCAAACGAATTGACTCAGTTTACTTGCAATAAAAACCTTGTTTCCGCATGCGCGTGATTCTAACCAATAAAATAACGTACATGGTACACGCTTGATCTTACATCTCACTTATTTCGTCGCACGCATACGGAAACAAGTTTAGAGCTTTTAGATCTCTGTAGAGTACATGTTTATAACGAGTTTTCACCTTCCAGTCACCTCTTTGCAAACTGAATAAAACACAAAAAGATTTCGTCAGTATATATACCAACGGTATACAAACTATAGTTTGTTTTTTCTACAAACACTATATGTTGTAGTTGTGTAATTTTGTATTTTATTTATATTTTATTTATAATATCATATGAAAAACAAAAGATTCGAGTAAAAATAATTACGAAAAAAATTTTAAAAAGATTTTTCACAAGTTATAAAAGTCCCTTTATTTCGAATAGAAAAGTATTGGCCAGGCAGATTTTTTTTTAACTTGATAAAAGTAATACCCAGCCACCATGTTACAATACTATTAAATAAAATTTGGATTATTTAAAAGTCCAACTAAATCATAATTTTAGAATCTGTTATGTTTTTTTTTTATTTTCCTTTACTTAAATAAAAATGTTAGGGGATTTTCATAATATTTGTATACTTTTATTTGTAAAAGTAGTATTTTGATAGCTTATAAAACATTTTTATAAAATTATTAAGTTGTTTATTTAAGCAATAAATTTACAATATTTTTGTAAATATACTATAAAAGAAATTAAAACTGCTATTATAAATACAACAAATATAAACAACGATTGGAAATATAGTATGAAATTTTACTCGTCTCTTATGAATTTTAAGTATTCTTTTGTAATATTATCAATACAATTGTGATAATTTAAACAAATGTTTTGTAATTTTAGAAAATATTTTAATACGTATTTTTACCTAGTAGTAAAAATATATTACTCTAATAAATTTACTTTGATAGTGTTTGGCAAAAATAACCAACGATAGTTATAGTAATTTTACAAAATAATTTTTTCAGTGTAGGTGCCAATTGATATTGAGTATACAGTAAAATATACTGGATTTTGTAAATAAATTTAGTTAGAAATTTATATCAGTGTAAAAAAATTATTATAAAATTTTCAGGTAAACTTCTAATATTAGCACTATACACGGTGTTTGTAGTCTTTTGACGGAAAATTAAGGGAATGATCACAGATTTGACATACATATGTGAAATCTGTGGGAATGATTCAGAATCATTGATTCTACATCACAAAACATGAAAAATCAGCACAGGAACATGAACATATTGATTGGGTAACAAAAAAAACACCAATGGGGGAAAGTGGGTATGTTTCCACCAGTGTGAGGATTCAACCATTTGATTTTATTTAAAAACTATTTAAAATTTGCTTGCTTTCAGTAGTGCCAACTAATAAGTTTAGTGGCTATAGTGCCTAGTTAAAGTTTGGTCAAATTCGGAAAGGTCTAAGAAAATATACGAAAAAATCAATTTTTTGTGAAAATCAGGTAAGGTTTTGTTTCTACCTTTTTTTATTGATATTTTTCTCGTGGTAAAATCTATTCAAAATCGGCTTTTTATCCACTAGATGGAACATTCGAAAAATTAAGATAATATTAAAAATCCAATTCGTTTTTTAGTTTTCCAGTATACTGGCTATATTGGTTCGTATATTCAGATTACCTGCTACTTACTAGGTAGTTTTGTATTGTTTTTTTTATATTAGTTAAATAGTTTCTGGTTCCTTTTAATATTAACTTTTGGTTCATTGTAATGTTGGTTCTATATTTTTATAACTATATTAGAACTATATTATAAAGTTTTAATAATAAATTTTAAATATTTTAATAAAATTTATAATTTTATTTACCCTGGTTTAATTATCCCCACCATCTGGTTGAAACCTTCCACCCTAGAGGGATGTTTTAACCAAATGTAACTATTTTTATTTTAATTTATAAAACTAATTATTCTTTAAATTAATACAACTCGTACTATATTATTTAATAGAAAACATATTAAACTATAGATTGGTATAAAAAAATATATTATAAATAATTTATTAAATATTTTATAAAACGATTTAAACATTAAGAGGTCGAAACATCCCCACTCTCCCCTACAATTTTAATGCTGCAGGGCGATTCTTTACTAAACAAAAAAGTATTCTTCACCAAAACACCTAAATTTAATATTAAAGAAGTAATAGCCTAACATTTTTGGTGGCCCAGAATGTTACTCTTTCTTAAATGCATTTTTTTTTAACGGTTGCTCCCACAGTTTTACACTATGCATAACATTTTATAACATTTTACATGTATTTTTATCGAGATTTTTACTCAAGAAATCCATATTTTTTACAAAAAATGGAAAAAAATACACATCAAAAAGAATAATGAAAAAATGAAGAACACTTTAATAAATAAAATAAATATATATGAACAGTTCCAAACTCAAGTTTACATTAGAACAAGAAATAAATAATAAAATTAATTTTTTAGATATAACTTTATTAAAACAAGTCAATGGCTCTTTTTTAATTGACTGGTATCAAAAACCGTTTTGTTCAAATAGATATATACATTTTAATTCTTTTCAAAATAAAATTTATAAAATAAATACTATTAAAAATTTAAAAAATAGAGTTCTGAAATTAAGCGATCCTCAATTTCACAATAAAAATTTAAATAAAATTAAAAATATACTTATAAATAATAATTATCCAGAAAGCTTGTTAAATTCCATTCTTTTTAATAATAATATCACTAATAACAATAATAATAATCAAAATCAGGTAAACTTAAGATATTTTGTTATACCTTTTGTTCCACAGTTAAGTGTAAACATAATTAATATTTAAAAAAAAGAAAATTATAAAATAACGAGTTACAATAGTTTTAATACTAATCTATTGTATGACAAATTAAAAGACAAAACACCACATTTTTTAAAATCAAATTTAATTTATAAAATTAACTGTAAAAACTGTAATAATATATATATTGGGCAAACAAGTAATTGGCTTAAAACAAGATTGTCGCAGCATAAGTCCAGTTGTAATAATATTGTTTATAATAAAACTGCCTTAAGCAACCACCATTTTAATTTAGGACATTTTTTCGATTTTGAAAATGTAGAAATTTTGGATAGGGAAAAAAATAGATTTAAAAGGAATTTTTTGGAAATGATAAATATAAAAATTAATAATAATACGGTAAATTATAGGACAGACACTCAATATCTCAGTAAAATATACTTAAATATTATTAAATAATGAATTTTGTATATTTTTTTTTTTATTTATTTTTTGTCAATTTGTTTTATACTTATTCACATATCTTAATTTTTTACTTATTTACATATCTTAACTAAACACTTATACCTATACTTTATACACTTATACATCTATACACCTTTACACCTTTTCCTATTTTAATTAATTTTCATCTATCAGTTTTTTGACAATTAGATTTTAAATTTGTATAATTTTTTATTTCTATTTTTAATTTTTACCCTGAAGAAGAAGGGACATATTACCTTCGAAACGTTGGAACTGTTCATATATATTTATTTTATTTATTAAAGTGTTCTTAATAGCAAGATTTTTTCATTATTTTATATAAAAAAGAACAAGAAATATTATAATTAATCACATCAAAAAGTTTGGGGCAAAAATGTGTTATTAACTTAAGCCTCACACATTTTGTCCGTATAGGTAGGCCTCTGGATAGATTCAAAAAAATAAATTGACAAACTAATTTACCTTATTAATACTAGTACATGAAAAACCTCCTCGCTCTAGTTCAAACGGTACCAGAGATATTACTCAAAAACCCTATTTTTAGTACAATTTTGAAGGGTCGTAACTCTCTGAGGGATTGTTTCCGGACCCTGTGATTCTGTGCTGGTTTTTCATGTTTTTTGATGTAGGATCACCGTGTAGATAAAAATAATGCAAAAAGTTTTTGCACCCCATCCCCCCCCAAACCAATCTTAAGTTGGAAAAATCCACTCTTTATTTGGGAAAATTATGGAGTTCATAACCTTTTTTTTTTGTTCAACTTTTTAGTGTCGTGTAAAACGTTGGTAATGTTTCAATCTTGGGTAAAAAGAGAAAAATAGTAGTCTTCAGTAAAAAGTTGGAAAAATCTCAATCTTTATCGCTCTGGCTCAAAGGGTACCAGAGTTATTAATTAAAAACCAACTTTAAAGGGCCGTAACTCTCTTATAAGAAATAAACCCTATAGGGTTTATTTCCGGACCTATGTTTCTGTGCTGGTTTCTTCATGTTTTATGATGTAGAATCACCCCCTTTACTTTCCGCCAGCCAAAATAATCCAAAAACCGTGTGGAAAAAATAATGAAAAAAGTTTTTGCACCAATTCCCCCCCCCCCCCAAACACAAGTTGGAAAAATCCACTCTTTATTTGGGAAAATTATGGACTTAATGACCTTTTTTTCTAAAAAGTTGGTTAGTTTTAATCTTAGGTATACTGGAAATTCAATAAAACCTGCAGTGAATCAGTTGCGAATGTGTGGTAAAAGGCGAAGATCATACCAGTTCGGGTGCGACTCGCGTAATTTCGTCGAAGCTTCGCAAAGGCTGACCCCGAGGGGCGTTTCACCTTTACAATACATGTACGTTTTCATTGACAGTACTTTACATTACATTGACATTACCTTACATTACTTACAATACTGTACATTACCGTACATTACGTTACATTACTTACATTATTCTACAGTACCTGACATTAATTGACATTACGACAGTACCTGCATTATTTACATTATTTTTATTAATGCGCATGCTCTCCTACAGTATTTACATTATTTCGTCTACTCAGATCGCTCCAAAACCACGTGACACCTATAAAATTTCGGCAGTGTTGTTTACTTCTGGTGGTTTTAATATTATTTTTAATCATTTTTGTGTACCTGATGTATAATGTGTAATGAAAAGTACGGAATTTAATATTATGTAGTAGTTTTCAAATGTCTGTCATGTAAGAAAACAAAAATGTATTTTTTTTAGTTTTTTTTTGCCGAGTTCCAAGAGTTTTATTCTTACATTAAAATAGTACTTGTCAAGGCCTCCCTAGCCTTGGTTTAAGCCTCCTGGAGACGTATTCTTCAAAACCGGGGAGTAGAACGAACCTCAGACTCGTTCTATCAGTCGTTCTACTCCCCGGTTTTGAAGAATAGGTCCCCTGAAATCTTTGTTGAGCTCTCCTGACCTGTTCGTCGATCCCCGAACCCATTAACTTTTAACATTATACAGTGCATGTCTAAAGTCCGCCCCCTCCATTAACTTTTAAACGAATTAAGATATCAACTTGAAAAACACCTAAATAACATAACCCAAATAACTTTTTGGTACATATTTTATATGGCACAATGGTAACAGGGGGGCAAGGGGGGATATTTTTTAAAATAGAAAGGGGGTTTGTGTGATATGTAATTTTAAAGCTTATAAAATTCTCTATTTAACCAAATATTTTTTTATTTTTTGGGAGCAATTTTTGTGGTTTTAAAATAGGTTTAAAAATGGGAAATTTTGTTAAAATTTCTTTAAAAAAATTAAACAATTTTTGAAAACTGGTTTATTTTATGTCAATTATACTTTTAAACTAATTTTAAATGATATTAATAAAATGTTGCAAAAAAAAATCGCATTTTTAGTAAATATATTTAAAAAAATAAAACCTACAAAAACCTGGACGTTTTATATCCAAAAAATATGATTTCCGTCAAAAAAAAATCTGTCTCTCAGTCGTGTTTATGCTCAAGTCCGGTTTATGCACCATTTATACCCGTCCAGACCCGTCATTTTCAGCAGGGAAGTAATAAAAATTCGCACATAGGGGTTTTGGGGCTCATAGAAAACAATTTAATATTTAAAAAAATCTATCTCCACCCTTGTATAGCTTTTTTTAAGCTTCTTGACGTTTTATATTTTGATCACAGTTTGCTAGCAAGCTAAGCATGCTTAATCAGAGTTCTAGGCTGGGATTGTTTTTGGAAAAATCAGATGGGGTAATGTATTGTATGTATGTAATGGGATATTTAAAAAAAAAATATTATATATACTTTATTATTTAAAAATATAATATACGGCCCGTTTGAAATTATACTAAACGGAGAAAACGAAGATCGAGGCTGACGTGTTTTTTTTTATAAAACACAGCGCATCGCATCCCACTACAATCACGTCAGCCTTGATCTAATCGTTCTGTCTTTGTTTTCTCTGTCTCTCAAAAGGGGTGTATATTATATTATATATTTTTTTAGTTTTTTGGTTTAAATAAACCTAGGCCTAAAGGGAAAAGTATTATTTTGTTGACAGCACTATTGATATTTTTTTAATTAGCTGATAAAAGTTGGTACATAGGTGTTGGGACTTCTTGCAGGTAGATTTTTTTAATATTAAATTTGGTTTTAGCGAGTCGCAGTGTACCAAATTTTATCAGGTTAATTAAAAAAATGTAAATATGGGTGGTCCTATGGGTTATATGGATAGACAGAATTTAAAAAAGAATAAATTCATTTTGAGCGAGACGGAAAACCCCAGGATCTAATTCTTATCGGGTTATTTAAAAAATATAAAAAAGGGGGGCTGCACCCCCTTAAGGGTTAGATACTTTTAAATATAAAATTTGTTTCTAGGGAGTCAGATACCAATTTTTACTAATATTAAAAGAAAATATATGATTTCTATAATTTTCCCCTACAAAAACTTTTTTTTTCTTGACGAATTTGGATTCCTCATTAAAAATTATGTTAGAAAACATGTAAAAGTTGGGCATAAAAAAAGTTGAAATTTGTAAACTAGTGATATCCAAAGTTTTAGGTAAAATTCGGGTTGGGGTACGGGGGTAAAATGGGGTAATTTTTTTTTTCAAAATAATAATTTTTTAAATTAATTTTTCAGGCCTATAGGGGAAAGTAATATTTTGTTGGCAGCAGTATTTTTTACGTGTTACAAATTTCAAGTTAATAATTTAATTTTTTTTATTTTTCGTTTTTCAAAAAAAGGCTTGTTTATTAATATATTTTTATACATATATTAACCTAAATTTATGTTAATCTTAACCTAACATCCTACATTACCTCGTACCAGTGGCGGACTGGCCGTAAGGCATGGTCGTCAAAAGCCGACCGGGCCCCAGTACTAAACAGGCCCTCACACGGCCATTTAGTCTATTTTGGCTATACCGGGCCCTCGATTTTCCAATTTTTTATGGGTTTTGAGCCTTTTTTAATATTTTTCCGACTGTGCCGTAAGAAGCCAGTCCGCGTTACCGACATTATTTCAACAGTATTCTACAGTACTACATTTTTAGACATTATTTACATTATTTCGACATTACCTTACAGTACTACATTTTTCTTACATTATTTACATTATTCGTACAATATTGTAAATAATGTACATTATTTACAATACATGTACAAAAATAGGTCAGTGAAACGCCCCTCGGCTGACCCCTTATGCGAAAGCAGCAGAGGTATGAGTCACTGCAGGTTTTATTGAATTTCCAGTATAAAAAGTTGGAAAAATCTAATTTTTCAGTAAAAAGTTGGGAAAAGCTCAATCTTTAGTGGACAATTTTAGTTTGTGTATTAAACTTGGAACATCTAAGTATACTATAGTTTTTAAGGTTTCGGCTGGGATTCTTTTTGGTAAAGATCGAAGTGGGGTAGTGGGTCAATTAATTTTTTCGTTTTTATTTTTTTTATATTAGGTACTTTTGTTTCAGTGTAGGAAGAATTTATCTACATTTGAGAAAATCTTCTATGTATGTTGGTAGGTTTAAAAGTTTAGAATTATTTGAGATAATTAAATTATCGATTATTTGAATTCCAGGTAGCATATCTTCAGGAATTTTATGCATTCCCTGTAGATTCCATTTTATCTGTTTCAAGCAATAATAATATAAAGAATAGCAAAAATTAAAACCTCAGGGGGATAATTTGATAATTTTTACATGGCTACGTGATAAAAATATTAAATGTTAATATCTATAACAATGAACAATTAAGTTTTTTATCTGTTTTACTACCATTTTACATAAATAAATTATAATTATTTATTTTAAATAAAGTGAAAATATAACGGTAACACCGCACTTTTTTTGTAGAAAAATTATTTCGATACTAACGTATAGCTACGATATAATATATTAATTATTTTATTTCTCGCTGTTGTTGTATAAAAAAAAATCTAAAAATAAGACATTTCCTTTAAAAAACTTTAGGTTTCTATACGAAATTTCCTATCGTTTCCATTTTATGAAATCTTCTTTTTCCAGTAGGTATATTCTGTAACAAGTGTAGAATAATGCATATTCCGAACGAGTGGATGTTTGTCACGCGAGTCGCGACGGAGGCGAGGGGGACCTTTGACGTGTTGCAGACTATACTTTTTCTACGACTGAAGTTTTATTCATATTTTAATATAAATGACGTATTAACTAAATTTTTTATAAAAAACAATAATTTACATCCAATAATTTAATTTTCATCTAATAATTTAATGTTTTATAGTAAATTGTGTATTATTTTGTTGATAAAAATACCCTTGCGATATGGATCATACACCGTCATCAGCTTACGGAATGTGCTATATACGAGGCGTCAGCCAAGCAGGTTAATTTTCGAGAGGGCATAATCGGTTTACCCATGAGTGCCATACAAGGTTTTATCCAATAAATAGCTTAGAAATTATTATTTTTATTAAAAATTTTAATGACATTTTTACAAGAAAATAATTTGAGAAGTGACAGTTGAGTGGGTAAAATAAATAATTATCCACTCAATAAAGTAAAAGCCACGCGGGGGTTATTATTGAGTTTATCTATTTAAAATAAAACTGGTAATTGTCTCATTATCTAATAGGGCGTGTGTTAGGGGGGTATTCTATTATCTAACAAGTGTAGAATAATGCATATTCACAACGAGTGTGTGTTTGTCACGCGAGTCGCGACAGAGGCGAGGGGGATCTTCGACGTGTTGCAGGCTATACTTTTTCTACGACTAATGTTTTATTCATATTTTAATATAAATTACGTATTAACTAAATTTGTAATAAAAAACAATAATTTACATCCAATAATTTAATTATCATCTAATAATTTAATGTTTTATACCTAGTAAATTGTGTATTATTTTGTTGATAAAAAAACCCTTGCGATATAGGTCATACACCGTCAACCTCTTACGGAATGTGCTATATACCGTAAGAGTTTTTGGTGCGATTTGACTAACATTCTGAGACAGTCGTAGAAAATACCGTTTTTTTACATAACTATAAGTACATAAGTACCTATAACTATAAGTACATAAGTACCTATGTTCAGTTATGTATGTTAAGCCTAATAATAATAATTATGTCAAAAATAAATAGTCAAATACTGCAAAAGGTTTTTCGAGGTAGCAATTTTCTTCTCGACCTAAAAAGTCTTCAACATCATTGTAGTTGGGTTTACTTTGCTATAACTAATTCAACATTTTATATAATATCGATCTTTGAAAAAAAGATGGATACATTAAAAAATTAATTTGTAATTTTTATTTTTTTTGCATTAATATTTTTAGGAGAAGTTTTTTTTTATTGTTAAAGTCAGGGGTGTTCCTATGGTGGGGGGTAGGGGGGCGCCACCCTCCACCAACCACGCTCGAGTTGGGAAAATTCACAGTTCAGTTGTGAAAATTCACTGTTCAGTTGGTAGAATTGAGTAAATTGATTGGTAGATTTAGGAAATTGGTAGAAAGGTAGGAAAAACTGAGAGGTACAGTTGGTAAATTGGTCAGTAAATTCCGGTAGGGGTAAAGCTTTTTTCTCCAGTTGGGAAAACTGGAGTAGTACAGATGGTCAGCTGAGTATTTTTTCAGAGGTGAAAACCTGTTTTTTAGTCAACAAAATTTTGGGTAAGGGGTCAAAATTTTTTTGGGGATGAGGACCTCTTTTTCTTACGTCAACAAATTTTTGCAGCTTCTGGGTAAACGATAAAATCTTCCATTTTTGACAAAGTTTAAAATCAATGAATAAATAAAATGCGCCGTAGACCAAATTTTTAAGCGTTACAAGCTCAAAGGCTGTAAAATAAAAAATTAGAATCTATTTTTGTTTAAATGAGCATTTAACGAACCGAAACCTAAAGAAAACTTCACAAGATTTGTTTTGTTTTATTTTTAAGGCTTAAAGCTACAAAAATGCACGGCAAAAAAACATTTCTGCATTTTTTAAGGTCAAATCGGGGCCGAATTTACGCAATTTTTTCGGAGAGTGTCTGGTAAAAATGCCGAAAGGAATTAATCAAAATGCCGAACAAAACGGTAAAAATCCGAATAAAAATTATTAAAATTACCGAGGAAAATGTAGGTACATTATTACGTACTTCTTAGGGCAGTAAATAAAAACGTTGCAGAGGGCCTGAAGTGGCACCTACTAAATTAAACTCAAGAAAGGTTTAGCGCCGCAGGCAAATTTTTTTTATTAATTTCACGCTTAGATTATGTATTTAAATTTAAAAAATAAATAAAAATGCAAGAAAGTTCTAGCTCCGCTGGCGAAAATTTTTACAAATTAGATCTATTGTAATTTTAAACAGTTTACGATCTAAATTTTCACATAAACATAAGAAAACTTGAGCAGTTCAGGCGAAATTTTAAGGAATTTTAGGCTCAAGTGTTACAGTCTCAAATAAAAAAGTAAGAAAACAATAAGCAGAAAATAATTTGAAATTTTATTTTCTACTATTTCATGATTAAATTTTATTAGAAATCTTGAAAAAAATAAAGCGTTTTTCCTTTGGTCTAGCGTCGCCACCGATTTTTTTTTCCAAATTTAATGGTCTGTTTTAATTTTGAAACAGCTTTACAATTTAATATTTCACAAAAATGGAAGAAAGGTCTAGCAGGCGAAACTTTTTACTAACTTCACCATTAAGTTTTAAAATCTTAAAAAAATGAAACCTAAGAAAGGCCACCCCACAGACAAGCAATTTTACAAATTTGATGGTCTGTTTTAATTTTAAAACAGTTTTAAAATTGAAAGTTTTACAAAAATTGCAAGAAATCTTTAGCTCCGCAGGCAAAAATTTCTACCATTTGTCCCCATATATTTAAAAAAAGACGACATTTGCTCGTTTTGCGTGTCTGTAAATACGCTCTAATAAGGGCCTCTATAGCAGGCTAAGTGATTAAAGATTAAAAATTTGCCGAATGATCCCAAAGATTTGCCGAATGGAAAGACTTTGGGGGTGCCACATCTACCGAATACCGGGTATTGAATACCCCCCTTATGTCTGGCCCTAGGTAAAATACTAAAATGAAAAATATGAAAATAGTTATTTTTTAAATCGTTAACAGTTATAAACACTGGAAATTGTTTTCAAGCTAAACACTGTTAAATGAAAAATGAGAAAGACTTGTTGATTTGTGTTTTTTAATGTAACTTTTTGTTATATTTAAATTTTTCTTTTTGTATTTTTATTAAATATTTATTATGTTTTGTACTGCACAAATAATAATTTCCCACTGCACATTTTTTGTCCAGCTGCACGTTAAAATAAGGGAGCGTTCAAGTATTACGTAACGCAAAATTTGACCATTTTTGACCCCCACCCCTCCATGTAACGCGGCGTAACATTTTCGATACCCCCCATCCCCCTCCCTATTTGTTATGTAACAGTTTACAAAAAGTTAAAAAAAAATGAAAGGAAATTTTGCTTTATGGTTTAAACAGGTTTTTAACAGGTTATTGTTTCCGTGTTTTGACCCAAAACCGGTATGATGTAATTTCCGCAACCGGTTAACCGAAAACCGGTTATTGGCTATTGTTTTTCATCTCTAATTCGTTTTGTTTAGAGGATTTAGTGAAATGTTAACCACGCCGTGTGCAATAAAGTTTGCAAGGAATCCGTCTCTTTAAGCCTAGATCATTGTTAAAAACGTGATCCAACAAACATTTTATAAGTTTATAATTTTTTAGGTCTTACGTAACATTTTTACTGACACCCACCCCCCCCCCCCCTCTGTAACGCGGCGTAAAGTTTTCGAGACCCCCCCCTTAGCGCGATACGTAATACTTGAACGCTCCCTAATCACTGAAGTGCACTACCGATATAAGCGATATAGGTATCCATCGATATGAATTATGGGAATTAGATAATAAAACAAATATTTGAAATAAATTATCTTTATTGTACAATGTACAACAAAGTAGGTATCACTTATGTGAAATAGATAATCTGAATAAATATTTGAGCTCAATAAAAAAAATCATTAACATGTGAAATTTGAAATATTAGGATCTAAACAGTAAAATAAGGCGGTCTTTTTTAAGTGGATCTAGTAGCTAAATACTAATGCAAACAGGAGATTGTTTCAAAGAGCACCGGCTTAAGAACTCAATAAAACATTAAATACTAAATAAAAATTATAATTAACACATGCTTGATGTCCCGGAAACTGCATACTAATCAAGTAGCTTCTTAGGGGGCGTAGACGAATTACATAAGGCATTTTTTAAGGATTTTTGACCCTCCTTTACAGTTTGCTAGGAGAGACAAACAACAACAATAAATAACTCAATAAAATCTTCAATTAACAACACTTTTTTAACCCCCTCAAAAAATATTGAAAAAAATAAAAGTAAATATACACTGCCGCGCATTAAATTCCGGACACCTAAAAAATTGACATTTTTTAAATTCAAATATTTCGAAAACTAATTAATGGATTTGACTGATTCTTTTTTTGTTTTGAAGCTTAAACATTATCTACTTTTGTTTGTTTTAAAAATGATTAATTTTTTTTTTCGTATTAACAGCAACAAATAATGTACAACTATGTTTCTTAACCCATCTTGTAGGACTTGCATGGTACGCCACTGCAACTGTTTATCAAATTATTAAAGTTTTTCTTATTGCCGCAGTTTTAATGAATATTTTCTTTATTATTTTTTTACTTTTTTACTTCTGGTTTAGGAGATATTAGAATTTTACTGAAAGTACTGTCATTTTTTCAGTTAACTTAAAAAGTGCTACATGAATTTGATTGACATATTATTGGTATATCCTACGTTTAACACGTCAATCCTGGGATATATAAATTTCAGGCCAATACTCACAAATAAAATTTTATTCACTAGAGTTGGTACACTCGAAATGATAACGAATCACTCATTTAAACAAACATGGCGCTCTTATTGGGCCCTCTAGTCAGGTAGTTACCACAAACTTCAACTGTTGCTCCATCTGTTGAGGTTTAGATAGTAGATGGCTGGATTAGGGTTATTTATATTATTCCAACTTCTTCAAAAGTCACAAGTAAGTTACGTTTTCATCGTTAAAATATAGTAATTAAGGATTGAAATACAAGAAAATAAACAAACATGTAGATAAGAAATTTCAAGTCGTGTACCAGTGCTATACAAACGTATACTGGTTTGTTTGTTATAGTCGTCTTACCCAATTCGTCATCTTAGGGCGCCCTTCCCTACAAGTGTCATCAAAATAAGAGTATCTATGTAATAATTTATGGTTATTAAGACGTAATGATTACCTGGAACGCGTACGTACGTCCGTAATGCTTTTATTTCGGTAATTGATGATGCAGAAATTTTAAATTGCAATCGATTGCTCTCAATAAAATGTCACTTGTTGCTGCTAATTAAGTAGTACGTAATTAATATAATCACATAGAATAAAGAGTAAAAGTTTCAAAAGGGGGGTAAAGCTATTTAGTACTACAAAAACAAACTTTTTTTTTGCCTTAATCATCTTTTTTCCTGAATAATAAGCAACAAAAAAAATATGCTTTTCTGTCTGTCTGCCTGTATCATCGGTAACTAAAGAACGATTTGAGCTAGAGGCTTAACATTTGGTATGCAAATGTATTTTTATATTGTCTTGGACACGTTCTTATTTTGCAAAACTGTTTAAGGGTTTGGGGGTAAAACGGGGGTTAAATTTTTGTTTTGACCTTAAGTTTTTTACGAGGTTTTTTATTATTGACAATAGGACAAAAATTTAAAAGTCACCTAAAAGGTAAATAAAAATTATATAAAAAATGTTTTTACTATTTTTTTCCATGGCCCCCTCTGTCTCCCAAAATATAAAAAAAAATCTGGAAGTAATTTATTATTCACAACAGAAGAAAAGTTAAAAAAACCTCCCAAAAAGCCAAAAAATGCGACAAAAAAAATATATTTTTTTTTATGACGGGATGGGGTAGGGGGCCCTAAATATAAAACAATATTTACAGCGATATCGATAGAAAATAAAATAATTAACGAATAATTTAATTTTTCATGAGAAAGTACTCTTATTCGAAACGGTTTTTTTGTATGAAATCAGTAGAAGTAACTCATTCTGGCCCTAAATATACCAAAATAAAGACAATATTTCTGCTAGAAATGGTAAAATAGGATGGCCGATTTTCGTTTACTCTAAAATCCTTGGGCTTCTATATCTTGTTAACAATTAGACATATAGTTCGTGAAAATATGCAAGTCACTTGCAAAACAACTTTACCTTACGATATTTTAAAAACGCTTTGACCCAGAGACCTGGAACAAAGATTTTCTAAACAGTAAAACATTGGTTTCAAATTTAAATTTAGACTTTTTTTTTAGACTTAAGTCTTTATGTCAAAGCGTTCTTGAAATATCGTAGTGTACAGTTGTTTTGCAAGTGACTTGCATCTTTACACGAACTATATCATATATTTATTTTTATTTTTATTTTTTTAATTTTTTTTTTAACATGTTTAATTGACCTACTTAATAAAGCATCCCTCAAGTCCAGGACTTGTGTGGGCTAGTAGTAAAGGGAACCACCGTCCTTAACTGACTATTTTACCTGACGCCTTCGCCATATGTCAATTATTAATTAACTGGAAAAGGCTATCGGTGCAGGTGAGAATCGAAATCACGCAAGCCGACTTGATAAATAAAGGTCTAATAACACTATGCAACAAATCGCAACTTTTTTTTGCCCCGGTCGGAAAGTAAATTTTTCTTACTAATTCGAGGGCGTAGAATCCGAATCTGACCTCATAAAAATTCCAACACCTTACATTTTTGAGATATAAGTCCAGTTAATATCGACGTTTTTTTTTAAATCTTTAAAAGAAAGAGTAGGATTTTGAAAATTTTAGGGTATATTAAAAAAAATACGAGGTATTTAAAAATCTATATGTGAAGGACCTGCTATCATAGTAAGTACGCGAGAAAAAATAAAAAGCTTAAACTAAAGTGCAGAGTTTACTTAATTGCTTATTTGTGGCAAAGCTATAACAGTATAAACATTTTATAGGACTTAATTTGTAGATTATCTACAAACATATTTATACAAATATTTTTTTTATTTTACTTAGTTTGTTCGTAAAAAGTAAATAAATGAAAAACACACAGTGTGAACTTTTTTTCCGAGCGCAAAAATTATGTGTTTCTTATCAATTTAAAGGCGAGGAATCCGAATTTGACCTTAAAAAATCCAGAAAGTCCTATTTTTTAAATTTTAGTACAGGCAAGTATGCCAATTTAAAAATAATTTATAAAAAACAACATTGCTTATTTTTTTCTTTTTTCGTTTTTTTTTTACATCATAAAAATATCACTTCATAACTTAAGGACCGTATTACTTAACATATTTTTAGTTTATTTTTGACCCCCAGTGATGTTTTTTGGCGTTTTTTTACATGATTACGTGGCACTAAGCTTGTCCCCTTATGCACCCATTTCCTCACCCCCACCCCTACTTAGTTGTTGCACAGGATCAATTTTTTTTAAATTTTTTCCCTAGTATTCTACTCATTCTACAGATGAATTTAAAGTTTCTATAATCTAAGTTTCGTATTTTTTAGCCAATATTGAGTCGCCGAATCCAAATTTGTCCTCAAATTATATATCAGATATTTTTATTTCCCATGATTTTAGAACAAAAGAGGTAAAAAATAATGATGTTGCACCACTTTAGTCTGATTTTTTTTCAGAAACCTGAGATAGCAGAAACATTCTGAGGTCAGATTCGATCTCAGCGACCCAAAATTAGTTAAAAAGCATATGACTTTGCAATCAGGGCAAGAAACCGTGTTGCCTAGTGTAATAAATCAGACATCTTAACCCATTCGGTAGTCCCCAAATAAAACAATAATTTTAATAGATACTTGGGTAACAATTTTTTCTTTTTTTTTTTGACGTGTAAATTATTTTTATATAATTTTTAATATAAAATCCAGATTCAGTTTCAGCGATCCCAAAAAAAAACAGTACCCATTTTGGTAAAAATGGCTCCAACTTTTAAAATAACGTCCGCTATACAGTGCGGTCCAAAAGTCACCCCCCTTTTAACTTTTGAACGAGTTGAGATATCGACTTAAAATTTAAAACTCTTAAATAAGACAACTTAAACTATCTTTTAGCATATATTTGATATTTTCAGCTCTTAAAATGTGGGCAGGGGGGCATGGGGGGACATTTTTTTAAAGGGAAAGGGGGGTCGTGTGATACATCATTTTAAAGCTTATAAAATTCTCTATTTAAACTAATATTTTTAAATTTTTTAAAAATGTTTTTTAAGGTTTTGATTTTTTAATTTTTTGTGCTAAAATATTCGATTTTTTAAGTTTTTTTTATAAATTTTTATTTATGTCAACTAAAATTAGTTTAAAAGTATAATTAACAATTTTTTATGATTAAATTAGGCATTTTAAAAAAATTATTTGTTTTTTTTAGAGGAATTTTGACACTAATACCCATTTTCAACCCCATTTTAAACCCAATTTTTTTTATTTCAAGATATGGAGTTAAATGGAGAATTTTATAAGCTTTAAAATGATGTATTACACGACCCCCCTTTCCATTTAAAAAATGTGCCACCCATGTCCCCCTGCCCACATTTCAAGAGCTGAAAGTATTAAATATATGCTAAAAGATAGTTTAAGTTGTCTTATTTAAAAGTTACAAATTTGTAGTCGATATCTCTACTAGTTCAAAAGTTAAGAGGGGGGGGGGTGACTTTTGGACCTCTCTGTATAAGGATAATTAAAATAAATCTAATATTTTAAAGCAATTTCACTTAAAAACGGCTTTTGGTTCTAATACTAACCAAATTTTTAGAGAAATATCGGATAAATCGAATAAGCTGGATAACTTGATTAAGGGGTCACTCAAATATTACGGCAGACTAAAAATCTTTTAAATGCCAATAAACCTGATTCTCTGGATCTGCAATAATAAAATACCAAGAGGAAATGATAAAATTTGTGATTTTACCATAAGGCGTTATTTGATTATTACTTAACGCTTTAAGTTTAACAAAGATTTTCTTTAGTATTTCTTTTAAAATAAGGTTGGTTGGAGTCTTGGGAACTGAAATAAAAATATTACTTTTATTTTTTAGAGATTTATCTTTAAGATAATGACACAACTCACTGTTAGTGTCGTCAGCAGCTTACCGAGATGGAAGGACAACTATAATTTAGCTTAGATGACGTTACAAATCTACAAGTTCTATGTCTCTAAAAAGTAAAAAATAAAAAATACTTGAGTCGGTGCCAATTTCAAAGCAAACAATAATAAAATAATGAAAAAAATATTGTTAGTAATTTATTTAGGGAATGGTTAAATTGGCACCGACTTAAGTATTTTTTATTATTTACTTTTTAGTGACATAGAAGTCGATCCATTTTTTTTTGCGAAAAGTTTTTATTGTTTTTCTAAAGTCTTGCGCGAACTGTTCATATAAGACTTAAATGCGCAAATAACTTCAAAACTAGCCATACGATTAAAAAACTAAAATGTTTAATAATATTTCAAAAAATTAGCCAAATTCACCGAAAGCCAAAATTATATAAAGACTATGCGTAGGGTATTGCAAAAAACACACCTTAAAAAAAAATGTATTTTTTTTGTTAAAAAAAAATCCTTTTTTTTTTCAAAAAATTCAATTTTTTTGAAAATTTTTTTTTTCGACATTTTTTCGTTTTTCAAAAAAAGATTAAAAAAAAATTGTTAAATATTTTTTATTTTTTTTTAGGTAGCGTTATTTGGGAAAATATATAATGGAATGTGTAAACATTACTCAGGCGGGTGACAAAAAATGTTCAAGTAACCTGAAATTTGGTATGCAAGAATAAATTTTCAATTGAAACAACATAGGAGGGGTGCACTGTGAGGGGCTCTTTTTTACTTCCTGAAAAATCTAATCAATAGCGTTTGATGCCTTATGAAGCGTGTGCTCTACAAATGTAGTTATGGATATTAAAATGTATTTATTCAAAATAAAATCGTTTAAATTATGCATTTATTTAGCGGCATGCCTAGTTATTTATGTTTATTAGTTGTTTGCAGTATCTAAAAACTCGTGTAATTTTCATTTGAAAAAAACTTATACTCAAGCTTGTAAGGTATTTATTTATTTGATTGTTAAGAATGTTTTAAAAGATACCGCATGGTAATGAGTATAATGTTATACCTATTGTTTTCCCTTATAAAATATTTAAGAATAAATAATTTAAAAAAATATACTTTTCCTGGTCTTGTGTTAGTGAAAAAATTTATTGATTTTTTACGTTTCTCGTCGGGACAGTTTATTAGCAAAAAAGCTGTTTTCCTCAAAAAAAACCTCTATGTCGATCTGATGACGATCTTGGAAACGCTTGAGATAAAGACTTCAAATCTGCATCATAGCCTATGATTCATAGGTTCCTTTTCAAAAGTTCTCGATTGGGATTATTTTTGACAAAAAGAGGATAAAACTATAAAAAAAACATTTTTTAGTTTTCAAAAAAAAATATACACGGTGTATTTGAAATAGCGTAGGAAATTTTAACAGGTTTAAAGTTCCTATAATCATATGTCTAAAAATGCGTCATAAGCGAGCTACGCCCCTTTGAAAGTGGCTAAAAATATCGGTTTTTATTTAATAACTCAGGAACTCTTTGAGATATATCAACGAGGTTTTGCACGTCAACTAATCCTACCAAGGCCCGTTTTTATGTGTTATTTTCATGTACTTATTTCAACCAGGGGTGTGCGAAACGGGGGGGGCTTATCAGTTTTTTGTCCCAAACTTTTTTCTGTGTAACTTTTTTGCAATTTTATTTTTGAAATATGATTCCTCAGGTCAAAATACATAAAAAAGGTACTCTTGTTGTAATACTGTAGGATTAACCGTTTTCGAGAAAAATTAATTTGAAGGTGAAATTCCACGGTTCGAGGACGAAAAATTAAATACTAAAATGTTGAAAACCAAAATTTTAATGATGCAGGGCAAATGTACATTAAAAACTAAGAAAAAAACCTCATATACAGGTACTTCCAAAAATCAATACTAATGGAGCTATGGTCTCCTAAATATGCACCATTTTTAAAGGGCTATGGTAGCTTTAAAAGCGTTTTCTCGACCTACATGTATGAAAACTTTTTTTCTTAGTTTTTGATGTAGAATAACATTGCATCATTAAAATTTTGGTTTTCGACATTTTAGTATTTAATTTTTCGTCCTCGAACCGTGAAATTTCACCTTCAAATGAACTTTTCTCGAAAACGGTTAATCCTACAGTATTACAACAAGAGTACCTTTTTTATGTATTTTAACCTGAGGAATCATATTTCAAAAATAAAATTGCAAAAAAGTTACACAGAAAAAAGTTTGGGACAAAAAACTGATAAGGCCCCCCCGTTTCGCACACCCCTGGTTTAAATAAGTACGTGAAAATTACATACAAAGATGGGCCTTATTAGGATTAATTCACGTGCAAAACCTCGTTAACATATCTCAAAGGGTTCCTGAGTTATTAAATAAAAACCGATTTTTTTAGCCACTTTCAAAGGGGCGTAGCTCCCTTATGACGCATTTTTAGACATATGTTTATAGGAACTTTTTGTCATATTTTATCATGTAGAATCACCTGTTAAAATTTCCTACCCTATTTCAAATACACCCTGTATATATATTTTTTAATTTTATTTTTTATAAGGACAAATATGTTTTGTTTTATTTTTGCAGAAAACCTTTTTTATTACTATATAGAAAGTATTATTTAATTTTCTAACACTAACATGATGATACGGATGATATCAAAAATTTTCTTACCTTTTGTCATAGTAAAAACATTGCTTTTTACCAAAAACTACACTTTGAATATTGTATACTTTGAGGTACTGGGGGATTTAGAGGGGTGTAATGGGGGTTATTACACCCATGACCATAATTTTAAAAAAAAAAGTACACAGTATGAAATGAAAACATTTAAACAACTATCATTATTATGTATGATTTTTGAAAAAAAGAACGCCTTCGGCGTTTACTGTTATTGACTTTTTGGGTAATAATATGTATTTATTTTACTTATGAACTATATTACAGATTGAGTAAAAGATTATTATATATATAATTTTTGATTACCAGATTAAGCATAATTTTATTTCTACGGGCGTTAATAAACATACTGTTTTCATTGATAGTTCTAATTGTCAATAAATTATTAGTCAACAATTTACACTCTCAAAAAAAGGACTTACAATAAAAACAGTGGCAAAAAATTATTCTAAATCTGGTAACACTGCCACTCCTATAACTTGCGAGATCCGCCCCTGAAGTAAACTGTGGTCATGGCGGGCTTGGATTCACTTTAAAATAAAAGTCCTAGTACCCATGGGATTTTTTCATAAATCTCTTCTACGATGTTTCACGAGTATTTATTGCCAATGTATAAAAATAATTGAGAGAAATCAAATTGCCTTTTTTTCATATATTATTTTTAGTGTATGTTTAATTTTTATTACGGATATCGAAAGAGTTTATTTTGTATAGGCAATTTTGAAGAATCTGCAGAAAAACTAATATTTTAAGACATTTTAATATTTAAAGTAAGTAAAAAAATACAAAATTAATTTTAATCACTAGTTATAAAAGTCACGTGACCTTTTATTGCGAATAAAAAAACGATTGGCCAAGAAGATTTTTTTTAACTTGGTAAAAGCCACCATGCCACAATACTATAAAATTAAATTTGGATTATTAAAGAGCCCAACTAAATCGTAATTTTCAGAATTGTTATTTTTTTAAATTTTCTTTTACTTAAAACGTTACGGGATTTTCATAATATTTATATAATTTTCTTTGGAAATGTAGTGGTTTGGCAACATATTAAACATTTTTATAAACTTAATATGAATTTGTTAACTTATTGTACCCGGCTATGCATTTTGACGTCACGACTCGCTAAAATCCGATGTCTACTCATGAGATATCGTAGAAAAGATTTATGAAAAAAATCCATCGGTGTGGCTTCATTTATAGTTGGCCAATAATAAGGGCTTTGCTTCTTTTAAAGCCCAAATTATTAAAAACAAATGTTTTTAATTTAATCTTCAGTGAATCAGATTCACTGAATCTTGTTATAAAACTTACGAAAGTTTTCTTAGAACAAATGATAAAAATAAAATTCAAATATAAATAAATTTTAAATTTTTATTAAAAATAATTAATTATTCAGTAATTTTAAATATTTCTTTTTCTAAAGTACAAAATAAACAATCTTTTTTAACTGTAAATAATTTTAAATATTTATTATTTTGTGTGAGCTGCTTTAATTTAATTTAGTATGAAATCGAATATCATCAAAGTAATTAGTTATTATTATTTTTCTAAATTACTTTTACATTTTTAAAATAAACATAATTTTTCCTTATTTGCTAATAATTTTAAATATTTTATGTTTTGTGTGGGTTGTTTTAATTTAATTTAGATTGTGATCAAATTTTATTAAAGCAAAAAATATTTTAAATTCAAATTACATATATAGTTGACATTTTTATTTGAAAACGGTAGGTAACCCAAAAAATAAATGTAAATTAAATTACAAAACACAATATAAAAAATAAGTTTATTTAAAAGTTTAAAATAACGTCGATAATATATGTATTATATAACTGGTACTACCAGTCTGGTAGTCACAGTAATTAACCCAGAAGTCAGAGATTTTAAGTTGTGGTATTAATTCTTCCTCATTAGGTGAGAAAAAAATGCTTTGTTATACTAACTTATTAAGGCATATCCACAAGCTCGCCTAACAACATAGTACATAAGAATGCGGTACCGTGATTGGCTTACAAGTAACATGGCGGCACTTCAAGCCAATCACGGCATCGCATTCGTATGTACTATGTTGTTATGCGAGCCTGTGGATATGCCCTTACATATAATGAACCTTTGTCAACGCTTGTTTACCTTGTTAACCAACAAAGTGAATTACCATTGTTAGGCATTGTTTTTGACGACTTTTCATCAAGCAAGAGAGTAAATTAAAAATCGCACAGTAAATATTTTTACGTTTGAATAGAATATAGTTATGTTTTATAAAGTAAACTACGCAGTATATTCGCACATCCAATATTCGAATGTGTTTTGAAAATATTCACTATGCGATTTTTAATTTACTCTTTTGCTTGATGAAACAGACCATAGTAACAGCTATGCCAAATAACTTTTAAACTGCTGGTATTTGGAGTTACCAGCTTTATTTAGTAGAAAAAACGCTGTTTGCACCACATGCGAACTATATTTAGTGTTCCCGACTGAATGAAAAACATTAGTCGAAGATTCAAGTCTCAAAGACTTAGTTCGCTTACATGCATCAATGATGCCTGGCATCATACATACAGGGTTATTCTTTTAAATGGTACACCCACCGTAACTTGAACGGGATGAGATATAAATTTTATACATGGAACATGCATATCACATAAAAAAAACTATCATTTGCGATATTTTTCAATTTTTTATTCTGTAAGGCGGGCGCCAGGGGGCAGTTGTGGACAATATTTTAAATGGCACCCTGGTCTTTTGGAAATTTTGCTCAAAAAGGTCCAAATACTTAATACATGATGTATTATCACGTTAAGACTAATTATTTATCATTTTCATGTAAAATTTTTAATATTTATTCACAAAATATTAAAAATTTGAAAAAAAAATGAGAAAAAAAGTCTTCAAAAAAATATATTATAAAAATTATAGTTACACTGTTAAATAGAGAATTTTAAGCTCTTTAAAATGACATCACAAAACCTAGGGTGCCATTTGAAATATTGTTCTCCGTTGCCCCCCGGGCGGCACTTTAGCGAATAAAAAATTGAAAACTATGGCAAATGATAATTGTTATTGTGAGATTTACACATTTAAAATTTAAAATTTATATCTTATTTCTTTTAAAAGTTACGGGGGGGTGTACCATTTAAAAGAATAACCCCCCTAGTAGAAATTTAACGTTAGAATAACGTTTTTCTAATGTTAAAAGACTGTATAAAAGTACTTTATAAAAGTATATATATAATATGTGCAGATGTCGCGCTTTTTAACGTTGGAATCTAACGTTAGTTACAAACGTTAATCTAAAGTTAGATTTTTAAGTTAGACATAAGTTATAAATACGTTTAATTTCTAACTTTCGGAGGGGGCGTGGCCAACTAGAAAATTTCTACCTGCATCATAAAATGCCATCTGGAGACAAATTTATTCATATAAATAAATCTTAATATATTTTAGCAATCATAATATTTTTAAACATTATTTTGTTACATTTATTTATAAAATAGCCATCTTTTAGGTGGCCCTAAATATTTTTCGTGTAATATGCTGTTATTTATTTATTTATTTGTAATATACTTCGATAAATACGTTTACCTCTCAGAAAAACTTTATACTTAGTTAATATTTATTTATACGTTTAGAATCTTAAAATATTTTTTCAATTCTAGTACAGCGTTGCCAGACTTACTAACTTATTATGAAAATATTATTTAATAATAAATATAAAATTATATTGTAATTTTGTAATTTAATATATATTTATATTTATTGTTACAGGGCCGTAACCAGAAAAAAATCTAGGGGGGGCTCCATAAAAAAAAGCTTTGTCCCTGACACTCTAACTGTTTCAACCAAAGCTTGGCGCCCCTACAAAAAAAAATACCTTTATGAAAAAAAGCTATGTCCCTGGCGGTTTGTACTAAACTTGGAGCCCCTTAAAAAAAAGAATCGGCGACCCAAAAATTACCTTCAAGAGAAACAACTTTGTCCTTGACGGTTTCAACTTAAACTTGGAGCCCCTGCAAAAGAAAATTGGCGCCCCCCAAAAATAACCTTCAAGAAAAAAAGCTTTTTTCCTGACGGATTCTACCAAACTTGGCGCCTCCTGCAAAAGAAAACTGAAAACTGGCGTCCCAAAAATTACCTTTAAGAAAAAAAGCTTTGTCTCTGACGGTTTCTACCAAACTCAAACCAAGAACAGGGGGGGCTTAGCCCCCCTGCCCCCTAGTTACGGCCCTGGATTGTTAGATACGTTATATTCACGAACGATAGCGCATATATAATATTATTGCCTGTTTAATCAAAAGTTAGAATAAGGTTAGAAAAGGGTTAGAAAAAGGTTTGGTAAACGTTAGATTTATGTATTTTATAAAGTTTTTGTCAAACGTTAGTTTTTATAAAAATTATAATGTTAGATTTATATATTTTATAACGTTTTTGTATAACGTTTGAAACTAAACATAAAAATGTCACTAATCTAATGTTATGTTAAGTTAGACCCTATTGAAAATGACGGGTCTGGGCGGGTATAAATGGTGCACAAACCTGTAATTTTCAACAGGGGATTTATGTACTTTTCTACCAGGGCCTGTATACTATTTTTACTCCCTAAGCAAGTCCAGCTTGAAAACTTACCCATTATTATAGGCAAGTAATATTGGGAATAGGACATACCCATTATTTTTTGGTAGCGGTAATTTATCTATATAAATTTACTTTCAGTAGATAGTATATTTAAAATAGATATGCATCAATGAACAAGATTTTCTGATTCAATAGTAAACATTTTTTTTTGGTCCTTCAAGCCTGATTTCCAAGAAACAATAAACTCAGTGAAGACATTGTTTTTAATGTTGATTCAAGATCGAACCCCCATATAAGAACTTATGTCATATGTTTGTTATACATACTATAGTATTCTTCATTCAAGGAGTAAAAAAACTCAACAATTTCTACAAATTCTAACGTTTGAGGTTATGTTTTTCTCTTTTATTGATATGGCAAGAAAAAGTTTAATAAAATAACAATCCGTATAGAATTTTAAAGACGGCGGCAATTAAGGAATGTTAATTGTTCGGCCTTATGTAGCGTTGACATTTTTCGAGAAAAAAAATCAATATCTACGTGTAATTGTCGATGTAACTGCATCGTGATTATCTGACATATCTGGTGAATTACGAACACTATAGTTTTTATATTTGATTGATTTTGCTTTGTATTCTTTTTGGTTGAGTCCGGATAAAGGGTACCAGCGGGTATGGCCAAAAATATACAGGGTCAGAAAAATAGATTACGGACTTTTAGAGATCTGTGGTCTGGACGGTTATTATTCAGTAAATAACACATAAATAAATAAGTAAATACTTATATCACTTTATTTTAAAAATAACAGAAACGAATATACAGACACATATTCATATTTAATATAACGAATCTGGAGGTGTATTTGCAGGACTATTTTTTGAAACCATTTTTTAACAATTTAAATCTTTAAAATAAGTTTAAATAAATAACGCAGGTTTACAAAAAAAAAATGTCAGGACTATTTGACCGGACCATGGTATTCCTAGGTATTTTGGCGCCCTGAATCAGATCCCGGGGTCAGTTTTGCCCCATCACGTCAGGAAAACGAGATTTCAAGGTCATTTGAGGTCAAAATGGTGATTTTTTGGGAGCGGCCCCGGGACAATATCTCAAGCGACCTGTTAACTTCACGGGTAACTGTGTAGGTCTTGAATACTTTCTGAACGTTGAGATGTTATCCCGGGGCCGCTCCCAAAAAATCACCATTTTGACCTCCAAATGACCTTGAAATCTCGTTTTCCTGACGCGATGGGGAAAAACTGACCCCGGGATCTGATTCAGGGCGCCAAAATACCTAGGAATACCATGGTCCGGTCAAATAGTCCTGACTTTTTTTTTGTAAACCTGTGTAATTATTAGTAATTAATTTGATGTTAATTTATTTAGACGCAATAAATTCATGTTTGACATATTTAACTTTTGGAATAAAAAAGATCTAAATTGGTTAAATTTTATAATACTGAATAAAAGTAAGCTAATAAGACATAAAAATTACCTTAAAATTACATTTTAGTTAATATTTTGTTATAATATTAGGCTGTTATGATTTCAAAAAGTTATAAAAGTGGTGTTTCGATTTTCTTAGATATATTCATTTTTTCCACGATCTAAAACAAATAAATAAATATATAAATTTCAAACTTTAAATTTATAACCTTACAAGGTCGCAGCACTTACAATTTTCTGCAAATCTGGTGGTTTGGGAGTAAAAGCCTCATCACTATCACTCTCCATAATTCCTTCGTGGCAACAAATATACAACACAAATATTTAGCACACGAAATTGAGATTTGTTTCAAAATAAATAATAATTTTATATAAAAAAAAAATGGCGGAATACATCATCTTGTAGCATATACTTGACAGCTGTTTTACGACTGAAATGCCGGTTGCCTACACGCAAAATTCAATTTTGCGCTTGCTGTCATGGTAACGAGCAGAAAAGTAAAATGCTAAAAAATAGGTTATTTTGCGATCTGAAAACTTCATTTGTTTTTGTAGAAATGTTAACTTTTTAATTAGATCGTAGAAAAAGGTACTTTTTATGTAGACTTACCATTTAATACTTATAGTATTTACCCGGCTACTGGATATGATATTTTATCAGTAAGTATTAAAATTACTTAGGAATTATAGTGGCAAGACATTTAAGGCGACTTATTAGAAAATAATGTATGTCGGTTCGTAGAAGATAGTTTATAAAATAAAAAATACCGTAAGTTATATGTATATTGTCACTGTTTATCTCCAACTGCGGTACTTAAGAGAATGTGACTACTGAAATTTATGGAGATAAAATAAAATGATGAATATTTTTTGAGAAACGTTTAGCTAGCATATTCCTCAATAAATTTAAAATTCCTTTTTAAAAAAGGTTTTTTTTTTTATATACACTTTAAATGCAAATATGGAAATTTTAAATCAGTACTGTAAATTCACAGTTATCTGTAAAAAATGTGAATTTTTATTTTGGTAATTTTACTGCTATTATTATGGTAATTTTCGGGACTTTCTGTAAAAGTGCTGGGTTTTTGGACCACATGCATGAATTTTAATGTAAAATTATTGTACCGACAGGAAGAGCTGAGATTTTACTAAACCCAGTAATATTGAGGTTAATTTAATAAATATTGTAAATTCACATTCTGACATTGTAAATTTGCTTTAATTATTACAGTTAAAACTACTGATTGACGGACAAATTTAGAGTGTATAGAAGTGCCGAGGGATATTATTCGATAGAACTATAATAGTATTTTAAGCCGTGGTTTAAATATTTTTTAACCATTCCCAGATAATGTCAGTGAATTCCACGTTGAAGTCACAACGTGATATACACTTCTGCTCAAAAATATCGGCCCACCTAAAAAAATACACATTTTCAAATGCTAATAACTCCAAAACTATTCAATAGATTTATTTGACCTTTTTTTTATTTTAAAGCTTGAACTTTTAGCTCTTAATTACTGGAATAAAAATTATCAAAAATCTTTTTTTAAACCGGCAGCAATGAAAATTACACAGCTATGTTTTTTTACTGCTTCTTTCGATATGCACACGGTTTGCCACTGCATATTTTTTTACAATTTAATTAATTGATTTTATAGGCCAATTAAATGGGAGTAATTTCTTTTTTAACTTTTTAATTTTCCTTTTCTCGTTTAGGAGATATACGGTTTTTTCTGAAAATAAACATTTTTGCAAATAACAAAAAAACTACACAGTGGATTTAATTGATTTATTTTTTAATTTGAAGCTTAAGTCCTTAACTTTTATTTATTTAATTTAAGTTTCTGGTGCAAACATGTTTAAACTGGGTTTACATTGCTTAAATAGTCATGTTTTTTTTTACCCAATCTTTTTTTATGCAATTTAACCACAAACTCAAATGTTTCCATAAGTTTTAAAACTTATTCTAAAAGCCACACTTATTGTGACTGATTCCTTCTTTTATTTTTTATCATAAGTCTTCTCATTTAGGAGAAATTAAAGTTTTTCGGAAAAAGTGACTTTTTAATCAGTGGGCTAGTGCCACCCCTGTAAAACTGTATATGACGGAAAAGCGTCGATAGAATATAAAGATCTATTGCACTTCTATAACTTTAGCTTAAATAAATACATTTAATTAACACGTTTTCTGCGTTAGCAACTTTTTGGTTCCCAGCTCAGACTGCGTTTTGAGGCATATATGTCGAACGAACTTTGCACAGACTGTTTAAATCTCTAATGGTACTCCAAAAACAAGTTCTAACGTCTTTTTAAGGACTTTTTGCTTTTTAATTTTTTTTAAACAAAATATTTTATCAAATAAAATAACAATAAACAAATTTTAAATTTTATTAAAATTATTTAATAACAATTATAAACACAAAAAAACGTATTATGTATGTTTGTATGTATGTATGTATGTATGTATGTATGTATGTTTTTTTACAACAATGCTGTTTTTCGTTATTATTAGTTACATTACATTATGGTCAATAAAACATTCAATTTAATTTAACAAAACACTAAAACTAACCAACATTACGGGTTCAGTTTTAGCTTCCAATGATATACCTCCCCATATCAATGCACGATCCACCACCATAACTAACTTTTTCTGCAATGCAGGCCTGTGCATAACGTTCTCCAGGACGTCGGTAGACACGCTGTCTTGCATCATTCCCAAATAGACATATCCTGGTTTCATCAGAAAACATAACCTTTGCCCATTGGTTTCTGTCCCAGTTTAAATGTCTTCTTGCAAACTGCAGCCTGGCACGACGATGGTTAGCAGTGAGTTTAGGTCCAGTTGCGGCCTTTAAGAGCAAAGGTTTCTTTCAAAAAGCCTTCGACCAATAGTGGACCTACTTACTGCTACACCTCTTGTTTCTTGAAGCCGTGATCTCAAATTAACTGAATTTAGACGACGATTCCGCAGGGAATTAAGCTCGATAAATCGGTCATCCCGAGCGGACGTGCACCTATGTCTGCCAGCTCCTTGGCGTCGACTAAAGGAACCGGTCTCCTCAAAACGTTGGAATACACTTCTTACCGCTGCTCTCGTAATATTTAACTGTTGAGCAACATAACGCTGACTGTGCCCTTCTTGTAGCAGAGCTACAGCTTGGGCAGCTACTTCCGGACTTGTTTCCATTTAAATAATACAATTAAATAAAATTTTAACGAGTTAAAAAAGTATTGTCACATAAGTGACAAGTCTTGTCAATCATAAAAAAGTTAGTTACAGGGGTGGCACTAGCCCACCACTTAAAAAGTCCTTATTTACCAAAAAAACATAATTTCTCCTAAATGAGAAGACTTATGATAAAAAATAAAAGACGGAATCAGTCACAATAAGTGTGGCTATTAAAATAAGTTTTAAAACTTATGGAAAGATTTGAGTTTGTGTTTAAATTGCAACAAAAAAGATCGAGTAAAAAAAACATGACTATTTAAGCAATGTAAACTCAGTTTAAACATGTTGCACCAGAAACCTAAATTAAATAAATAAAAGTTTACGATTTAGGCTTCAAATTAAAAAAAAAATCAATTAAATCCATTGCGTAGTTTTTTTGTTACTTGCAAAAATGTAAATTTTTAGAAAAAACCTTATATCTCCTAAACGAGAAAAGGAAAATTAAAAAATTTAAAAAGAGATTACTTCCATTTAATTAGGCTATAAAATCAATTAATTAAATTGTAAAAAAATATGCAGTGGCGAACCATGCGCATATCGAAAGGTGCAGTAAAAAAACATAGCTGTGCACTTTTCATTGCTGCCGGTATAAAAAAAGATGTTTGATAATTTTTATTCCAGTAAGTAAGAGCTAAAAGTTCAAGCTTCAAAATAAAAAAAAGATCGAATAAATCCATTAAATAGTTTTGGAGATATTTGCATTCAAAAATGTGTATTTTTTTAGGTGGGCCGATATTTTTGAGCAGAAGTGTATTACCCCTGCATATGTTGTTTGTCTTAAGTAAAAAAAATATTTTGAGTATTATTTGTATTTGTCTACTTTAAAAAAACCTAAACCTCATGAAAACCTACCTGAAAAGATCTACAAAAAAAAATCACGCATGTATTGCACATACGAGTCTCACGAGTGATCAGAAATGAGCCCACTGTGACTTCCTAGTGAATTAATTTGCTTATCTGGGATTATTATACACACAAGAAATAATGAAAAGATCAAAGCTAGAAAACATTTATAATTTCTAATTTTTCATTATAATGAAGAAATGAGAAGAAATCGTATGTAGAATTATAAAACATACTTATAAACTGAAATGGGTACATACAGTACCTTCATACCACACGGTGAAAACATTGAAGGTGCAAATAGTTATTTATAAACAAGGGCAAAAAGTTAAATTTACGGTTAAGTAGGTTTTTAGAAGCCGAGGGTCGGCCGATGGGGGTAATAAACCTACGAAATCGAAATTTAACTGTTTGCCCGTGAATTATACAATAGGGGAAAGTAGGGTAACCGTGCGCACCACCGAAAATTCATATTAGAAGGTATTATGAGACATCTCTGGCATCCATGCGGTGACTGACAAATGAAAGTTGTTCACAATATTTGAATATGTGTAAATTGATGTTTTTTATTATTTTGCAGGTGTACGGAATTTCGAATCAAAATAAAGTTTTTTTTCTGGCCCTAAAACTCTTTTCGCAGATTGAAAGTAAAACCTGAGAATATTACATGGAAACAGCTATAAGGCAAAGATGGAGGGCGTGCAAAGAAAAATGCTTTTGAGGGTGGCTAGCTCCTATCGTACTGCATCCACAAGGGCGGTGCAGGTCATAACGGGTATACCACCTATCGAACTCAAAGTAGAGGAGAGAAGGTATATACACGAAGCCCAGGGGGATAAATCTATGGCCAAAAGGGAAGCAAAAGAAAGAAAAGAAAAGTGGCAAGAGATGTGGGACAATAATACCGACAAGGCACAATGGACGAAAAGGCTAATTCCAAACCTGAAGGCATGGCTTGAGTGCAAACACAGAAAGACCGAGTATTACACAACGCAGGTACTAACGGGTCATGGTTCTTTTCAAACTTACCTTAAAAGATTTGGTGCTACACAGTCCGAAACTTGTATCTATTGCGAGGAGATCGATACAGTCGAGCATACCTTGTTTCGGTGCGAGAGATGGGAGAGGTACAGACAAGAGACTTACCTGGTGCTAGGAATTTTAAATACGGATAACATAGTGGCGACTATGATCCAAAGTGAAAGGAATTGGAATGACATACAACGTTATTTTAGGAAGGTAATGGAATGCAAGGAGAAGGAATGAAACGAGAGACAAAGGAGAGATGGACTTTAATAAGGCAAAGCTTCTATCTGATGTAAACCAAGACACGGTAGTTCCGGATAGAAGTGAGCGAAGAGGCAGGGGGTTTTAGCGGGTAAAAATCCCGCACTACTGTTGGTAAGACCAAAAGTGCCTTTTGAAGGTTTCCCCTGCCCAAAAAAAAAAAAAAAAAAAAACTATCCAAAACAGCGTGAGTTCGATTCTCACTGGCGCCGATTTGCCTTTTTCAGTTAATTAATAATTGAAACGGCGAAGGCGTAAGTGAAGCGGACCCTCCCTATAAATTGATTTGAAAGTTAATTAAAGCCGGTGATTCCCTCTACTACTAGCCCATTCAAGTCCTGGACTTAGGGGATGTTAATTAAGTAGAATAGTACGAGGATAAACAACATGTAAAAATGTAAAATGTATTAAAATCTCCCCCCTAGCTCTTTTTAAGGAAATGGGGGTTAAAAAGGCTTAAATGGGCCTAAATTTAGTTTTCTAGGGATTTCATAAACACGGCTACCTCTACGAAAAAAAAACTGTTTTATTATTAAAGATAGATAAAGAATTTATCTACAAACTGCTTTTTCAATGAACTCGCTCCGAGGGGCGTTTCACTGACCTATTTTTGTACATGTATTGTAAATAATGTACATTATTTACAATATTGTACGAATAATGTAAATAATGTAAGAAAAATGTAGTACTGTAAGGTAATGTCGAAATAATGTAAATAATGTCTAAAAATGTAGTACTGTAGAATACTGTTGAAATAATGTCGGTAACGCGGACTGGCTTCTTACGGCACAGTCGGAAAAATATTAAAAAAGGCTCAAAACCCATAAAAAATTGGAAAATCGAGGGCCCGGTATAGCCAAAATAGACTAAATGGCCGTGTGAGGGCCTGTTTAGTACTGGGGCCCGGTCGGCTTTTGACGACCATGCCTTACGGCCAGTCCGCCACTGGTACGAGGTAATGTAGGATGTTAGGTTAAGATTAACATAAATTTAGGTTAATATATGTATAAAAATATATTAATAAACAAGCCTTTTTTTGAAAAACGAAAAATAAAAAAAATTAAATTATTAACTTGAAATTTGTAACACGTAAAAAATACTGCTGCCAACAAAATATTACTTTCCCCTATAGGCCTGAAAAATTAATTTAAAAAATTATTATTTTGAAAAAAAAAATTACCCCATTTTACCCCCGTACCCCAACCCGAATTTTACCTAAAACTTTGGATATCACTAGTTTACAAATTTCAACTTTTTTTATGCCCAACTTTTACATGTTTTCTAACATAATTTTTAATGAGGAATCCAAATTCGTCAAGAAAAAAAAAGTTTTTGTAGGGGAAAATTATAGAAATCATATATTTTCTTTTAATATTAGTAAAAATTGGTATCTGACTCCCTAGAAACAAATTTTATATTTAAAAGTATCTAACCCTTAAGGGGGTGCAGCCCCCCTTTTTTATATTTTTTAAATAACCCGATAAGAATTAGATCCTGGGGTTTTCCGTCTCGCTCAAAATGAATTTATTCTTTTTTAAATTCTGTCTATCCATATAACCCATAGGACCACCCATATTTACATTTTTTTAATTAACCTGATAAAATTTGGTACACTGCGACTCGCTAAAACCAAATTTAATATTAAAAAAATCTACCTGCAAGAAGTCCCAACACCTATGTACCAACTTTTATCAGCTAATTAAAAAAATATCAATAGTGCTGTCAACAAAATAATACTTTTCCCTTTAGGCCTAGGTTTATTTAAACCAAAAAACTAAAAAAATATATAATATAATATACACCCCTTTTGAGAGACAGAGAAAACAAAGACAGAACGATTAGATCAAGGCTGACGTGATTGTAGTGGGATGCGATGCGCTGTGTTTTATAAAAAAAAACACGTCAGCCTCGATCTTCGTTTTCTCCGTTTAGTATAATTTCAAACGGGCCGTATATTATATTTTTAAATAATAAAGTATATATAATATTTTTTTTTTAAATATCCCATTACATACATACAATACATTACCCCATCTGATTTTTCCAAAAACAATCCCAGCCTAGAACTCTGATTAAGCATGCTTAGCTTGCTAGCAAACTGTGATCAAAATATAAAACGTCAAGAAGCTTAAAAAAAGCTATACAAGGGTGGAGATAGATTTTTTTAAATATTAAATTGTTTTCTATGAGCCCCAAAACCCCTATGTGCGAATTTTTATTACTTCCCTGCTGAAAATGACGGGTCTGGACGGGTATAAATGGTGCATAAACCGGACTTGAGCATAAACACGACTGAGAGACAGATTTTTTTTTGACGGAAATCATATTTTTTGGATATAAAACGTCCAGGTTTTTGTAGGTTTTATTTTTTTAAATATATTTACTAAAAATGCGATTTTTTTTTGCAACATTTTATTAATATCATTTAAAATTAGTTTAAAAGTATAATTGACATAAAATAAACCAGTTTTCAAAAATTGTTTAATTTTTTTAAAGAAATTTTAACAAAATTTCCCATTTTTAAACCTATTTTAAAACCACAAAAATTGCTCCCAAAAAATAAAAAAATATTTGGTTAAATAGAGAATTTTATAAGCTTTAAAATTACATATCACACAAACCCCCTTTCTATTTTAAAAAATATCCCCCCTTGCCCCCCTGTTACCATTGTGCCATATAAAATATGTACCAAAAAGTTATTTGGGTTATGTTATTTAGGTGTTTTTCAAGTTGATATCTTAATTCGTTTAAAAGTTAATGGAGGGGGCGGACTTTAGACATGCACTGTATAATGTTAAAAGTTAATGGGTTCGGGGATCGACGAACAGGTCAGGAGAGCTCAACAAAGATTTCAGGGGACCTATTCTTCAAAACCGGGGAGTAGAACGACTGATAGAACGAGTCTGAGGTTCGTTCTACTCCCCGGTTTTGAAGAATACGTCTCCAGGAGGCTTAAACCAAGGCTAGGGAGGCCTTGACAAGTACTATTTTAATGTAAGAATAAAACTCTTGGAACTCGGCAAAAAAAAACTAAAAAAAATACATTTTTGTTTTCTTACATGACAGACATTTGAAAACTACTACATAATATTAAATTCCGTACTTTTCATTACACATTATACATCAGGTACACAAAAATGATTAAAAATAATATTAAAACCACCAGAAGTAAACAACACTGCCGAAATTTTATAGGTGTCACGTGGTTTTGGAGCGATCTGAGTAGACGAAATAATGTAAATACTGTAGGAGAGCATGCGCATTAATAAAAATAATGTAAATAATGCAGGTACTGTCGTAATGTCAATTAATGTCAGGTACTGTAGAATAATGTAAGTAATGTAACGTAATGTACGGTAATGTACAGTATTGTAAGTAATGTAAGGTAATGTCAATGTAATGTAAAGTACTGTCAATGAAAACGTACATGTATTGTAAAGGTGAAACGCCCCTCGACTCGCTCTCTTAAACCCTTACCGTTTTATACCTTCAACAAAGTTGCGAATAGCTCTCAAACGAAACGTCTGAGAGTAGTGATTCTGAGACGCCTCCACGCTGAAGGCGGGGGGGTATCGAATTGAATTTGCGTTCTAAAATTTCCTGGAAAAAAGTCCTTTTTATTCCCGTCAAGTGTGAAAAACTAACGGGAATACCCGTGAGAAGCCACGTACCATAATAAACGCTTACACCTAAAAATGTTACAGATTATATTGAACTTTATCAAGGTCTCTTTGACATTTATTTGTCAAATATTATTATGACATTACTTGTCAAAATAATTCACATTAGTTATGCCGCAGCTTACAAATTATCAAAAATGTATTATAACAGCAAGAATAAATGACGGGATAAGTGTACGTGAAATAGCCACTGAATTAAATGTTGCAAACAGCACTATAATGCAAGCAAAGAAAAAACTTGAGGAAACTGGACAGATTAGCAGAAAGCGGGGTTCTGGTCGAAGTAGAATGAGTAGTGCAGAAGAAGATATGCAATTAATGAATTATCTGCGGGAAAACCCTTTCCATACCGGAGTCAGAGCGAGGGAAGAAACTAACTTTCCTGGGTCATTATCCACTGTTAGACGAGTTCAGGAATCTGAAATTAGAAATTGTGCTGCTAGCAATAAGCCTTTTTTAAATGATAATCACAAACAGATTAGAATTCAATTTGCGTTGGAATATTTTCCACAAGACCACGTTTGGGACAGAACTATTTTCTCAGATGAAAAAACTTTCCAATCCACACATAATGGCACGATAAGGGTATATAGGCCCCGTGGAATGCGCTACGACCCAAAATACGTAAGAAATACCAACAGAAGTGGCCGCTTTTCCGTAAATGTTTGGGCCTGTATTTCTTCTCGAGATCCAGGTATATGCCTGATTGTCGAGGAACGTTTAAATGGACATACTTACATAGACATTCTTAGAGATGTTATGATTCTTTATGCCAGGCAAGAATTTGGAGACAATTTTATCTACCAACAGGTAAGTAGTTAATTTTTTTTAATTTTAATAATTTTCTAAAATATTAATTACTATTTTTTTCTTTTTAGGATAATTGCTCGGTCCATCAGTCTCTAGTTGTTCAAACCTTTCTAAACGAACAAAACATTAACGTTTTACAGTGGCCAGCAAGAAGCCCAGATTTGAACCCAATGGAGAATGTTTGGGGAATGATGAGCAATGCCATTTATGAAAGAGAGTTTCGGCCTCGTAATGCTGAAGAATTACGACAGGCCATCATTGAGGCTTGGCACGCAAAAATTACACCAAATTACACAAACCGACTGTTAGCATCCATACCAAGAAGATTGGGAAAAGTTATTGAAACTAATGGAGAGCCAACAAAATATTAGTTCTATATCGGTTTATTTTAGACTAGATTTCTGAACTTGTTGGCCAACAGTATTTAATAAACCAGAAGAATTTCATCTCTAGCTCTCACCGCGGTACGGAAAGAGGTTTCCACAAATAATGCATTAATTGCGTATCTCCATCTGTACTGATCTTTTTCCTTCGCCTGAACTCTGCTTTCTGATAATCTTTCCAGTTCCACGTGTTTTTTCTTTGTTCACATTAAATTTCTGATTGCAACACTTAATTTAGTGGCTATTGCACGTACACTTATCCCGTCATTACTTACTGTTAAATATATTTTTGATAATTTTAATTATATTTATTATTTAAAATAGTGAAGGCAATAATCACCTGGTGATGTCTAGCCTTATAATTAAAAGAAATATTATTGTTATACATAATTAGTATTATTTTTAATGATTCATGTAATAAATAAACAATATATTTAAAAACCTACACAACGTTTTAATATGAGAGTTTTTTTTGCTTACGGACAGAAAAAATGGTTAATTTACAGTATGTCCCCGGTTAGAATTACAAAGAAGATTTTTTTATTTTTGATATCTTAAAATAAGTCACTCTTGATAACTTGCCCTTTTCAAACTCCCGAAACACTAAGCATTTTTTGTATAACTTACGGTTCATGAGAAAATGTTTTTTTTTCTTTATATTTTTGAAGACACTATTTTGAAGAAAAAAACATTATCCCATGAAGAGTTGTACAAAAAGCGCTTAGTGTTTTGGGAGTTTAAAATCAAGCAGGGCAAGTTATAAAGAGTGACTTTTTTTGAGATCAAATCAAAAATAAAAAATAAATTCCTCTTTGTAACTCTATCTGGAGACATACTGTATAACTATTATTTATAATAAAATTTGTTAACCTTTTTGCTTATAAGCATATAATATACAGCCTGTTCCAGAACTCGCGTACCGAAATTTAAAAGGTGATTCTACATCCAAAAATATGAAAAAAAGTTTCTATAAAGGTTGGTCCGGAAATGAGCCCTAAGGGAGCTACGGCCCTTCGAAGATGACTTATTGAATGGGGAACAAAAAAAAGCACCAATAAAATTTTAATACTGCAGGGTGATTCTTCATTTAAAACTGAGCAAAAAAGTATTATACACCCAAACACCTAAATTTAATATTAAAGGAGTAATAGCCTTTTAAAAAGTAATGTTTTTGGTGGCACAAAATGTTACTTCCTCCTAATTGCATTTTTTTTTGATAACGGTTGCTCCTACAGTGTTACACTATATGATATTTTATATGTATTTTTACTCTAGAAATCTATATTTTTAACAACAAATCCAAAAAACATACACATAGAAAAGTTTGGGGCAAAAATGTTTTAAGCCTCATATATTTTGTCCGTCTGGGCAATTAAAAACATAAACTTATTGCCCTTATTAATACTAGTATACATGCAAAAGCTCGCCGCTCTAGCTTAAACGGTACCCGAGTTATTAATTAAAATCCTTATTTTTATTACAATTTTAAAGGGCTCATTTCCGGACCAACCTTTATAGGAACTTTTTTTATATTTTTGGATCTAGAATCACCTCTTAAATTTTGGCATGCCAGTTATGGATCACCCTGTATATATATATATATATATATATATATATTATTAGCATATTATGCTTAAAGACAGTTATAGGACTTGCACTATATAATATAGACTGTACTTTAACCTTACTTAATTATTACGGAAAATGTCAGTGTCAATCTTAGTAAAGTACATATACCACAACTAAAAATTTAAAATGTTGGGGTACCTCAGGGTTCTGTGATGTGAGCGTTTTCTATGAAAATATTATCTGGGGTTGGAGACAAATGCTACTCTGAAATTAGGCTCTAGGCGGGATTTAGGGCCAGAATTTCAATCTACGCAACCTTACCGAAAGATTTATGTATGACAAGTCGGGTTTCGATAAACAATAAGGGCGTAAGCCGCATACATATTTTTATCTCCAAGCTCTTCAAGAACTTCCACGAAAGGGTACAGGATTTTATGTTTTTGTTAATAACTTTCTGAAAAAATTTTTTTCCAGTCCAAACCTTTACCAATTCATTTTTGATACTCCAACGATTACATTTTATACCAGATACCCCAGTTCTGAACTAAAATTAAGGTGCTGGTGGTGTCAAAAGCCTGGGCTTCTAAGCTTCTCCACTTACGGGCGTAGATAAAATATTGTACAATACACGTGAGTTAACCCCATTAATATGCTTGTGTGGTTACACAACTCGTGCTACGCACTCCATGTGCAACTTCCACACTCGTATCTTAATGATGCTTTTAACTAACTGAAGTGCACCTTCACAGAACAGAAATAGTTAGAGGAGTTTAAAATATATCCAGCAGTGGACGAGAGTGGCTTATATATTGATGATAATGATGATGTTGATTTAGAAAGTATCTAAAGCAAAAATTAGAATTCGTGTATATTAATATTCAGAAAAACCTAGCACATATACCCCTGATGTTGAACAATTCCGCGTTACAGTAACATTTTGAAGGTTAATAGTTGTTTTAAGACCACTGTTTTAAAATGCAAAATAATATTAGCAGAATAAAAATATACAATAAATAGTAGCTAATCTAGTGAATATAAAATGCAAGAAATAGTTTTCCTTATATTATATGTAGGTATTCCTGTTAGGCTATTATGATAAATTTAATTATTGTAATAAAACCATAAGATTAGCTTGTATTATTATAGAAAAGCTGCTGTGTAGCCTAAAACATCGATCTGAAAGAAATGATTTATGTTAACTGTTCATGAAGACTAGGTACTGTCCACTGCAATAACTCATGGCCGCCGAAGTAAATAACTTTTAGGGGTCACGAATTTTAAAATTACTAATTTTTAATAAAAAATATTTCGGCAATAAAAAAGCAACGATAAAAATACAAACAACAAAACACAAATGTTCAAAATTGGAGCAGTTTCTTACAGTCCTGCCCCACAGAAACTTGAAAAAGTTTCCAACACACTGTATACTATTTTTTTTTTTAAAGCGTAATATACTTTCACTGAATTCCTAAACATCCAAACCCATTTCGCAGTTTTTGAAACACAGAATTTGAAATTGCATGCATTTTTTGGGTCGACCAGCAATATACAGATCATCCATTCGTTTTTGTATACACTCCAAAGTAGAATTTGTATCCTCTTGTGGCCGTGATAGCCTACTCTCGGATTCTAATCGGTGTCAATCTTTGCGCTTTAAGGACTCTAGTCAAGTATTATCATTTAGTCAAATAAAAGGTATGTATACATACCCCTATAGGGGTAGGGTATGCAGGAGATACGAATTCTACTTCCAAGTGTATATAAAACGCTTGTATTGTTTGTGTAGCATTTTAGCAATTTTAGACTTTTAATTACTTTTTTACATTCTGTGGACAATTTTGGTCAAAAAATCACTTTACACAAAATTCGATAAAATGAAGTGTTTCCGAGAAAAAGGCACTTTTTTAATTCACGGTCCTCCTGCCTAAAAAGTGCTCTTTTCTCGGAAACGCTTCATGTTATCGAATTTTGCGTAGAGTACTTTTTTGATCAAAATTACTCACAAATGTAAAAAAAGTAATGTCTAATGTCTAAAATTTGTAACCCTATGAAACTTAGGGGTTTGCAACCATAACGGAAGTCCGCCCCTGAGTTTTCTGATAATTACGGAACTTCTGTAAAAATCATTCGATGCGCATTAATTTTCTTAAAAAACTCAAAAAAAAATTGTTAATTAATATTAAAAAGTATAAAAGTAATCAAAAAAAAAATAATTTTTCTATTTCATCTAGGGGGGCAAATATCTCAGAGTAGGGGGGCAGTAGCCAAAAATCGAAGATAAGCTATTTTGGGGATACAAAATTTAAACTTCCCCGAATCGGCATGGCGGTCCGCCATCTTGAAAATGTCAGAATGGGTAAAAAAATGGGTTTCGTAGACCATAATTCGATTCTCTTTATAAATCAATACGAATAAAGTCTATAACTTCAATAGAAATTAAGTTATTAAGAATTTATTACATGGTTGTATTCCGATTTTAAAAAAGGCAAAAAATGACCCACCTTAATATCTCGGCAACCAACGATTTTTTTGCAAAACGCCATTAATGGGGGTATATAAACACTAAGTTATGGGGACATATACATACATTTTTTCGTGTAGGGACTCCTCTGGATAAATAAAAAAAAATAACATAAACTTATTGCCCTTATTAATAGTAGTATACATGCAAAAGCTCGTCGCTCTAGCTTAAAGGGTACCAGAGTTACTAATTAAAAACCTTATTTTTATTACAATTTTAAAGGGCTGTAACTCCCTTAGGGCTCATTTGCAGACCAACCTTTATTGGAACTTTTTTTGATATTTTTAGATGCAGAATCACCTCTTAAATTTTGGAATGGCAGTTATTGATCACCCTGTATATATAAATTGGCTATACAAATCATCCATATCCATATATTACACAAACTCCAAAAAAGAAAATGTCTGTAGATTTTTGCGGTATTTTTATTTGGATATTTTTATTCATGCATTTCCGTTTCAAATGTTTTCGATGAAACGCTCCTGAAAAACCAGATCGCTACTACATAATTGAGGTTAGTTAACATAATCTAAAAGGTAGTTTCAGATTAGTTATAGATTATTTTAATCGCATTTTCTATAACTTTAATTATTTCATTAGCATGGAATTTTAGTTTTCTGTAAATTAAATTGTCTTTAAAATTAATTGTTAATATACTGCAATGTTACAAATACAAGTTATTTAAAAAGCCAAATAAAAAGTCCAAACCAAAAAATACTTCCCATAAAAATAAAAAATCAGTTTTTTTTTCGAAAACGAAAAATGCTAAAAAATATATTTTTCAAAAAAATTTAATTTTTTTCTTTCAGAAAAAAATTAATATTGCAATTTTTTTGCAATATCTTACTCAATATATTTTACAAACATTAAGACATATTGTTTAAATAATCAATAAAAATGAATAAAAAATACAAGTTTTTTATTAAAAATACCACTTTAACTTTAATTAATATTGGAATATATTTCAATTAAAATAATTAGCATTATACCTAATATTTAAATTAAGTCATACTATTAAATTTACGTAAAAAGTTAAAAGCACTTAATGTAATAGGGTATTTCATGAAACGCAATTTTTTGAAATGTTTAGGTCCCTCTCATATCCTAAAAATAAAAAATAAATCGGTTCCAAATTTCAGCCTAAAAAATAAATGAGGGTCTGCTCCACTTTATATGAAAAAATAAATTGAATATAGGCAAAATTTTACTTAATCAAATTTTCCTGGTATACCATATCGTGCAAAATACATACAGGGTTATTCACCAATAATTTTAAAAATCTGATATTTTGAACTTTTTTTGAATATAGCCAATCGATTAAAAACCTTTTTATGATTGTGCCACTTCCAGCTGTACCGGAAATAGAGAATTAAATTTGCTTTAAAATGAATAGAAGATACCCTATACCTAACATTAACCGTTTTCGAGTTTGCAAATTATTGTGAAAAAAGGCGTATTTCTGTAAATTTTTAAAGTTGTATTTAATCAAGTGACATTTTATTTTTATTTCTTTAGATTAAATGTCATCGTAATTATCGTGATAAATTAGTATACAATAATGGCAGAGGCTTATTCTTACCCTGTTATTTTGGATTTATTTGCAATTTTTAGTGAAAATGGTAAAATAATTAGTAGAACCTGCAGAAAATTTAATACAAGCTATCCTGATTTACCATGACTGTCATGTAAAAAAATTAGAAGAATTCACACACATTTTTCGTAATTTCGGAAAGAAAACGCAGTGAAATCTCTAACAAAACCAACTACAAACAACGAAGATAATGAAGTCAATGTTTTGGGTTACTTTTAAGCTCATCCACATGCCTCAATTCCTGCAGCTAGTCACGACTTCGAAATTTCCTATTCAAGCATCCAAAGAATCTTAAAAAAATACAAGATGCACGATTAAAAAAGTACAGGCCTAAAAACCTTGATGATTTTCAAAAATATTTCAGATAACTTTAAAAGGGACTTTTAAGTTAATATAATGGTCCTTAAAGTAAAGACCTAAATAAATATTGATTCATTTTACTGGCCTACTTGATTAACAAATATAACAAATATATCAAATAACAGGAATACGGCATTTTCACAATAATTTGGGAATAGCTCTAAAACGGTTAATGTTTGGTATATGGTATCCTCAGGGCTCTAGCCAGCCCGGGCCACGGGATAACTTTATTACCGGGCCTCCCATTTTTCAAAAAAAAGTCTTCGCTTCTAAAAAAAAATCTTTATCCCCTGTAGAAAATTGACGCCGGGCCCCCTGAATCTGGCCCTGGGTATCCTTTATTCATTTTAAAGCACATTTAATTCTCTATTAAACTAAATAAAAAAATATAGGGTATCTTTTAAAAAATGAGGTATGGCTATTTTAAATTTGTTAGATTTGAACTGCTTTCTGAGACACCCTATATAAATTTTGGGTTCTGTTTCGGCTTAGGATAATTCGGTTAAGTATTATCATTGAGTAAACCACAAAACAACTTTTCTCCAATTTAAAAAATCAAGGAGAAATATTTTTTTTAGGGGTGCTTGAATTTGCTAATTTTTCGCCAAAAACTTGAATAACTCATAAACTACCGGAGATAGACATAAAGTGTTATATCAAAATATATCAAATTTAATGCAGAGTTTAAAAATAAAAAAATAAATCGAGTGTTTTCAAAAAAATCAAAGTTGATTGCCACTTCCGGTATAACCGGAAGTGACAAAAGCATGAACATATTTTTAATTGATTGGCCATATTCAAAAACGCCAAAGTGCAAAATATCAGATTTTCAACATTATTGGTTCTCCATAAACTTTTAATAGGCCACTTCCGTGAATAACCCTGTATATCTGTGTAAAACTTAGTTAAAAAAAAAAAAACAAAAAAAAATTGGCATAATTCATTTAAAAATAAACTTAAATATTATTTTTTAATTTTGAAATGAAATGAAAATTGGCATGGCTTTACATGTATGCATTTCGCATGACACGGTACACCATGGACATTTCATTAAGAAAAACTGTTAGGGAACGTTCAAGTATTACGTAACAAAAATTTTGATCATTTTGAACCCCCCCCCCCTATAACGCTATTTTCCTATACCATTAACATGGGCGTAACACTCCAAAATGACCCCACCTCCTCTAGGAGCGTTACGTAATACTTGAACGTTCCCTTAGTACAAAGTGGGGAAAACGCTATGTATTTTTCACCATTTTTAAATGAAGTGGGGTGGATCCTAATTTCATTTTTTTAGTTAAAATTTGGCACAGAATCCTATTTTTGTATTTTTTACGAAACGGAGCCTCCCCCTCGCGAGGGGGGAAATTTTCAAAAATTAATTTTTTATGAAATATCCTAATGTGCAATAATAAAAAGCAAATATTTCAGTTTTTAAATTAAACCATTTAAAGCATTAAAATAACTATTAAAAACTATCATCTTGGAAAATAATTATTTTTCTAATTATAAGGAAATACATTTTTTCAAAATTTTATTTTCTAGGATAAGGTAAAATTTAATAATTTAATAAATTATGAAAACTTAACGGCTATAGTGCCTTAAACATAAAATTGCAAAATTAGTTTTACAAAATAAAACTATCAGGGGCGTATTTTCAGATTTTAGTTCCAATTCCAATTTGTGTTATTGGCGTTTTCCTAAGATAATTCGCCAGCTCAAGCAATAGATTTGTTCCGGATTGGCAGATTTTGTCTGAAATGTTCCATATCCACCATCCACTATTTTTAAAAAAGTCACCTTGCAATATGTATTGCTTAGAAAAAAAAATTCACATGTATAATTTCATTTATCGTATAGGTACTATCAGTTTGATGACTTGCATACACGCGAATCCATAAAAAAATGTTCCATAAAAAGATTCTCTGTTATAAAAAATTATACACGTTTTCAACATTATACTTATTCCAGTTCCAAAATCTCCATATCAACAAAATTAACCATATACAACATAAACCATATAACATTTAACATAAAAATTCCTGCTTTACAAACTTTATCAACACACAACATTTAACAATTAAAAATTCCGAGACATATCAATTGTTAAGACGGTCGGCCATGCCCCTATGCTGAACACGAACCGACTGCAACCATCATTTTTATTATCACGTCAGATTTTAGTTAGAAACGGCAAGAAGTTCATTACACTTAACTTGACCCAATGCGCATCAGGACTTTTTTTTTCAAAAATCACACAATATAATGATAAAGTTGTTTAAATTCTTACATTACATCCCAGATAAAATTCGTAAATTGGACGTTGAATTTACAACTTGATATCACTCCTGTCTGGAATATGCAGTTAGAGTGATATCACGCGTTACTTTCGTTTGGTTCTGCATATTTTGTTTGTCCTAATAAACTAAGTAAAAAAAAATTAATCTGATTTTTGTTTTTCTGTCTAAAAAAAAATGAAAATCCTCGTGAAAACCTACCTGAAAAAAACTACCAAATAAATCACGCGTGAGTTCAGAGTGATCCGCCTATGAGCGCGCATATATTGTACAAACAAGACAAACGCCGCGTGAGTAAGGCGTGATCAAAAATCCGCTCACTGTGACTTCATAATGAATTAATTTTCTTATCTGGGATAGTACTTCATCTCTTAAAATTATGATCATGTAGGGGAGGGGGCGTTAATGCACTGGGTCAGAACTTATACAGGTTCAAAATACAGACATGATCATACATAACCATCCATATTAATACAAAGACTTTTTTCCCCGGGCAACAATTTTTCCTATTGTTCGCAGAAACCAGAAAAATAGCTTTTTTCTACGATCTAATAGAAAAGTTAATATGTCTAAAAAAACAAAAAAAGTTTTCAGACTTCAAAATAACTTATTTCTTAGTATTTTACTTTTCTGCTCGTTATAATGACAGCAAGCAGAAAAGTGATTTTTTCTCGCTACAATGTAGGCAACCGGCATTTCAATCGTAAAAAAGCCATCAGTTATATGCTACGGGATGTTAGTCCGCAATTTTTTTAATATAAAATTATTATTTATGTTGAATCAAATCTCAATTTCGTGTGGTAAATATTTGGGAATTATGGGGAGCACAGTGGTTTTCCACAAATTTTAACTTTTTGTTTCCGACCCCTGATTTTTTTTCATAAATTGTTTAAATACACCTAAAGAAGTGATTTAGGCAAATATAAAAAAAATCGTAGAGGCTGATCGTTTTTTTTTTGCGTTTTTTCTAATTTATTATAATATGTACATATTACGTACTTGAACTTTAGTATAAATTTTAGATATAATTATAAAATCATTATTTATAATCACTACATTACAAAAATGCTTATCTCCAACGCCAAAGAGCGTATCTGTCTGCCCTCTGTCTCTAAACCTTATAACTTCTAAACGAAAATGTCCGATTAAAAAAATTCTTTCACTTTACGATTTAGGACCTTTGTAGTTTACCTGACGTTAAATATGGTTAACATTTGGTTCAGGCAAGGGGGACAAAGGGGGCAAATAACAATATTTTTTGCGATAAGTGGCTTATTGATAGTAGAATAACATTTATTGTGCAGATAAAAAGTTTTCTTTTATTTTCTACTAAAATTTTAATTATTTTTGTTGTAGAATAAGAATCGTTATCTTCCGATCAATAATAAGCCAGTTATCGCTAAATATATAAGTATTTGCCCCCTTTGTTCCTCTTGCTGCTCTCCACTGTTCAAAGTCCAAACCAAATTTGACGTCAGGTAAACTAAGAAGGTCCTAAATCGTATAGTGAAAGAAATGTTTAAATCCGACCTTTCGTTTAGAAGTTATAAGGTTTAGAGACAGAGGACAGACAGACCGATATTTTTTTAAGGCCCACTTTTTTCACATTTTTTCGACGTTTCATGGCAATAAGTAAAAAAAATTGATTTTTCGGTCCACTTCGTCCATAAAACAATAACGCGCTAGAACAAAAATATATACGCTCTTTGGAGATAAGCATTTTTGTAATGTAGTGATTATAAATAATGATTTTATAATTATATCTAAAATATATACTAAAGTTCAAGTACGTAATATGGTACATATTATAATAAATTAGAAAAAACGTAAAAAAAACGATCGGCTACGTTTTTTTTATATTTGCCTAAATTACTTCTTTAGGTGTGTTTAAACAATTTATGAAAATAAACATGGGTCGGAAACAAAAAGTTAAAATTTGCAGAAAATCACCACACAGAGGGCCAGGAAAAAAAAAGTGGACAAAATTCTGAATTTTTGCATACGGCTATGTTTAATTCCGCTGATTTCGAATAAAATAACGAAAAAATTAAAGAAAAATTTTCTGCGCCACTAGGGTGGTCCAAAATTTTAGTTTATAGTTTGGGAAGTGACAATCAGCTGATTTTACATATCTGGTGTCAGAAAATTAGTAAACGTCAAACACATAAACTCAAATTTACAAACTAATTTTAAGATAATTTTAAGATAATCGGCTGCACCTCATAAAAAAGCACTCTCGTGCACTAAAAACTAGGTTCGCGTACTCGGTGCGTAATATACTATTCTTATTATATTATTGACAGCGCCAGCGCTAGAATATTATACGGTAGATTAGAATTTAAAAAAAAATCAAAAAGCGTCCTAGACAAAAATTTGGATTGGTTATAAATTTGTTTCATGAAAAAATAAGAAACTTTTTTTCTTTTTTTTTAAATCGTCCTTCCGCCCGTCCGTCCGTCCGATGTTACGATTTTTGGGAGCGCGATAACTAAAGAAAGAATAATTCGATCTATTTGAAAAATCAATTTCTATGAGGAAGATCTCTATTATTTTTGAAAGTAATCCCCCCAAAAACAAAAAAGTTATGGGGGGATATTTCCGATTAACGTAACTTTTTCAGAAAAAATTACTTTTATTATAAGCATCAATTCTACCAATTTTGAAAGTAATCCCCCAAAAACAAAAAGGTTATGGAGGGTTAGACTTAAAAAAAAAATTTTAATTTTTTTTTTGAAAAAAAAAATAATTTTCAATTTTTTTTTTGTTTTTCGCAAACAGATTAAAAAAGAAATGAAAAATTTTCAAAAATTTTTTTAAGTTTTTTTTTAAATTCTTTTTTTTTTAATTATTTTTTTTTAAGTATTTGGAAAATGCAATATACCATTTACTGTGAATAATTGATAATGAAATGAGTAGCATTACATATCTTTACGGCTTGTTTAACTGTTAATTTGGCTATATCAGCATCTCATTTTTTTCACTGAAGTAATTTTTTTGAAAAATCTATTTTAACATATCTAAAAACTTTGTTAATACCATAATGACTTGCATTTACATATTCTGTTACATGCTTTGTGCAAGTTAATAAATTGATGTTCATCCATTATTAATTTAATCAATAAAAAAATTATAATTATTTAATAGGTACTAAGTATTTAATTTTCATCTATAAATGTTATAGCATGCCAGCATTTCTAATCTAAAAATTATTTTCTTTGAAATACTTGCATAGGTATGTACCTATGCATAGGTACAAATTATATACTTTGACAAAGTAAGTTTATCATTGGATCTACAGATGAATAAAAATAACAGATTGGTTTATCATTTAATATCGTCGGCTTACAAGTAAAAGGTACTAACTCACCTTTTTGCAAAAATGGGATTTAAATGGCACTGTAATTAATTTTTGATGATCTATGTACAGGAAAACCGAACTAAATTCTAGATGGACTGCCAAGAGAGTTACCCACTATAAAAAATGCACCAATTTGATTTTGACTAAAATTTTATCTGGCAATAGGCACTAAGCCACTTAGTGCACTTAGTGCGTTTTACTTGTAGATTATTTCAAATGTTTCTGCACTAAGCGACTTAGTGTTCGTTTGTTTGCCGAAAAGTGAATTTTTGTAGTGTTGTTTTTCGTTTTCTTTTTGTATTTCACATGCTAAAATTAAGTTAAAATGTTTAGTCGGGTGCCTAAATATTTGCTTTGTTAAGAAACAATGAAGAGCAACCAGAAAAAAAGAGGAAAAATAATTATTGTTTATTTAAGGTTATGTTATTATTTCTAAAAAAGAGTTAATTTATAGAAATCCCCTTGAATGGTTTATATGATACAACCGCGTTATTTATTGTACTGATATACGCATTCAAATTTTGCTATATTAAAGTTGATGGAATAGAGACAGAACAGAGAAACAGAAATTTACTTGTAAAATGACAGTGCTTTTTACGTGTAATGTTATGATTTAATTTAGATTTTTTTTAATAAAAACCTGCTAACTGCTAACCTATTCAATTATTTGTCTATATCTCGGCTATTTCTAATTATAATAAAAATATTATCGGCTCACGCCTCGATTCACAATCTCCGCATGTGAACGAAAAACATTAGTTTTTCCTTGGATCATAATATACTATTTTATATAATATTTCTGGAACGCTATAAACATCAGTATCGAATTTTTGCACATGCCTTAACATTGCTAAGGGCTATCATTTCATGTAATTTTTATTTAGTAATTTTAACCAGGGCCGTGCAAACCAAATCACTTTTTTGTCACAAACTTTTTTATCCGTAGATGTTTTGACATTTTCTCAATAAAATATTATTCTTTAATTAAAAATACATAATAAAATAAAACAAAAAACAAGCTTTTAAAGTAAAAACCCTATAAAGAACTTTCACTTTCGGGTTTAGACCGTGTTAATGGATTTTCACTTTCACTTTGTGGAAAGTGAAAATCCATTAACACGGTCTAAACCCGAAAGTGAAAGTTCTTTATATCTTAATGGCCGTGAAAGCTTAAAATCTAAAATAGTAAAAACCCTTCTACTAATTACATATCACGTATAAATAAAAAAGTAGAAAACAACATATTTATACAATTTTTTAAAAACTAGATTTTTAAAAGAAAAGTTTTGGAATTTTTAAACCTTTCCAAAACACTTCTTTTAAAAATCTAGTTTTTGAAAAATTGTATAAATATATTGTTTTATTGTTTATTGTTTTATTACGGGAGATAAGAATGTGTACCAAATTTCAGCTTTACAAGTTTATTCTAAGTGGGCGAAAAAGCATTACGAAAATTTGAGGACAAATACAGGCTGATTCAGAATTTGTGAATCAAACGAAAACGGTAGATTCCCCATGCCAAAATAAGACAAAAAGTTCCTCTAAAGGTTAGTCCGGAAATGAGCTCTAAGGGAGCTACGGCCTTTCCAAGATGGACACATTGCATGGGGAACAAAAAAAGCAGCAATAAAATTTTAATGCTGCAGGGCGATTCTTTATTTAAAAGTAAGCAAAAGCAAAAAAACTTCGCCGAAACACCCAAATTTATTATTACAGCAGTAATAGCGTTTTAAAAAGTAACATTTTTGGTGGCACAAAATGGTGCTTCCTATTAATTGCATTTTTTTTAAACGGTTGTTCCTACAGTCTTACACTATACAGAGCGGTCCAAAAGTTACCTCCCCCCTCTTAACTTTTGAACCAGTTGAGATATCGACTTCAAATTTGGAACTTTTAAATAAGACAACATAAACTATCTTTTAGCATATATTTAATACTTTCAGCTCTTAAAATGTGGGCAGGGGGGCATGAGGGCACATTTTTTTTAAATAGAAAGGGGAGTCGAGTAATACATCATTTTAAAGCTTATAAATTTCTCCATTTAACTCCATATTTTTAAATTTAAAAAAAAAATTGTTTGGGTTTAAAATGGGGTTGAAAATGAGTATTAATGTCAAAATTCCTCTAAAAAAAACAATTTTTTTTAAATGCCTAATTTCATCATAAAAAAATGTTAATTATACTTTTAAACTAATTTTAGTTGACATAAATAAAAATTTATAAGAAAAACTTAAAAAATCGAATGTTTAAGCACAAAAAATTGAAAAATCAAAACCTTAAAAAACATTTTTAAAAAATTTAAAAATATTAGTTTAAATAGAGAATTTTATAAGCTTTAAAGTGATGTATCACACGACCCCCCTTTCCATTTAAAAAATGTCCCCCATGCCCCCTGCCCACATTTTAAGAGCTGAAAATATCAAATATATGCTAAAAGATAGTTTAAGTTGTCTTATTTAAGAGTTCTAAATTTGAAGTCGATATCTCAACTCGTTCAAAAGTTAAAAGGGGTGGGGGGGTGACTTTTGGACCGCACTGTATGATCTTTTTTATGTATTTTTAGTCAAGGAATCGATATTTTGTAGTAATAATAAAAAAAAAATCACATAAAAAAGTTTGGGGCAAAAAAGGGACATCGCCCCCCCCCCCATTTTGCACGTCCCTCTAACAGAGGCTTCAAACGAAGAGTATTTTCTTTTTAAACTGTTCGATACTTTATAATAGCTCTGTATATGAAATTAAGAATTCTAGTGACTAACTTGCAGGCAGCATGCAATAAAGTTGGTGTTCTCACTAAGTATTTGAGTCTCCAGTCCATAAATTTTCGTGTTTGTATTTCTAGCCTATGAACATAAATAGTATATTATGCACCTAGTATGCAAACTAAGACTTTAGTGTTCGAGACCGATGTTTTATTGCTGAGACGGAGACGAGGCAAAAAATCAGTTGAGAACACTAAAGACAGTTCGCATACGTGGTGTATATACTATTTTTTCTCCTACCTAAAGCTAGTAATATCAGTTAAAAATAAAGTTTAAATATTTTTGACATAGCTGTCAGTTTGACAAATAAGTTAAAAAAAGTTAGTAGTTGTCTCAAAAAAATTTAATTATTGACCGTCGTCAATAAACAATGCTTAACAACGGTCAATAATAAATGAGTTCACTGATTTTATTGGTTGCCAAGGTAAACGAGCCTTGACAACGGTAGATAATATGTAAGCTAGCACTTAATTAGGACTTAATTAGGTAGTAGAATAAAACTATTACTGACGTTAATGATAGAATTAACAATTTTTATGTTTAGTTGTAAACTAACGCAAACTTTACTAATGTTTGTGTTTTCACCAAATTTAATTTGAGTCTCCAATCTAAAAACCGAATATTATAGTTCTGCCAAAATATATCGTCGGCTTACAAGTAAAAGGCACTTTTACTTTTTTGCAAAAATTGAATTTTTATGGTACTGTAATTAATTTTTGATGATCTATGTACAGGTAAACCGAACTAACTTCTAGGTGGACTGCCAAGAGAGTTACCCACTAAACAAAACGCACCAGTTTGATTTTGAATAAAATTTTATCTGGCAATAGGCACTAAGTCACTTAGTGCGTTTTACTTGTAGATTATTTCAAATGTTTCTGCACTAAGCGACTTAGTGTTTGTTTGGCGAAACCTGCGTTTTTGTAACAATTATTACAAAAATTAAAAAACAACAGCGAAAGTTAAATTTGTCAATATCTCAAAACCATGTTTTTGGACTTAGTGCTCTTTACTTGTAAGCCGACGATATGTACCCAAAATATCATAATCGAGAGCCATTTATTTACTTATTTTTAAAAGAGATATCGTCGTGTTACCTTAACAACCTCGTATCTCCAAAAAATCGATTTTCGGTTTTTTTCACTAATCAATTTTGTACTTGATTAGTAATGACCTAAACAAAGTCCTAATTTAAAATTCCAATTGGTTTATAAGTTATGTGGAACTAATTACCTCGTATCTCCCTTACTACTTAAGATAAGATAAGATAAGATAAGATATTTTATTGGTGCTTTTTACAAAAGTATTACACAAGTCAGTAAAAAATGAATAAATAAATAAATAGACAAAAAGGTAATAGTAATACAAAATAAATAAAAAATACATGTTAAAAAAAATGTTAAAAAATATTTTAAAAAAGATGTTAAAAATTAGTAGTGTTCACCTTTCCAAGAAACTCATCTGTGCTGCCGAAAGCTCTTTCGAGCAAGTAAGTTTTTACTTCGCTTTTAAAGCGTTTTATGGTTAAATTTTTAAAATGATCCGGTAACTTATTGTAGAAAGCGATACCATGGTAGTTTACACCGTTTCTACTGGACTGAAGCGAAAGGTAATTAAATCTTATTTAATTTTGCCTTCTTGTAGGATAGTTATGAATACTACCCTGCGTCTCAAAAAACTCAACATTCTCATGAACAAATATTACACACAACCATATATACAGAGATGGAAACGTTAAAATATTCAACTCTATAAATTTGTCTTTGAAAGATCCCGATAGCCTTTTTTTTGTTATTATCCGCAAAACTTTTCTTTGCAATCCAAATATCCTTTTTGATTCTGAAGCATGACCCCAATTTATCAAACCATAGGACATATGGGAAAAGAATAATGAGTAGTGTGCGGTCAATAAGACGTTTTGGTTCACTGAACGTGTTAGCTGTCTTATAGCATATATATTTTTTGATAATTTTTTGGCAAGGTGGGTCTGTATGCTCGTTTCAACCCTAAGAATTTTGCCTTGTTGGGGTTGTTAAATCCGTCAGTGGTTCTGTGTGTGAATAACATACTAACTGTTTTATTATTATTTAATGTAAGATTGTTGGATTTAAACCAGCATTGAGCATCCGACAGTGTATTCACCATTTTGTCTTATATTCCTGTTAGATTAAGGCTTTTTCTGAGAAATGTTGTGTCATCCGCAAACAGAGTCTGTAACTACCTCGTATCTCCAATATTAGGCCTAGCAAATAAGGAATTTCCCGTAGGTGAAAATATCTAAGGAGATAAAACTTTGCATACTTATGTATTTGGATGCGGAAAATATATTGGTGAAGTAAATAAAGACCTACCACCCCTACATCTCACCCCCAGTGGTGAAAAATATCCCTTTTATCGTTTTTTTTTCTAAGGTCGCTTAAGCTAAATTTTTTAAAAAAAACGTTAATCCACCCCCGGCTTACAGGATGTACTTTTTTTTAAATATTTAGGGGTAGCTTAAACTGAATCTGATAATAAAATTTTTCTTCACCCCCGAAAGGAGGTGTGGGTGATTATTTTAAAATGTTTGTAATATTTTAGTGATAATTGGTATATAGGGGATTTTGAGGTCGCTTAAACTAAATCTTAGAATAAAAAAAAACTTACTTTAACCCCTGAGGGGTGGGGGTAGTTTTCGTGAAAATTAGTATATTGGGGTTTTCGAGATTTATGAAAGTGAATCAGATAAGAAAAATGGTCTAACTTCACCCCCTTGGGGCAGGGGGTAATTTTTTTCCCTTTCCCTTGCCGCACCCCAATGTTCACCAAAAACAATCCCTAGTGAGAACTTTTGGTAAAATACATGTATGCCAAATTTCAAGTCTTTAGCTTAAAGCGTACTTAAGTTATCGTGCTTACAAGATTTCCCGGACAGACCGACCGATCGACCGACATTTTTTTTTGCTCGAAATTCATTTATATTGATATAAAACCTCAAAAACCCCTATATACCAACTTTTACAAAAATATTGTAAACATTTTAAAATAATCACCCCACGGAGAAGTTAGAAAAAAAATTATCATCAGATTCAGTTAAAGCAACCTAAAAAACCCCAATATACTATTTTTTACTAAAATATTGTAAATATTTAAAAATATTTCAGTTTTTAATTGAGCAACCTCGTATCTCCAGTACAGGGTTACGACTTGGAATTAATAGTTACTGTAACTAACTCATATCTCCATAATTCTAATTTTTGACTCACGTACTAATAATTTTGCAATCTTTTATGCTTAAAGGGTCCACAAGAAATAACTACACTTATATTTGTCTATATTACAATAAAAAAATAAGAATTTTAAAGTTAACCGGTTTTTTGTGTCCCCTGAAAACCTGTGAATTTGGAGATATGAGATAGTTAAGGTAACACGACGATATTTCAAAATATTTATTAAATTCCAAACATATTTAAGTAGCTTATCCTTTTTATTATACTAATCACAGCCCATAAGGGTAAGCGTCCGGTTTCCGGTTTATAATAAATAAATAAATAATAATAATTGTGGACACGATAACTCATGAACGAATAATCCGGTAGACTCGAAATTTTCAGGAAAAATCAAGTAATCCACCCAAAAACAAAAAGATTATGAGTGGTTTAACTTTACATTAATTAACAAAACTGTTTTTCATTATTTTTTTTTTTAATTTTTTTCTTTTTTCGGAAATAGAAAAAATATTGATAGGTGCTTTCGTAAATAGGAAAAACTTTGATAGTGTTTTATATTCGCTCCGTCTAAAGTTTATGTTTTCTATTGGAAAAAACAATTATTAAATTTTTACTTTTTCGTTTTTTAAGATGAGTGTGATATGTAGTTCCTGCACAAGTGAAGTTATGCCTGATGATCGTGTCATTTGTGATCAGTGCAACAAGTGCATGCACATTGTATGTGCTGGATTAAGTCGCCAGGAGGCTGCTTGCATGAAGGCTAAAAATCGCAAAGTCTCATTTTATTGTGAAAAATGTAAGTCTTTAATTGATTCGATAACAAGTTTAACTGCGCTTGTTAATGAAATGCAGAACAAATTTATCAAATTAAACGAAGAATTCAATACGTTGAAGACATCGAATACGTCGCAAAAAAGCTGATAAGCCGAGCGAGGGTATCGAAAAAACTGAAAACATTTCGCAAATAATGGTCGAGTTGAATGAACGGGAATCCCGTTCAAAAAACTTACTTGTTTTCAATTTAAGTGAATCCTCAAAAAAATCATCGGATGAACGTGCGGCGGATGATAAGGAAAGAGTTTTGTCTACCATTAAATCGTGTGATCCAAATTTTAGTCTTAATAATATTAAATTATTCCGATTGGGTAAATTTAATGTGTCTAAGATTAGGCCTATTAAAATAATTCTGGATTCACATTCTACTGTGTTAAATATACTTCGCAATAAGCAGAAAATTACTGATGGCGTAAGGCTGAGTGCTGATCAAACTAACATACAGCGCAGCTATTACAAAGGCCTTATTGATGAGTTAAATACTCTAAAAAATAGTGGAATTACTGACAAAGTAATTAAATATATAAATGGTATACCCAAAATAGTTTCCAAAAAAAACTAATTAAGAGTAGTACAAATACAAATTTTATAAATGTTTACTATCAAAACTGTAGAGGATTGCGAACTAAAGTTTTGGACTTCTATAAAAATGCACAGACTTGTAACTATGAAGTAATTATTCTCACGGAAACCTGGTTATATGATGGTATTAGCTCAAATGAACTTTTTGATGAAAAATATATAGTGTATAGGTATGATAGGAATGTAACTACAAGTGATAAGGAACGAGGTGGTAGTGTCCTAATTGCCGTCTGCTCTAAACTACAGTCATCAAGCAACATAAAAATTAATAGTGGAGTTGAAGAACTTTATGTATCTGTTTTATATAATAATGTTGAACATATTTTTGGTTCGGTTTATATTCCACCGAAGTCTCCCATTAATATTTATGAAAATCACTGTCAGTCACTTGAATATATTTCCGAGTCCAACCCTAATGCAATTTTGCATATTTTTGGCGATTACAATTTACCCAAGGTAAACTGGTTTTCAGATATAGATATTGAAAATATTTTTGGTATTGTTGATAAGCTAAAAATAGAAACTGTTAGAAACTGTGTCAACTTTTTAAATTTAAATCAATTTAATAATGTACAAAATATTAATAATGTTATTTTGGATTTAGTTTTTTCTAGCGAAGATAATGTAAACGTTGTTGCTAGTGACTTTGTTCTGTCGAAAGTTGATAATCAACATCCTCCTCTAGAAATTTCAATACCCACTAACTGTAACTATGAGGCTCTTTCTAGTGTTATGAATTGGCGTTACAACTTTAAAATTGCAGATTATGAATCAATCAATAACTATTTAGGTAGCATTGATTGGGATAATATAATATCTCAAAATGTTGATTTAACTACAGCTGCTTTTTACGAGATTGTTAATGTGGCACTGGAAGTATATGTTCCAAAAATTAAAATTACTTCTAAAAAATATCCAGTTTGGTTTAGTGTTGAAACTATAAAATGTTTAAAAACCAAAAACAAGTTGTATAATAAATATAAACAAACTCATAATAGTTTAATCCTCTCCAAATATAAAAATGCACGCCTTAATTCTAAAAAACTAATTGAAAAGGATTATAACTTTTTTATTAATAATACGCAGACGAATATAAATAAAAATAATATAAAATCATTTTGGAGTTATATAAACTCAAAAAAGAAATCGCATGGTCTTCCTAAATGCATGCAGTTAGGGGATCTTAAATCAGAAAATGGTCAAGCTATAGCAAACATGTTTGCTGATTACTTTAAATCAGTTTATACTTCTAAGAGTAATCCTAATAATTATAGTATAAATGAATCACAGTACAATAATTTAAATCTTAATATTTCCAAATGTGATGTAACAGTTGAAGATGTATTTCGTAAATTATCATGTTTGCCTGATAAATTGAATTCAGGGCCTGATAAAATTCCGCCTTTTTTTCTAAAAAGAACATGCGCTTCGCTGTCTTATCCCATATCATCATTATATAATGTATCTCTATCCCAAGGATTCTTTCCAAGTATTTGGAAAGAAACTTACATAACTCCTATTCACAAGTCCGGCGATAAGAGCAACGTAGTCAATTATCGCCCGATCAGCGGCCTTTCTACCCTAGCCAAAGTTTTTGAGCAACTGGTAACTGAACATATTACACCTTTAATTCGTAATTTAATTAATTCTAAGCAGCATGGTTTTTCTAAAGGGAAATCAACAGTTACAAACTTATTAATTTACTCAAATTATATTTTTAGTGCTATGGAGTTAGGTATTCAAGTTGATTCTATCTATACAGATTTCAAAAAGGCATTTGATCGGGTTGATATTGGTTTACTTCTTCTAAAACTCAAATTGTATGGCATAACTGGTCCACTGTATAATTGGTTAAAAAGTTATCTCACTGATAGAAAGCAAATAGTTGTAATATTAGGATTTTTTTCATATTTAATAGATGTAACATCAGGCGTGCCTCAAGGCTCTCACTTAGGACCTATCCTCTTTTTGCTTTTCATCAATGACATTGTTTACTGCATCTGGTTTTGTGAGGTGCTATTATTTGCCGATGATTTAAAACTTTTTAAGACAATAACTTCACTTAATGATTACCAGTTGTTACAGTCGGACTTAAACCGTATCACCGAATGGTGTAGAAATAATTTTCTAGATCTTAATATAAGCAAATGCAAGGTTATATCCTTTTCAAAAAGAGTTGAGATCTTGAATTTTAATTATTTTGTTTTAAATACTGAACTTGAAAGAGTCTCTAGTATAGCAGATTTGGGGGTCTTATTTGATACCAAAATGACATTTGTTCCACATATAAACAATATTGTTAATAAGGCGCTCAGAATGTGTGGTTTTGTTATAAGACAATGTCAAGATTTTACAAATATTCCTGCTATAGTCTTACTTTTCAATACTTTTTCTCGTAGCATTCTGGAATATGCGTCCATTATATGGAGACCGTCATACCAGTGTCACATTAACCTTATTGAAAAAGTTCAGAAAAAAATTACTAAATTTTTGCTATATAAGCTAAAGATTTCTAATGATATTAGTTATAATGACAAGTTATCCCTTTTAGAATTGGAGTCACTGGCAAATAGACGTATTAATATTGATAAAATATTTATGTATAAGCTTTTCAACAATTTAATTACTTGTCCTGATATTTTAAAACTTTTTTACTTTCGTGCATCTTCTGTTCATACTCGTAATACAAACTTGTTACACATTCCCTTTTCAAGAACCAATTTTTTTCAGTTTAGTCCAATTCCTAGATTGGCTAGAAATTTAAATCAGTGTAATATTGATATTTTTAACATAACCTTAGTAGGTTTTAAGAAATATCTTAAAAATGTTTAATTGTTTAATTATTTTACTTTTATAGGTACTTAGTTATTTATTAAGTATTTAGTTATTATTACAAAATTGTTTTTTCTTACGTATTGTACTACTTGGATTTTTTCTGTAATGTACAACAATAAATAAAAAAAAAAAAAAATAAAAAAAAAAAAGTATCTTGCGTTTTAAACTTAATACTAAAACTACTTATTTAAAATATTAATAGTTTCAGTTTGCGTTATTTGTGAAAATGCAATATAGCATCTCACTCTAAATAGGGTTGTTTTAATTCATGTTTTTTTTTTTTAATTTAAGTTAGCAACCTTACATAGGGGATTAAATTTATTCTACCAACAATAAAACAAAAAACAGATGAGAATCAACTCAGATAGATAATGCGCGGAGTATATTATTTTAAACGCAATACCTTACCAGCGCATCTAGAAATAGGTGCGCCTGATAAGAACATTTTAATTTTATTTTCTGTTTTAGATTTTTTATCCATATAAATAATCATTGAGGCGAAATGGCTCAAATTAATAATACTGTAAATATATATACGCCTCAAATAAATTATAGATTCCATTTAATATTATTACTATTAACTAGGTCAACCAGGCTCTTTCTATGTGCTAATGTGCGTATTTATTTTACTTTTTAATACAAAAATATGCTCAATGAGACAATCTAAAACTGTTTAATTGTAGATTGGAATCGGAAATATGGCAAAACAATCATTACGCATTATGAGCTTTAATTGCAAATAGTTGTTTTAAACTATAGTTTAAAATAACTATAGTTTAAAATGACTATTTATACAATTTAATTATAAAATCTATTCCTTTATCTGCATTCCAAACGAAGTAGTCACACGGTCACATATATAAAGCAAAAAGCGGAAAAAGGATCTAACTCCATTTACACTTTTAATATAGAGGGTGTCCAAATGTACATGTATTACATAGGTTTCTTAAAAGAGGTAAATTAAACAACAATTTTAAATTTTAGAGTACAAAGGATGCATATAAATAACTTCTTTTTTTTTTTAATTTTATTACCTCTTTGTAGTTGAATTTCTCACTATAACTAATGTTTAGTGCATATAGTATTTATTATTTAGCATTTTATTTATACTCTTTTAGGGACCTTTTCTAAGGTATTTTACACCATAGAGTGTTAAGTTATACACATTATTTATATAGAATAGAGCTCCAGCTTCATAATCTTGATTATCAAATTTTCAAAGCTTCAATGTGCTCCTCCATAGTCTACCAAACTCTTGGCATATATGCTGCATCATTTTTATTATAATATATTAAAATATACTATGTTAACTAACTAAAATACCAAAAATAAAAAAAAAATAAAAATAATTGTCTATTGACTTTGACAGTCAACAACAATTACAAGTTGTAATTAATAGTAGGTATATTTATTGTATTAATCATTGTTTTAATCATTTTTTGTACTAAACAATTTTGTTATAAAACTAATGCTTTTTACAGTTTTTCTCGTTTTGCAAAAACCGAGCTTATTTTTAATTTTCTATTCCTTGTCCAAAAATTAAGAAAATGCAAATATAAAAAAATGGATTTAGATCGTTTTTCCTTTACTGGCTTATTCAATTAACCAATTATGCTTATTGTTCAATTCCAAATAATTATAGATAAGAATTTTCCCATAATAATAAATATTGAAAAAACGGTCTTGAAAAGCACTTAATAGGGTAGATTAAGTAAATGAAAGACAATGTTTAAATGCTGCGAGAAACACTGATATACAGGGTATTCAGAAGTTAATTATTTTTTACCAGATAGATGTTTTCTTCTATTCATTATGCTTAAAGTGGGATGGTGATGGTGATTAAGTTAAGAAATAACTTCAAAATATTTTTTTATATATTGAAAAAAGTAGGTACTGCCAACAATAGTAGATTACAGGTCGACTCGGAAAATAGTACCTTATTAATGCTATAGGTACCAGAATTAAAAAAAGGTAAAATTTGCCGAATTTCATACCATAATTTAAAATAATATTGTAATTTTAAAACTTTAAAAGAGTGACCGGAGAAAAAGAGGTTTTTTAGCCTCTTTTTCAAACATCTGTAACTTCGATTGATTCATGGTAGGATTGGTGTAGTGGACTACCGCGTCGTACTTGACGAGTTTACTACCCAAAATAGCGTGAGTTCGATTCTCACCGGCGCCGATTTGCCTTTTTCAGTTAATTAATATTTGAAATTTGGCGAAGGCGTAAGTGAAGCGGACACTCCCTATAAAATGGTTCGTAAGTCAATTAAAGCCGGTAGTTACCTCTACTACTAGCCCACACAAGTCCTGGACTTGGGGGATGCTTAATTAAGTAGAATAGTACGAGGTAAAAAAAAATTGATAAAATGACTCGATTTTTTTTTGAGATACTTTATGATTTACTACTATTTTTCGTTCTTGGAGGTTGTTTAACCCTATTTGTAGGGGTGGGTTTTCATCAAATCCAAGGGTTATATTTTACATTACAGAAAAATGTGTTTTTTTAATATTTTTCTGTAATATAAAACATAAAAAACATGTAAAGGGATATCACCCTTGGATTTGATGAAAATCCACCCTCACAAATACGGTTAAACTACCCCCCCCCAAGCACCAAAAAAAGTAGTAAATCATAAAGTATCTCAAGAAAAATCGAGTTAAAGGGATCCAGTCAGTTATGTTTAATAAAATGTGAGAAAGTTTGGTATAAAATTGCTGTGCCCCCACGGGCACACACAGGTAATAAATCGTAAAAAAAAACGGAAAAAAATCATGAAGCGTCGAATGTTGAATATCTATAAACCTTATAGTGTCATCTAAATGATTTCAATACGTTTTCTTTTTTGGAAATGTTTGCTACCTTAAAAAATCAAATTTAAGTGGCACACTGCATACCGGGTGGGCCATTTAAACTGTTACAAGTCGATATCTCAAAAACAGATAGGTTTTTAAAATTTGCTACTAAGCTTCAATATCAAGATTTTTTTCATCCACACCCTTATGCGGGAGAGGGGGTAATTTAAAAAATTTGAGAGGAATGGGGTTGTTTTTTTTATTCAGATTCAAATTCAGTATAAAAAATTACATAATTAAACAAAACATTTTTTTTTCAACTGTCAAATTAGGCTGTTAAAAAAATAAATTTATGCCCAATTCCGCCAAAAATTAAGTGACCTTTCAAATATTTTAACAGTTTTCTATTGTTTAGGTTTATTTAATTGTTTTAAACCTTAAAATATACAAAAGAAATAAAATCTTATTTTTTTTCTACAAATTTAAATTTTTTTACCTGACGTGTCCGGACATGGAGATAACACCTTTTTTATGATTTGATACCCCATATTTGTATTATGTTTTAAAATTTAAAAAATACAGCCCTAAAGAAAATTAAGTGTAAGATATTGTACATGCAACGTGGCACTTTAATTAATTTTTCACGCAAGGTAGCAAACATTTTCCAAAAAATGTATTGAAATTATTTAGAGGACACTATAATATTTGTAAATATTCAACATTCGACGCTTCATTATTTTTTTTCGTTTTTTTTTTTTGGGATTTTTTACCTGTGTGGGGCCTGAGTGGGTAAATATTTTTAAATGTTTTTTTTTTCAATATTTTTGTTTGGATACCTACCTACAGGGGTTACGGGGGTATATTGGGGTTTTTGAGGTTGCTGAGACTAAATATGATAATTAAAAAGTCTACCCCTGGGGGGGAGAGGGGTTAGTTTTCTTGAAAATTGATATACTGGGGTTTTTAAGGTCGCTAAAACTGAATTTTAAAATATTTTTTTTGTTTACCCACCCCCTGAGAGGCGGGGGTAAGTTTTAGAAAAATTGGTTTATTGGGGTGTTTGAGGTTTCTGAAAGTGAATCTGACAATAAAAATTCATTTCACGCGTAGACGTGAAAAATGGGAAAGCTTTTTACTAGTTAGTGTATTTTAAAAGTAGGAGGTGGAAAAATTAAAAGGCTATGTGAAAAAAATATATTTATGTAATAGATTAGCAGTTAATGTCATAAAGTTCTCACAACGGGAACATTTGGCATATAAGATCCACCTTTCTTATTAATAAACCTCAAAAATTATTATTTACTATTGAAATCGATTGAATTTAATGAAGCGTACCTTTTTTTCACCAATAAAAGTCATTATATATCAATTTCCAAATCAATTCGATACACCCTAATTTGAAAATATAGTCCCTAAAAAAATAAAGGTAAAAACTACTTAACCCTTGGTTGGCTATTATTGAATCGTTATTCTAAAGTTTAGGATAAATATATGTTTCTTTTATTACTGGTTAGTCCATATGGCGCTTAGGCCCCTTTTGTAACGATCCCGACACACGCCAACACCATTTTCCGAGCCAACATAAATTGTCGTTTACTCAAAGATGTTGCGAAAAAATATACAAATATACAGTGCGTACATTAAGTCTGGAATCATCCGATTAACTTTTCAGTTGTTTTAAGGAACCGCTCGAATAGTTCGAATTTTATTTTTAAATTTGCAAATATTGGTGTAAAAAATGTTATCAAAATTTTCACCCCCTCGCACCCTCCTATCACAACTTTCTTTTTTTTTGAAATAGCAACCTACCCCTTGTGACACATTTTTGGAAAAGTTATTTAATAAGCTTTTGATATACAGTTACAAGTTAAAGAAAAAAATACAGACAGGCCAGGACGATTTTTATTTTTAATTTTGAAAAATTTTGTTTATATAAAGTGTTATCACAATTTTCACCACCTTGCACCCACCCATTCAAAAAAAAATTTTTCAAATAGCCACCCATTTATTATAAGTCCTTTGCCAAATTAGGCTTTATCATACGCTTATTAAATAACCCTTTCAAAGGTAGGTTGGTATTTCAAAAAAAAGTTTTTGATAGGAGGGTGAGAGGGGGTGAAAATTTTGATAACTATTTTTACACCAAAATTTGAAAAATTAAAAATAAAAATTGACCTGTTCGAGCGTTTTTTTTTAAGACTTTTTAAGACTGAAAAGTTAATCGGGTGATTCCAGACTTAATTTACGCACTGTAAAAGTTTATTTAATACATTCATTTGGTTTTGAGTTAAAACTTAATAAAAGAGTTCAATGTTTGTCTCGTCTGGTGTACAAGACCTTTCGTTTCTAAACTCAAAAAAGTAATGAAAAGTGTTTCAAGTTTCATTCCTTTTTTAATTTGGATTCAGCGACCCCAAAAACGTATAGAATTGTTTGGACTTTTTATATGAAAAATTAAGTGTTTGGACTTATAAGTGTTTTTTTTTGCAATGCCCTACTCTATACCGTTCGGTCCAAGAGTTACCCCCTCCTAATGTTTGAACTAGTTGAGATATCCACTTCAAATTTTGAACACTTACGACGACCCAAACTATCTTTTTGAATATATTTTATATTTTAGCTCTTAAAATGTGGGCAGGGTGGCGTAGGGAGGACTAAAAGGTTTAGTATTATTTAAGTGTTTCCAATTTGAAGTCGATATTTTAACTCATTCAAAAGTAAAGAGGGAGAGTGACTTTTGGATCGTATGGTATAATGGGTACTTTGTCGTGCATTAAACACGCTAATCCTGAATAAGACGTTAAGTGATTTACCAACGCAAACCACTGTTGGTAGAAGGTCTACATATTATTAAACCATCAACGGTAAAATCTGAGGTGCACGGTTTCGGAAGATAATAGCTTTATTTCTCAGAAATGACAATAGTTGACTTTACAAATATTTATTTTCAACTGTTTTAGACTATTTTATATGAACTAAATCCTAAAGTTTACTCTTCGCTTCTGTATACGACAAATTTCCTAGGTGCAGCCACTATTCTAATTAGACCTATGGATTACTAATGCGACCTCTTGCACAGTTTAGTTGTAACTAGAGCCACGCGTGGCTTATTTTATGCCTCACTGGCATGATTAATTGGAGTCAAAAGATGTCCCGCCAATCATAATATAACCAACGTATATGCTAATGTGTGATTACCTAAGAATGGGTTGGGATCAGGTTCAACTAAAAAGTTAACTTTAAGTTTTATTTTTAGTTTCGAAGAACTATATAGCAATGATTGCTATATTATATTGCTATCTCTCTCTCTTTCTCTCTCTTCATCTACCCGTCTGTCCTTCTGTCTCCCAAATAGCACCGATGATCTAAGAAAAGTCTAAACCAACGTATATGCTAATGTGTGATTACCCAATAATGGGTTGGAATCAGGTTCAACTAAAAAGTTAACTTAAAGTTTTATTTTTAGTTTCAAAGAACTCTATAGCAATGATTGCTATATTATAAAGCTATATTATATTGCTCTCTCTCTCTCTCTCTCTTTCTCTCTCTCTCTCTCTCTCTCTCTCTCTCTTTCTCTCTTTCTCTCTCTTCATCTACCCGTCTGTCTCCCAAATAGCACCGATGATCTAACAACAGGGGTGCTTAAATGGGGGGTAGGGGGGGGGGGGGGCGCCACCCCGAAATTATTCTCTAGTTGAGAAAATCCACTGTCTAGTTGGGAAAATGAGTGGCAAATTTCGGAAATTTACTGATAAATTTCGGTAAACTGGTAGAAATTTGGGAAAATTAGAGTAATAAGTAATATTTTTTCTCACCTACTCAAAAAAAATTGAAAGCTGTTTTGGACTAAACACAACTACAGCCCACCGAATGGGAGGACATAAGTTAAGTTTAAGTTTAACATAATTATTATAGAAGATTTTCACCCGTGAAGACATTATAATAGATAACTATCGAAATGTGCCACCGTGAATAGATGTGTTTAATACAAGAAAATTTTCTTAATAATTTATATTAAAATAAAAAAAAATAAAAGTTAATTTTAAAATATTTATTTATATTAAACATTTATTAATTAAATATTTCTATTCAGTTTACAAGGATTTTAACCCCCTTAAATTTTTCTTTTTGCTTTTCCAATTTTAAAATTTTCAAAATTTTGGTAAAGTCGTTTTGTGTCAATATAAATCAATTTCGAGCAAAAAAAAATTGTTCATCGTTTTGTCCGGGAGATCTGGTGGGCATGATAATTTAAGAACGCTTTAAGCTAGATACTTGAATATTAGCATACAGCTATGCTACCAAAAGTCCTCGCTAGCTATTGTTTTTGGTGAACATTGAAAATTTGAAAATGGTGGTTTTTGAGGTTATGAAATTGAATCTAATAAAAAAAAATCCTAATTCTACCTTCACGGGTGTGAGGGGGAATATTTTTAATTGTTTTTAACATTTCCGTGAAAATTAATAGAATAACGTTTTTCTAAATTCAATGTGATAAAAAAAAATCCATTTCACGTGGGGATGTAAAAAATGGGATTCCCAATTTTTCCGATTATGGAAAAGCTCTTTGACTGGGCAGTGTATTTGTTTTTGGGGTGATTTTATCTCGCCATTTTCAAGATTGCTTCTTTTCCTTAATTTAAAAAAATCTTGTACACCAAAAAACGATCTCATTAATTCCAAACCGAAGTTCGCATTAATGCTTAAAATTAATTTCTTTCATGAAAAGGTTAATTTTTATTAACTAAATAGATTTTACATTATTATAATAAATTTTAATCGTTGATATAATAAAACTTTCTTTTTTTACAATTAAAAACATTATTCGACTAAAAACTAATGACATTTTTATTGATATTAGGGGAAGGTCGCCTATATCGTACCGGTCCGCAAATCGTACTTTTTTAATTTCTCTAACTTTGAAAAGATTTTTGAGATAACTTATGACTTTCAATAGCTTGGAGATAAACCGTCATAAACAATTTGGTTGTTGTAAATTAACCTCAAGGTACAGATAAGGTCTGTAAAAAAAAAAAATTCTTAAACTGATGTATGTATCTGCAAGTTTTTCTAAGGATATTTCTCTTCAGTGGGTACAGTTACCAAATTGTTTTATGTGTAATTACATTAATTAATATCAGTAGAATTAGCATATAAACAAAACATATACATATTTTTTAGTTTATACATTATATTTTTTATTTTTATGCAAAATAAATCGTACCGGTATTAATTTTTGTAAATCGTCCACGGTTCAATTCCCGTAGGATATATCCGGATATGATTAAAATTGTGCTTTTCTTTTTTTCGATAACATTGTGATAAAAAATCATAGAGACTTGTAATTTGAATAATTTATTCTAGTTATTGACAATTTAAAATAAATAAAAAATTATACCTGTGAAGTCCGTTAAATTAATGGGTAATACACGTAATTAAATAAATTCTAATGAGTAAATGGGAAAGCCTCTTTATCTTGGCATTATTTTAATTTAAACCAACAATAAATAATTACTTATAAGTTTATTAAGAAGGTACGATTTAGGCAACCAGGTTCCCAAATCGTACCTTTTGCAGACCTTAACAAAACATGTAAAAAATTGATTATAAATGTTATGAAGTTTAGTACAAAAAAATATGTTTAAAAATGATTATACTTTAACTTAAAATAAAGAGCAAACTATAAAATTTAACCAATTACGAATAATATAAAAAATATCTTAGGTGGTACGATTATAGCGACCTTACCCTACGTACAATTTTGTTCTAGTTTTGGGTTTAGTGTATGGAACCTTTGTGTTCACATGTCGCGTTTTGTCAAATTGCCTAATTGATAATTTAACGATTAGCAAAAAGATAATTAGTAGGAGTCACACATTCAATTAGCACATATTTTTCAACTAATTAACAGTAAACTAACAAGGTTTTGTTTGTTTTATATAATTCGTAATTATCAGTAATTATTATAATTTATTATTGGGTAGGAAGCCGTAATGATTTATTTACTGATTTAAGGGGTTACTTTAAGAATGTAACAAGATTTTTTCTTCGAACGTTGGAAAAGGAAAATGTCCAACTTAATTAACTTTAGGATAACCGCAAAAAATTTGTATTCTTTTTGTAAAAGACTTTTGGTCTTTTATTTAGCTTAACAAGAGTTTTCATGGGCACAAAAATTTCCAGGTAATCTATTATATAAAATGCTAACTCATTTCAGCAATCAACGCCCACCTAAACCCCTGGACCTAGAAACTTGAAATTTGGAAAGTTTATTTATTTTATGATGTAAGCACCCACTAAGAAAGGATTTTTCGAAATTCAACCCTTAAGAGGGTGAAACGGTGGTTGAAAGGTTTTTTTAAAAGTGTGCGCATCTCAAACTTTATTTTTATTGAAGTTTTAAAGAGCCGTAGCTCTCTTAGGACTCATTTCCGGATCAACCTTTATAGGAACTTTTTTCATATTTTTTAACGCAGAATCACCTCTTATTTCTGAATAACCCTGTATAATTAAGCATCTTCCAAGTCCAGGACTTGTATGGGCTAGGAGTAGAGGGAACCACCGACTTTAACTGACTTTCAAACCAGTTGTTAGGTGTCTCTGTTTTACCTGTCGCCTTCGCCCAATTTCAATTATTAATTAACTGAAAATGGCAATCGACGCCAGTAAGAATATTTAAATTAAATGCATTAACTCACTTGGATGGTTTTCCCACTAATGCATAAAAGTATTAGATTTTAGAATTAAAAACCCAGATTTTTATAAAATTTATTTAAATAATAATGTGTTTTTAAATATATGTTTTTAAGAACTGTTTCTTACATTAAAAAGAAATTATCTCTTTATATTTAATATTTGTGTGTTTTTATCCCTATTTTTATACAGTGCGGTCCAAAAGTCACCCCCCCTTTTAACTTTTGAACGAGTTGAGATATCGACTTCAAATTTAGAACTCTTAAATAAGACAACTTAAACTATCTTTAATCATATATTCGATATTTTCAGCTCTTAAAATGTGGGCAGGGGGGCATGGGGGGATATTTTTTTAAATGGAAAGGGGGGTCGTGTGATACATCATTTTAAAGCTAATAAAATTCTCTATTTAAACTAATATTTTTAAATTTTTAAAAAATGTTTTTTAAGGTTTTGATTTTTCAATTTTTTGTGCTAAATCATTCGATTTTTTAAGTTTTTTTTTATAAATTTTTATTTATGTCAACTAAAATTAGTTTAAAAGTATAATTAACATTTTTGATGATGAAATTAGGCATTTTTAAAAAATTATTTTGTTTTTTTTTTAGAGGAGTTATATGGAGAATTTTATAAGCTTTAACCCTTAATTTGGTAATGTGTAGTATATGATACATGAATTTTAAGATAACAAAAATAGTTATTTACAGTACAATTGAGGTAAGTGGGATATTATTCACGAAAAAAAAGTTGACTAAGGAGGCTCCTGGGTCGAGTGGCTTAATTTTTGAGTGAATAATGTTACTTACCCCACGTGTGTTTTACAACATTTTATGCAATACCTCTTAAAAACACTTCTGAACCAAATTTCCAAATGACATTTCCACAAAATTTACTTGACATTTCAATATAATGTCACTTTTCGGTGATTAGAAATTTCATAACACAAATTGTTTAGAGGATGATTAAAACGTCATTTTCATTGATTAAAATGTCAAGTGTAAACTAACATTATTAATAGATATTGGATAAAAATTATTTCGCAAAAAAAAATATATGGCAATGTCAGTCATGATACAAGTCACGTGACTTTTTTTTATATTTTTTTTTTCATAAATGTTTTACATTTATGTATCTAATCTTCCCCTTAAAATATTTTTTATATACTTCATCCCAAAGAGTGTTTGCCAAATTAAGGGTTAAAATGATGTATCACGACCCCCCTTTCGATTTAAAAAAATGTGCCCTCATGCCCCCCTGCCCACATTTTAAGAGATGAAAGTATCAAATATATACCAAAAGATAGTTTAAGTTGTCTTATTTAAAGGTTCCAAATTTGAAGTTGATATCTCAACTGATTCAAAAGCTAAGAGGGGGAAGGGGGTGACTTTTGGACCGCTCGTATTTCCGAATATTTTTTGGGAACAGGGTCAAAATTATATTTAAAATGTTTTCTTAAAGTGACGTTTTGAGGTTTTCCTCCCATGCAGAAAAAAAATTTAAAATGGGTTTAATGTTACTGTTTAAAACATTCAAAAAGAAATAATTTAATTAAAAGTAATAGGTGGAAGTTTATTACCGATCTGCTTTAGTAGCGGATGTTTTGAATCCTGGCACGTGTATCTTACACGTGAACCTATAAAAGTAATATAAATTGAGAAATAGAGCTATTAAGATATTTAAATTGTTACTTGTGCGACAGGTGGGAAAAAGTACCTACATACATTATAATTTCACATGATCCCCTATGTTTGTTTTTATATAATATATTATATATTTTATATAATATATAATATATTATATTTTTTAATTTTATAGAAGGTTATTCTGAAGTAAGTTTTAAGGATAAGAATATAAAGAAATTTCACTTTCGGGTTTAGACCGTATTGAGGAATTTTCACTTTCCGACGTTTCTTCTTTTACTGCTAGATACATCTTCAGGGATTAATCTAAAGCTGTGTCCAGATTGATGTTGTTTGGATGCTTAAAGATTTCTATTGTTTTCCGTATCAGTCTTCTAGCTTCTGTTAAAATCAGTTTTGTTTCAGAAAAAATGATTTTATGACCCGTTTAATGTACAATGTACATGTACCTTGTACATGTTCAGCACTGGAAATTTGCTTCTTTCTTATTTTGCGCTCAGGCTATTTAAGTCTCGTAGAAATTTTTCTTTGAGTTCCACCTATTTAAACTTTACCACAGCAGCAGGGTATTTTATAAAAGGCTTCCGAACTCAAGGGGATAAGAATGTATAGGTATAAAAATTTCAGGAACACTCAATTTAAATAAAAGTTCTTTTTCCTAAAGAACCCTGTTATTGTTGAAAAAAATCTCATCAAGAATGAAAAAATTATAGCTGATAAAATTATAAAAAATAGGTCTAAGGAACTCCAAATTAAAAAAAAAACATTAATAGATTTAATTCAACTATGTAAAAAATCCATTCATAAAATTATACAGTGAGTTCCAAAAGTCACCCCCCCCCTCTTAACTTTTGAACGAGTTGAGATATCGATTTCAAATTTAGAACTCTTAAATAAGACAACTTAAACTATCGTTAAGCATATATTTAATACTTTTATCTCTTAAAATGTGAGCAGGGGGGCATGGGGGGAATTTTTTTTAAATGAAAAGGGGGGTCGTGTGATACATCATTTTAAAGCCTTTAAAATTCTCTATAAAACCATACATTTTTAAAAATTTTAAACATGTTTTTTAAGGTTTTGCTTTTTCAGTTTTTTTGCTAAAAAAATAAATAAGTTTTTTTTTGTTAATTTTTATTTATGTCAACTAAAATTAGTTTAAAAGTATAATTTACTTTTTTCATTATGAATTAGGCATTTTAAAAAATTGGTTGGATTTTTTAGAGAAATTTTGACAAAAATACCCGTTTTCAACCCTATTTTAAAACAAAAAAAAAAATTATTAAAAAAAATAAAAAATATACAGTTAAATGGAGAATTTTATAAGCTTTAAAATGATGTATCACACGACCCACCTTTCCATTTAAAAAAATGTCGCCCCATGCCCCCTGCCCACATTTTAAGAGCTAAAAGTATCAAATATATGCTTAAAGATATTTTAAGTTGTCTT